>CM060964.1:312153127-312490627 GCA_030765045.1 Tenodera sinensis
CCCTTCTTATATGGTATAGACAACAATGAACAGTTTTCTTCATATAATGAGGAGCTGCTTGAGATTTTATGAACAGAAAATAATTGTATAAGCGTTCTTTATAATAATTTCCTCATACACTATACTAGTTAAAATTAAATGCAATTATTGTTGTCTTTTCCAGATAGGGTACTTTGAAAATATTCTAATAATACGTTTCCCACATATTTTATTTCTTCATCATACCACATTGAATATTTGAAGATAAGAGAGGAAGAATAGAAATAAGAAAATGTACCTGAAATTGCCAAAAAATAAGTGAAATATAGACAAACTACTTATGTCCAAGTAATAGCACCCCTTAGGCTAAAACTAGTTTATGTGAAGAATATTGTAGTGCAATAACTGTGAAAGAAACCAAAATCAGTTCCAAAACTAATTACGTCAGAGTTTAGTTGTTGTGCCATAACCGCTGCTAAACGAGGTCACATTAAATTGTGGAAGCAAGAAATTTACGTGATTAAGTATAATTAAATCAAGAAGGCAATGTTTACTACGCGTGCTTTTAATTAACTTTGTGGTTTCATTAACTAAAATGTTAATGTAGATCTCACCAATGATTACAATTTCATTGTTTTTCTCCATTATTTCAATTCCCAATTAAATATCATGAATGTAGCGTTATAAATTGCAATTAGGTTTCGAAAATTAATGTTCAGTAATTAAATTATACTGCTGCAGGTATAAAGACCATATCATATTCCAGATTGTTACTGGAGAAGGCTGGGGGAACGGTAAACCACCAACTTCACCATGCCTTCTATTCCTTAGTTTACTGTTAGTCATATTGCATTCATTTATTTTTTCTTGAATATAAGGAGCATTGCCGCTGAGTTCTCGAATAACCCTACTCTTCTGAAACTTTCATTGGTGTTTCAGTGCACTATGAAGAACAAATACTGCTAGCTATATATTAACCAAAACATGTTATAGCCATTAAAACTTTCAATAATAGTCAAGTTGTGAAGCAGCATTCGGCAGTCGTCAATGCAGCAGTTTGAAAGTCAAATTAGCTTTTGGTAGGTCACGACAGTTTGAAGCTACAATGCTTTCCGCCGCTTGACAGTCTCCCAGTGCCTTTGGTTCTCACTTTGCCGCCGGTCGAGCATTGAGATACCTCTCGCTGGGTGTGCGTGGGTTTTGTTTAGAAAGGATGACACTAATTATTGTGATAGCGTCTTTTAATAAATGTTTCCAATATTTACACTTTTTGCACTGAGATGTTGCCAACCAATGTACGTAGATTATAAAACAGTTCACCAGTCAAATAAAATTATGCTCGTATTTACACACCTGAAATATGCTTCACTGTGATATAAGTATGCCCTTTGTTTTCTGTGTCCCACGCCAAAAATGGCTAATTTTATTAGTCTATAATTTCGATATCACATGTGACATTAATGTGCATATTGTATTCAACGAAATCCCTAAAAACAACTGTTCCTATTTGGAGTAACTGAATTTGCCCTGAAGGTTTGCCTATATCTCCTAGGTAGCTCTGCGGTAAGAGAATCTGTACTGGGAACAAAGATCTAGCTTCGATTCTAAGTCAACTACACATGCCCAGTTTGAATGAATACGTGTCAAATCCGTCCAATATGACCTACTCTATGGTTTGAGGAGTTTCTTGAACGATCCTGCATTTCCTTGATCTTACATCGCAAGAACGTTAACAGATTGCATAAAAAATTCAGAACTCCATGTTGGTTTTAATCACAGTTAAGGCACGTGCTGATTGTCTACAGATTAAAAACGATTCTTTGTGCAACCTTTCTTCCTCAAAACATTATGGGATTTTGCAAATTGTGGAATCAATGAAGAACTATTACGGGGTAAGGATTACAATACCGAATGTAAGTATTCACTGATTGTAAAATGTGAGAATTGCATAAGTCTGCATTGTTGAACGAAAATTTGTCCATTAACGAATTCCTCTATCCGAGGATATAACTCTTGATTTGCTAACAGATACCTAAGTGGTTTAACATTCATATACGCATGTATTAATTAACAACGAGAGAAAACGAAGTGTGGGTGGGATTTATGTAGGGTGAAAGTACCCTGTATAATATGCACATTCACCCCGCTGCAAGGATTTGCAGACTACCTTGGAATTACGGAATCAAATTAACTAAACTGGACTTCGCTAGCTATGCTGTATATAATTTGTTCGTTAGAGGCGGCAACTGTACCCGATAAAGGATTTTAAAATCCATAGTTCCATGTACGCAATGGTTTTAATTAACCACATGTCATCATAATAAAAAGGACATACGACCGTTTCTGTGTACAAGGGATGTATTTGTCCGACATTGGCCTTTTCTGTGTGTAAAATTAAAAGCTGGAACCTTTATAGCTTCAATTACAATAAATTTCTATTAAATTCAAACAGCTTAACAACTTTAGCCTTTGCCTTTGTTGAAAATGCGACATAAATAGTTGAAATTTGTTTAAGTATTCCTCAGATCTATTTTCACTTCATCATGTGCAAATAAGCTTTGAACCATATGTAACATTATTATTTCAACTACATGGTAGCGTTTTGAATATTTAACGTTACCTTGCCTAATTTTATACGAAGCTTTGAGTGTATCCCTCTAGCTTATGTAACAGCAATTAAATGTTTATCTTTAAAAATAGGCATTGCCGACATAACATAATACCGTGGTAAATGCTTTATAAAAGAATGGGAGAAGAGTATGAAACTACGTGACAAGCGGAATATTTTCTGTTTCAGAGATTCTGTGCCACAGTTATATATAGTCATTGTGTCAAATAAAATTGTTTGTTCCGTTGACCATTTCTGAGATATGATTTGTTATTATTTTGAATTTTCAAATGCTATTTAAAAAGTGCTAAGTCGCTATTCGTTTTTTTCGCGGTGATGAGAAGAGCATGGTATCACATAGTGACCCACTTTTTAAAAATCTGAGGAAATGTGTAAATCTGTGTAATGGAACTTCTACAGTTAAGAAGTAGAAGAAAAATAAGATCCTGTAAGAATAGTTTGTACAAGGGTTAGTAGAGAAAAGTCCTGTGAATGCAGGAATGCTGTTTTTGGCATATGGATTTTGTTACTTATAAAATAACATAACGTAACAAATGATATTTTAAAACAATTTTCATAAAAACAAGATATGAAACTCCTATTTGTGTGTTGCCAAAAGGTAGCGTAGTTCTAAAAAATCTTAATTTTCTATAAATATAAAACAGAGCCCTGCTGAAACCAGTCACACAATCCTTCATTTTTAGTTACTTGCAGAGTTTACATCAACGTGCGAATCATCTGTTGTCATAAAATTTGGCACCGATAATTCTACGCGCACTCGCTGTGCATCAAACCCCAATTTTTGCAGCGTGGTAAAGAACTCCTTGAATAGTATGGGGAGTTTCGGTAAACCAGAATTGTTTTCGGAAATATAAGGAATGTGTTCATGTTGAACGTCATCAATTTCAACAACTATTATGATGTAGGGAAGCCTAATGTAAGTTAGTACAGTAGCTAGGGTTCCGTACATGTGACTTGCCCATCGTTTACACGTCACTCTGGCGGAGGACGAACCGGTCTCGCTCGCTCCGGTGTCGCCGCGGGGTGCTCCGGCCGATCTACGAACGCATTGTAGATAGTGGATCTAAAAGATCACCGTGAGCTGCCATGTGGTACCATTTCCCCTTTCCTCCCAAAGAGCAGAACACCCCTCAGACGTTTTCTCGTCAGAGGACTGCAGCACATCAGTTTGATGAATCAGCTTGCTTGGTGCACGAATCAGGACACTTGGGCGGGAATATCCTTATCACGGAAAGTCCACTGCTTAAGAACATCTGCATTCTATTGCTGAGATACGTAGTATACCCGAATGCTACATTCTCAAGTTCATTTACAGAGGCAGTTTTAGGCGTAGCGAATGGCCAATCGCGTTCACTTTTGTATTTATGGAACCATAGGGGTGTCGGGTTAGTGTCTCTCCGACTTCCTTGCAGTAAACATCGGTAACAGTACGTGATTAAGCTCAGTACCCGCTCGCATTGTTGGCAGTGTCTATTTAATTTCAAGAAAGGAAACAGAGACGTTAGCCCCACCATCAATTTGCACGATGTCACTCGCGCAGATCCTGGCAAGGTCATTCACCACGTCTAAAAATACCCCTGTACAGCGGATTTGTAAACTGAATGTGACAAAAGACTGGCACTCGTCTTTCATCCTATCAGGATCCTTCTTTAAGTGTGTCTAATAAGCAACGAGTGTGCTTGTTTTAAACTGCCTCGCCTAGCAAGTTTAGAATAAAACAGGTGTGTGAAAGCTTCCTCAAAGTTCTTAAACATTCAGCTTGTCTCTACATACTATTTACTTTGTTTTACATAAAAACGTCAACATGTCCACATTATATTGTTACATTAGACACGTGTAACAGTGAAAACGACGTGCATGTGCCAGTGTTGCTGAAATTTCGTGTTTTGGGTAGCAGGGCTTTGGTTTTACCCGTGCGCAACACGAAGTTGATCCAGGCATTGTACTCATACTCAGGTATGGGGAAGGGGCGGAGGGAAATGGGGAAGCAACCTGAATAATTATAGAGGCATCGAAATTAATTAATATGTAAACAAAATGTCATATACCCTACCTGTATATCTATATACTTCATTAATTAACAGAAAATAATTATAAAAAGAGGAAAAACTATTGAATAACGATGTAGGCTGTTATTTTTCGTGTCGTAGCTACCAGAGAGTCCCTTTTTTACCTCAGAGATATTATTTAGTTCAACATTTTCATTATTTTGTTAACTTTTTTCCATCTGGATGAAACATTGTATACATACGAGTGCTTTACTACGGAAAATGCAATGTTTTCAATACAGTATGAAGGTTAAGATTTCTCTTTATGTATATCACCATATTAGTTTATAAAACTAATTCTATCTCACACTATGTATAATACACATTTTGAATCACACGCCTGTAGAGGAGCTCTAGGTTCGACAAGCCTGACAAAGCGATGATGGTGAGGTAAAAAATTAAATGAAGAAATAGATTACAGCAAAATCCCCCAAATGAAGTTGATCAATCCAGCATTCACCTGGCAACCAAGGAAAAAAAAAAAGCTTACACAGGTTTTAAAGAAAATAAGAACTTTTACCAAAAGCATGTTTTAAGTGAGTATCTCAACAGAAATAAATCGCAAAATATTTAGAATTAATGTTGCACTGTAGCTACCTTCTTGCAAATCTGGATTTTGTACGAACAGTTGAAAGGCTGAGAACCATAGTGGACCACCTGCATTTTTAAAAAAAAACGGACAAAAATATGAATAAAGCTTAGTTAAATTCACAATGAATTGAATAATTTATAGCATAATGTAGCATTAATATGTTGTCAACAACATTGTGTGTTTGTCCTTTTACGCAGAGTAGCTATACCAACTTTTATTAAATTTGGTACACAACATATCTTAAATCTCTCTTAGAAAAGAGTGTGTAATTAGTGTCTTTTTAGTTACTGATCCAAAGGAGAATTGAAATATATTATTCAATTAAAAAAAATAGAAATATTATAAGAATTATTTAGGAGGTTTTACCAATCTGTCTCTACAATTATCCCTGTAAATAAATCGCTTGCCATAAGTAACAGTATATACTGGACAAGGTGTAACTTGGCACTTGCTTTTAGAAAAAGAAGGAAATAAACATCATATCTTTCTAAGTCGTCCCTCTTTTATGGCGAACCTACTTACTTTCATACCACCATAGATAATTAGGGAGCACAATAGAGCTTTAGAAGGGAGCGATCATTTCAGAGAAAGCAACCCAAGGATTTTCCACAGCCCATGCAAGATAAGGATAGCAGAAAAAGTGCAAAGTTAAAACTCGTCCACTATAGCCCAATTGCTTTGCGCATGTAAGCATGAGGCACCGTAATTTTATTCCTGATTTTCAAAACTTCACATGACATTTACGTAGTACAGAGAGGGGGAAAGAAGGCGACAGCGAAGCAAAAATTATAGAGGAGAAAGTTACCTTGAGGGAGGAACGAGGAACAGAAAGAGAAAGCAGTGACAGTACTGGTCTCATCAGAGACGCAATAACTTACAGGGCTCTGTTAGTTATTAACATAGGCCGCAAAACATCAAAACGCGCAAAAACAAACACAAATACAAATTCTTTATCCATGAAACTCATGCAAGACAACTGCATTTCGCTTTAAAATGTTGATGTTCCATTATCCACACAAAGATCTTCGTGTATTGTTACGTTTATCTGACAGCTGTAAGAACATTGACACGGAGGGTCAAAGGACCATAGTTCGAGTCCCGGTCTTGGCTTTGGATTATTTCAAGTAAGTATATATGCATATCTAGTGTGAAGCTATAAATAAATCTACATGTAAACTGTTTTAGATTGAGGTTTACGGGGTTAACGCACGGTACCACCGAGCACCAAGAACATGTTTGTCAGGGAAACCTTTCCATCAAGTATACAGTTCGATGTGCGCCGTATCTGATGTTCGTAAAGGCCCATAAAGAAGCGTGACATTATGCTGCAGATTCCACCTCTGGAGATGATTACAGCCCTAACTCCTAAGAGGACATCTCACAGCGATCGTAACTCGCAATAATAACAATTATAAAACTCCTAGTGGTACCCTGGGGATGTGACTATAATCCCGGAAACTTGGAAATGCCCCGTTTTACGTCTGTTGTAGGAGACAAAATTCGTGCCTCACAGTTAAACCAACATCGAAGAGTTTGGAATGTCTTAAGTTAACTTCACCCGTTTTTATGTTGACGATGTTGAGTGTCATCCTAGAAAGGAAACCTAAGGGGTGAGCAAAGTGATAACATTGCTGTCATTTTAACGTGCTTAAAGGTAACTCGCACTGTCATATTCTGGATTACACACCACTACACTGAATTTGTTCAATTGTGATAAACTATGAGAAACAATACTGAGTTTGGTATTATTATTACTGTTATTACTATTACTATTATTATTATTATTATTATTATTATTATTATTATTATTATTATTATTATTATTATTATTATTATTATTATTATTATTATTATTATTATTATTATTATTATTATTATTATTATTATTATTATTATTATTATTATTATTATTATTTAGTAAAAAAAATTGCCATTTAGCTACAATTGTTGCGCGTATATCAGTTGTGTATGATATGGAATACTATACCTTACGGATTGTTATTTAAATGTATTTACTGGAAAAAAGACATTTTGTATTATTTTGATTCTAAGCTTATTTAAGAACTTCAAAAATTGTGAGTTGTTTCTTCTAAAGGAAAACATTTATTAACTTTATTAAGATTAGAAATGACTGTTTTAATTCTATGTGTTATTTTATTATGTGGTATTAATAAGAGAGGAATTATTTATAACGTTTCTTGTTATACTGATGAGCAGGAAAATGAACTTCCTGAGGATATTCTATCTTCCAAGAGTTCTCGTCTTGATGATGATGATGATATAATAATAATAATAATAATAATAATAATAATAATAATAATAATAATAATAATAATAATAATAATAATAATAATAATAATAATAATAATAATAATAACAATAACAATAACAATAACAATAACAATAACAATAACAATAACAATAACAATAACAATAACAATAACAATAATAATAATAATAATAATAATAATAATAATAATAATAATAATAATAATAATAATAACAGTAACAATAACAACCATTGGTGGCTCTAAATGTGCCTCCGAATACCTAGAATGCAGAATATTTAACATATATACATTTTATTCTTCACAAGAATTCAACGGGCATACATATAACCTAGCTACTAATCAAAATCGTGTGACAAGTTCCTTGACAAAAATCAACTTTACTCCTTAGAGGAATATGTTGAATACTGTACAGCAAAAATGTAAATATTAATATGTTGTGGCAGCTACGACAAAGGTCCAGTCCAGTTACTTTAGTTTCTTCTAAAGCTTTTGTACAAATACACAGTTCTCTTTTACTGACGTTACAACAGCCCTACATGATATTAGAAGTCAAAACCGCTCTCTTTTCGTAACCTTGACTCACTCCTTTTTTTCTTTCTTTCTTCACTTTCTCTGCCGCTTAAAACAGCTGACTCTGAGGATACAATCACTCGACAATCATTAACTGTATAGCTATCTTACTTCAGGACGCGCCGGTTTTCTCACGACAGCCGTTCACACGCAGCTAAGACACGTGCACACACACACACACACACACACACACACACACACACACACACACACACACACGCGCGCGCGCGCTCAAATTAAAAACTGACTCCTGCCAGTAACTGCTGCTCATTGCCTCGCCTTCTTATACAGCCGGACGCTTCTCGAATAGTCTGGAAAACCCCTTTTTGCTCTGCCGCTCTGATTGTTGTCACGTGTTCACAACAGTCGCGCGAGGCAGCCTGAGCTTGAGCGCCTGCTGCACAGAGCGCCTGCTGTGAGGCAGTGTGGCCCCGAGACTTTGCTGTCGCCAATGCCGCTACTGGCGTCTTCCGGCGTCACAATATCTTATGAATTGTTTGTTGCAATGACCCTGTTCACCCTGTACATCGGCTCAAGAGGATGCCTGACGATTGCCTTCAAGACCATGACCGTTCTTTATTGTATTTAAGATTATCAAATGTATTATAAAATGTCCATGTATACAGATGATCTCTTTGAAAATTCTGTTCTAAAGTGACCTGGCTGAGGTTTCGCCTAGTTCTCTTTAGACGCTAAAGCGAATGCTGTGTATGTTGCCATTTACCCAGGTTGCTGTTTATGCAACTTTTGATTTTTAAACTATGCACTTGCACACATCCACACATATGTACACACACGCAATTTTCTTAAATATCTCTTTTTGGAGGTGGAAAATGTTAAAGAAAGATTAATAAAAGCAATGAATTACAAGTGTAACCACTGAAACATAAACTAATACCTGGATATGCCTATTTTATTGACGTAAGCAATGTAACCTATTGGAATATTTGTTTTTATGGGATTTGGTACTGCAACGGAAAATTTAGTACAGAGCAACTGACTGTCCAAAGTGTGAATGTGTTTCTGTACACCCCTGGGTCTGAGACTCATAACCAGGTCAGCGAAATGATGTGCGTCACTACCAGGAAGCACGGAACATCACACATGAATGGAAACATGCACGAGCACGAGCCGAACGCCCAACGAGGGATGCGATTATTATGGTCTACAAGAGTTTTAAAGCACTTCCCCGTCTTTAGGATGGCATAAACCCACGCCTGTACCTACCACGGTAATTATGGTAAGTTACCGCTAGGGACTTAAAAACTGGTCGGAGTACACGGTGTTTATACCTGCTGTGGTGGCATTAAATGTCTTTCGTGGTTGTTACTGAGAGGGCGGTGTTGCCACAGCCTTCTAATGGCGTTCAACCACCCTAGCACAGCTACACGTTGTCTAACTGCAACATAGACTACGTGTACACAAAGGTATAAAACACAAATAACCAACTGCGATTCATAAAATCTAAACAAGGCGTGTCAGAATACAAAAATGAACAATATACGGTGTGTCCACAAAGTTTCAAACTGCTACAGTCTTTTCGAGAAAATATAGGGTGCACCATTAAGAATGCCGGTTTTAATAAAATGGTGCGCTATTGTTTTATTGTCGTCATGGGAGAATTTTGTTTGCGAGTTTCTTGCGGTTAGTTATTGTGGAACGCTTTACAACGAAACAACGGATATTGATTGTGAAGGCCCAGATGACCCAGTTGTCGACGGGCCCTTAAACTCCACACTCCTTGACTGTGAAAATACGTTACAAACTCGGTTAACGTTAGGCAGAAACTGTGCGCCTCTCGATCGTCATAATGCACCTAATGAGTCAACATTTCCTAGGCTAATGACGAAATTTGGGACAACAGGTTCGATTGCAGACATCAAAACTCCAGTGCGCTCTCGTTTCATCTGGTTTGATGTGAATAACGCAATTGTGCGCGACAGTGTGGCCTTAAGTCCACAAAAATCAATTCGTCTTCGTTCACAACAGTTGGGCATTGCGAAAAGCTCCCTCCAGCTATTTTTTATAAAGGATGATGCCTACAAAATTCTGTTAACTCAACATACGTTCCTTCAAGCCAGAGTCCTTTCACGCAACGGCGATCAGAACTGACTGGCCAGCAAGGTCATGTGATCTAACACCTGTGACTTTTTCCTTAGGGAGCATTTAAAATCACAACTGAAGGAAGAGATTCGAAATGTCATCGCCCAAATCGAATAGTAGATCTGCCTGAAGATGATGACAAATTTCATTGAGTTACAACATGCAGAGCAAGTCGTGGAGGACATGCCAAATTTAATTTTCATACGTAATGCCAATTTATTTTGAAAACGACATCACTTTCATCAATTGGCTATAAATTATGTTCACATATTCTACAAATTATTCATAAACCGCCTGCTTTTCTTATTAGTTCCTGTTTGTTAATCGTGGTAAATATTGTTGGAACACAAATCGACACACATTTTATTGAGGTGAATGAGAGCATGCAGAAGGCTGATATCACAGGCAAATGCTTGGACTTGATATTGCATATCCGTCGCATGGCCTAAGGAGATACAAAATACCTGACTTGGAGCTGAAAGATGTGTCACTTAGAACACGGGAATATTCAAACCAATAGAAATTAACAACTTGGAAATCGTTACCGCAACAAACATTTTAATGCTGCGTGTATTGTACATTTTAATGAAATCTAGATTTTCCTTATTTTTATCGGCATTTTATGCCTTGCAAATAATTTTAAAAATCCAAATAAAGTGAAGAGAATTTTATAGATCACATCACAAAAAATTCAAATTATAGGTTTTATTATAAGTCATGCCAATTCTCAAAGATAAGAGAATTAAATCAAAACAAATGCAGCTACTTTTTTCAGGAAAGACATTACAAAACGTTTCCATACAGTAAAGCTTTGTTACGCGTTGGGCAACTCCGTTAAAATGTGGCATAGCATATTTGAAAGATATGGACTTAAATTATGAAGTTCGTTAATTATCCACTTGTCAATGTCAATCATATCGTTGACATACAAACAGACATACACAGGCGCACACGCTTGAACGTACACATAGTCGTTTATCGAAACATGCTAATTTGGCCCAAGAACCTTAAAACGTGAGGTGAAAACTCTGCAATGAATTTCCGGATGCAATACATTTTCTCTGCCTATAGTCCATTTTATAATTAGACTGACATCGCATCTAAAGTGTTCACAGCAGCAAAGAGGAACCAGCTCATATCACGTGATTTACTCCACATGGGGAAGATATTCTGATGTGTCTGACTGGATTAAGTTACATACGAATTGATACCTACTGGCTGGAAGCGGGATAGCAATGGTCACGGGACCGCATCCTTCAATAGTTGGAGTAGAGGTTCTCCTTGATCGCCAGGCACGGTAGACGTGCTCTGAGGAAAAACTAATTCTACCTTGGTATTGGATCCTCCAGCTTGGCTTGTCCCTGTCTCTGTGTTTGGCCCTGGTATCAGTAGAATCCTCTGATGAGATGCACTATCGGGAGACCGGCTGCGTTGTGCCTGTCGCCACCAGATCTGGCCGCCCAATCTGTATTTATTTTGTGCTTTTCATAGCTTAGGTAGCAATAAAATCGTTCTATCGAAGTTTCTCTTTCGTAATATTGGCACTTTCCAAGCAATTCTTATCTTTAGTTTGTTGTTGATTATTCCTTTACACGTATTCATTAAATCCTAGCACAAAATTAATGAATTCTTAGCATGACGTTAAAATATACTATATGTACGGCAAAGATTGAAGGAGGGCTTACAGTAGATTTTGCTATGAATCAAGGATTATATATATAATCTACAATCCTTTTCAACATTGCACTTGAGAGAGTTATGAGGAAAGTGGAAGTGAACAATCCAGGAGGAACCTTCCTTAATTGTTTGAACCAGAATTTCACCTATACTGATGACATTGGCATGATACCTCGAGTATTACAGGAAATGAAGGTTGCACTGGCTGGACTGCAAAGTGAAGCAAGAGAATTGGGAATGAAGGTGAATCAAAACAAAACCAAATATATGTTCTCAACTCCGACTAGGAGTTATAGGGGAAAGTCGGTATTTACAATTAAATGGAGTTAGTTATGAAAAGTGCGAGTCACCACAGACAATGAAGGTGAATCAAAACAAAACCAAATATATGTTCTCAACTCCGACTAGGAGTTATAGGGGAAAGTCGGTATTTACAATTAAATGGAGTTAGTTATGAAAAGTGCGAGTCACCACAGACAATGATATAGGCAAAGAAGTTAAAGCAAGAATAGCAGGTGGTAATAAAAGTTATTTTGGCCTAGCAGAAACCTGAACTGCATAGCATCCAGTTTGTATTCAATCTTAATAACTTAGATGCATGCAAGCAATAACTACAACTAAGAAGGATTTGGCCATGTTCTGCTAAACCATGAGAGACTAGAGAATCGTCTTCTGATGACGACCGCATGACTGGCATTGTGGAAGTGTTGAGTAGAGAACGATGATAACCGCGGGATCTACCTTTCCTACGTGATAGACGCAATGTCGTCACAATAACCACTCCACAGTGATATCGCGTTATGCGGTAATGGTATCTGTGTGAACCCACAGATATAACGCAGTGGAAATGGTGATCGTGCCTGTTTGGGGTAGCCTTTAGGCTAGAGAATGCTGGCTGAGCCAGTGATAATAATCGGGAGCAAACGACATGACCAATGAGATGTGAATGCTGTGCCGTGAAAGAACTTTAAAGGTTTTGGAATACCAGTTCATTAAAATGAACGCTTAGTTTGCAAGAGTTAATCGATACTTCAAACGAGTTATTACAGGACTACCAATCATTACTCAGCTATCCACACCTTATCTTATACATAGGTACTGTTGCAGTATAAACATGCATGATGATGTAATCGCAGCATCTAAAAACTAATACTAAATAATTGCATGACTTGTATTTTCATTTCTTAAAATTAATATTTACTTTAAGTTCTGGTTTACCAATGTGTATAATTTCTACATTTTACTTCGCATCATTGGAAAATGTGATATCAATCCCTTCAGCTTATTCTTTGTTCGTGCTCAATTTTGCCTTTGCAAGAGATAATTTGACTCCAATTTAATCAACGTCGCAGAAAATGTCCCAGAAGTGACTTTTGCAGCGCATACCACTGCTGAGACGCACGCAATTTCAAGCCTTAACCCACTTTGTTCTACCCCAAACCCTCGGCACCAATAACAATTGCAGTAAACGTTAAAAAGTTCATGTGTTGCGCTCTCTCATGTTCATAAAGCCCCTCGGTTTATTGCTTTCCTTTGCGTCCCCATAGCAACCTTGGAGCGCGGGCCAGTGGCAATTTAGCTAAAGATACGGAAAGTGTTAATGGCGAAAAAGGAAGGGGAGAACTTGTTCTTATTTCGCTTATTGGCTTGCCAACGTTACATTTAAGGCTAACAAAGCGAAACACGACAAAACCTCATCTTCGGACGGTCTGCTATTGTGCTGATGTTATCGTTAGCGTAAATCTTCTTTTCCAGAGATCACGCTTTGCTTTTGGACGTGAATGGGCACACGGGGAATAAGTTAATATCAAACATTTATTTCTATGTTCATACTAGCACGGAGAAGAGTTTCAGTCAACAGCATTTCTAAGCAGATGAATATAAGAAATTAAGAGCAACAGTCACATAATAACCATCATCATCAACCCATGGGTTAGATCTTTTGTTCTGTTCCGCCTCAATTTTGTTCTCATCATTTCTGGAATGGATGACTAATACTTCTTTTTCCTATTGGGAGTCGCAGTGCATTCCTTAATCATGGCCTCTCTAATTTTGTTTGTATCTTTCGGTTATTGTTGCTTTTAACTCGATGCTCAGCTTCTGTCGGTTATCGTTACATCTTTTTATTCTATAAAACACTTCCGTCACAAATCGGAGAAATTTCCTTTCTTAGGCCTCCATTCACCTTTGGCGGTCTGAAGTGAATGTCTAATTTCCTTATTAATACGACAATAGTAGCAACACACGTCTTACATAATTCCAATATTTCCCTTCTTACGTTGTGTTTCAATAATCGCTTAATTGTTCCGAAAAGTTACCAACAAATATTAATTAACATGTAATTTTACAACAAAAGTTCATTTTTATCGATGGCTTTATTATTTCATTATAATTGCACTCACCCTCTTTAGGTCCCTTGTACTCCATTGAGGAGCTACTTGATTGAAAAGTAGCGGGTCTGATTGTGTAGACCGCATAACCGGTCGGGAGGGATCTGGGTGCTGACTAGCACCATCCTCTAGGACTGCACCCTATCCTGACGCCTGTGTTGGGCAGAGGTGGGGGACGCAGTGGTTGGGCGGTAGGCCTTGGTCCGGAAAGAGCTGTTGCGCCTTCTGTTGTTATGTTATTATCCTCCAGTATTCAGGGAGTACACATATTCCTATTCAGGAATAGACAGTTTCCATGGCTATAAACAAAACACAAAAACCAGAAGCGTTTTTATACGCGCCAGCAAACATCTATTGGTTGCCGTTGAAACGTCACTGACTTAAAGTTGAAAAGCACTATTTTTTCTATGAGTAGTTCATGTGAGGGTAAAGATTATACAACGATTTTATGCATGTATTGCAAGGTGCTATACAAACGGAGAGTGGTCGAACACCCTCCTGAAATTTCGTTTTTTAACAGTTTCTGGAATTTAATGATATTGCAAACACCCAACTGTGTATGCGTAATCAGATAAATTCCAAATTTTATCATACTTTTAGGAAGATGCTCGTATGCTACTTAGGTCTTTGTAAATGACAGCCCAAATTGAAAGCGTGCCACATGTTTTAGACTATGATTAAATGAATTTAAAAGAATTACTTTTTTGTGGGGAATTCATTATTGGTATATCATAAACCCCTCATTAACAGTTCTGCAAAACAAGCTAATAATGAAGGTAAAAATATAACCTTACTGCGGGTACCTTCACGCTCGGGAACCAAGGGTTCGACCAGACAGCAAAAGAAGCTACGAAAATAAAAAAATCTATCAAGGCAGGATCAAGTTTTATTATTCCGACTAAGAATAGTTCATTGCAAGATTAGATACAACTGGTTATCTTCTAAAACAGGACCAACTACCCATCCGTCAGTAATCTAGTGTGCAACTGACCCTCAAGCACATCATCATAGAGTGCCAACTTTACAAACAATGACGTCAACACTACCAAATATCCAGTGAAATTCAGTCGTTTATAGTGGACGAGCATTAACGTTTTCTGCTATCCTTGTCTAGCGCGGATTGTGGAAAATCCTTGAGTTTCTTTCCACGAAACTGTTAGTCCCTTTTAAGGCTCTATTGTACTTCCTAATTACCTTCGATGCTATGAGGGTAAGTAGGTATCAGTGATGTTCCAACTCTTGCGAGTAAAGTATCGGTTGTCGATGCGGCAATGAAGCAGAATCATCCACCACTGATGTATTTAAACTCCTTGGTTCGCCATAAAAGAGGGACGGCTTAGAAAGAGACGGTAAGTATTTCCCCCCCCCCCTATCTGTAATAAGCAAGTGTCAAGTTACACCTCGTCCGGTATAACTCCTCACCTAATAAAATGTATAAAAGATGTTTTAGATAATTGTAAAGTCGCGATATGACTAAGTTGAAGCTGCTATGAAAAGGCTAAAAAGACAAAAGAATTCAAGTGGCAGAAATGTCTTTATGCACACAACTGGGCGGCGCCCACCCTGTTTGTCCCACACTTAATTCAAAAATAATAGAAGCATATTGAACGTTCAGCAGAGCTACCAGTCTCGGGCTATTAATCAAATACATTATCATCTCCATATCCAAAATAAAGCCAAATCAGAAAACAAATAGTAAATAACAAAATAACACCTAGGGCAACAGTCCTTCGCGGGCCAAGGCTTACCACCCGTAAGCTGCGTCCCCCACCTCTACCCACTACGGGCGTCATGAGTGGAGTGCAGAACTGGAGGTTTGACGTGATCAGCGCCCAGAGCCCTCCCGGCCGGTTATGCGGCCTTCGTGAGCTGGGGCCACTACTTCTTTATCAAGGCGCTCCTCAACTGGCCCCTAAGAGACCTAACGAGGCACACACCGGGACCGGGGATCGAACCCGGATCCTTCGCGACAGAGGCAGGTGCGCTACCATACGCAACGGAGGCGGTCGAAAACAAATAGTACAGTTATTTTTAGACCAGGCGAATGGACGATAGCTGCACATTGGTTTTTGGTCGAGTTGACTTTTGTATTTATAGGACCATAGGGGTGTCAGGTAAGTCAGGTTACTGTGTCTCCAACTTCCTTGCAGTAAACATCGGGAAATGTACGTGATTAAACGCAGTTCCCGCTCGCATTATCAGCAGGGTCTTGTTTATTTCAAGGATGGAAACAGAGACGTAATCCCCACCATCAATTTGCATGATGTCACTCGCGCAGATCCTAGCAATGCCATTCGCCATGTCTCAAAACACCTCTGCACCGCTCAGAGCACAGGGAAGAAATCATACCAAATTCCAGATGAGAATTACGAGATTAGTGTCGATAAATCCGTCGTTATTAGTCAAATAAATAATAAGAGGAATGTGCACGAATAGTGAGGCTTTAAAACTTTATATATTTATTTCTACTGATCCAGTATTCTCATACAAGTATTTTAAGAGAGATTATATTGAGATTACATTTCGCTCAAGTAACAGGATGATTGTCTCAAGTCTTAACGCTTCTTATTTGAGTATCAGGATCATGGAAGTCCTTGCAGGCTGCACGCGCATAATGTCTGCGACACCGAGCTTGCTGACATACCAGGCTTCCAATTACTGAAGGAATCTGATGTCGCCCACCCTGCCACTCAGGGATCGTGTGTGTGCCGCTTGGTACAGGGGGAGGAAGGGGGCTGAAACCGGATGCTACTTCATTCGGACGCCGTTTTCCGGTCGGCGGGTGGGGGCGGGAGTATCGCTTCGTGTTTTGAAGGGCACTTGAAATTGTAAACGTGGGGAAGCGTCTGTGTGTTTTGTAAAGCCCCTGAAAGCTGAGCGCGTTGAAATTCCACATGTTAACAGAAAACTATCCTTTTGCTTTTACCTCAGAGCCGCCCCACACCGCCCCTCCGAGCTGTAGACACTTCATTTAGATTTTGGTACCTTATCTTAGGACGTAAGAGGTACGATGCATTTTAACTCTCTATTTCACGAATGTTATGGATATTAGATGTATCCATTTGTCATAAAGGTAATTTAAGTTTCAAGTGCATTCCTGGTATGGAAGAATTAATGCACAATTTTGTTGTTATACATATTTTGGGAAATAATTAAAAACTATTAAATCGAATGACTTTCTCAACCCTATATCGTTAGTTTTCATATTTATACCACCAGTTATCCAGAAAGAAGCTGCCTTTTCTTTTCAGTTATGTGCTTAATCATGACACACGTTAGCAAAAATAGTTTCAATATTACCGTGTCCAAAGGAGCATATGTATATGCTTCTCCTAACAGACAGACGGACGGATCAACAGAAAGACAGACAGATAGGATAGACAGGGTTCGAAGGTGCGCCTTAGCACCTCAACCAGTGAAACCTTTTCAGTTTATGCCCCTGACGGGGTGCCCCCGGGAGAGAGGTGTGAGGTGAGAGAAGACGAAGGGTGGTGCAAGAGACGACAGCAGAGGGCAGGATCCCTAACAGCTACAGATTTGAGCTCCAGGATGGTGGTTCGTACACCGACTCCCATTCATCCTATGGACTCAAACGTCCCCTGGGGGGGGGGGAGCCTCGGAGACCTCTCCGATCCGGAGGACGAGACGCTGAGACAATCAGGCAGATGAAATGAGAAGTAAAGTGAGTTTGAGATGAAATGAGCAACAAGAAACTGGGAGGATTTAAGTATTCTTCCAACATTCTTCTAGTGATCCGGGGAAATCCTCCCAAAAAAACATGGGTCAGGAAGGTTGGAATCGAACCCAAGACTTCCCGAATGCAAGCCTTCCACGTAACCGCGGAGTCATTTCGCTCGGTTACTTGCCCTAATATTATCTGTCATACACAGTGTATGCACTAAAATTATAAGAACGGCACCTTAAAGCGTATTACCTACTGAAATTACCAGGAAACTAATCAATAGTTAATACCTCTGAAGCGAATAACGCCACATAGAAGTCTTATTTGAAAAAAAAAAAAAAAAAAAAAATCGTAAATTTTAATGCGGTTAAAATTTCACTTTATGTAAGTTTTACCTTATCTCTTATGGGTTTCAGTATTGCACCGTAAGTGTAACATTATACTGGATGTCACAGGCGTAACATTAGTAACGGTCCGTTGGAAGTGGATACAAAAGTTCAAATACAGCTTCTGGGGTATTCTCGGGACACTGTGCTTCCGTATAACAGCCCTAAGCTTTCAACAGTTATTCCGAGAATCAGTTGGCCTGGACTGTGTGGGCACTGCAGTACGTCGTGAGGCACACCGGTAAAAAGTTAAAATACGATGTGCATAAATAAAAATGTACCTACTGAAATATTATTTATAACCATGATTTACAATTCTATCAGTGAAAGTTCCTATTGTTACATCTATACCTCTCGCGTTAGAGTTCTTGTTGATAAGACAGAGAAATAACAAAACAATGTATATGCAAAAGATAATTATATTTTTAGGGTTTCTAGGTCATCTCTGACTGTAAATATGCTCATATGGGTCAGGGCCTATACAGGATGATTAAAAAAATGCTTTTACAAAGTATGAGGGTGAGTGCTTCCCACTGAAACAAGAAAAAAGTTCATATAAATATATGTCCCAAAATGCTTTGTTTTCGCGTTACTAACCTAGAAATTTACTAACGAAATTTAACTTTCAATTACTTCCAAGGTCCAACCAACAACTTCATTTATCTATATACTAACTCATAGAAGGCTGTGGTTCATTGTATCTCAAGTAGATGGAGATGTTGCCATACATACTTGTTCACATTTGTCCTTTGTTTATATTGCAGTGAGCTAACTTAGAATGTATTTATCAGTATGTTTCAATGGTTCACATGCTACACCGTCAGGAGGTGTTTGATAGGATGCGACAAGTGTAGACGTAGGACATTTTCAGCATCTGATACAAGAGTGTATGTGTTGAGCACTTCCTAGCAAGCTGACAATATCAAAACAAATAGATTGTGTCACTTTAAAATTCTTTCATTTATAACACGTTGAACTTTAATAAATCGAAAACGAAGGATTTTAGGACGCATATTTACATGGACTTTTTTTCTTGTTTCAGTGTAAGGAACCCATCCTCAAAGTTAGTAAAATAATTTTTGAATCATCCTGTGTAGCATGTTTGTGTAAATTAGGTGTTGTAGCATTAACGTTTTACGACATATTCCCTGATATTTAAATGAACCTTCCAATATTTTATGGAATACACGTTTGAAACGTTATGTGGCTCATTCTTTCTCATCAGTCCATCTAAATTATTGTATATAAAGATTATAGTGTACGACTTGGTTTTTCACTGTAGGCCATCGCCTCAACCTTCTCTATGTGTATGTATGCCTATAGCTAGATAATGAACTAATTTTCTACGAATATTTTATTATCGTTATAGCTCTGAAAACAAATCTTGACCGACAGAGAAAAACGTGATTAGATTCTTCAGTACCTACAAGTACTGGGCAATTTTATTTTGTTTTTCCTTCTTTGTTGTGTATAGTGTAGCATAGTGTTTCTGATGCTCGTTTTTCATCAACATAAACGACAGCATGGAGATAAAAGAAGAGTTTAACCGTACAACATTGCCACTATCATTGTTATTTAACACAATGTGTTTTGCCTAAAAGCTGAAATAAACAATTAACAGCAGAAGGGGAATATGACCGAAGGCTCCCACAGATAACAAGGTAACCGCAATGTTATAACTTTTCATTGGTACCATTTGCAACACAAAGGGTTTCGAAAATGCACTTTCCATGTTTCTAGTTCACAGAAATGTTTGCGAGGGCCTCAAATATTGCATACAGTACATCCGCACAGATAGTGAAGGTAGGTAACTTAGTGCAAATGTTTGAGCTGCTAAAAGGCTTTTTTGTCTTGCTTTTTGTCATTGGTGCCCAAAGCCCTATGGGCTTAATTAACGGTTTGGATCTACAAAACCTACACTTATACAGCCCAATTGTATACGTTTACAAAAGCCATATGTAATGTCCATTAACGTCTTTAATACTTAAACAGTAGAATTTTAATTTCCATTTCAAACAAACCAAACTCCCTCAGATTAGCAAACACATCTATAGTATAATTCACCACTTTAATGAATTTTGCAGATTTTGACATGTAGTGATGCAAAGCAAAACACGATATATCACCAAAATGTCTAAAATGACATCGTATGTATATGGTTTCTCAGGCTGTTCTTATTTGCAACATATACACTGAAAGTATGATCATTCTGTGTTTTACGATTTGCAAGCAGCATTGAGATTTAACCAGTCTTAATTTCACATGTACCCTAATTATAATTACGATTATCTTACAGGATGAAGGGCGAGAACTATGTATCACTGTTATGATTGTCATTGTTTTAATTGTCTAATTTTACTGAAAGTAAAAATAAGAACAATGTAATAAGAAAGAGAATGGACGTTACAAAAAAATATACAGGATATGTCTTTATTTGTCTGAAATATTTTGGGGACGCCTTTCCAGCATCAAAACATTAAAAAAAGAGTTGTTAAAGCATTTGTTCCTTCGTTTTGACTACAATAAAATTAATTGAATCGAATTGTTGTCCGCTGCTTGATTATTTTTGCTAGGTAGTTTGTAATAGAGCAAAGAGTTGACAACAGTTCACTGAATTGTTTGTTTTAGAACACAGAAAGCAGAAAACACGTTTTCTGCGACTGAATAAACCACTATGCACTACATGTATGGCCTTGCAGATGGGAATGCATCACGGACATGTGAACTTTATGTAGACAGATGCCCTGACAGACAGTTACCTTATTCACTAAAATTTTCACGAATTAGCCAACGCTGGAGAGAGCGCGACTTATTTGAGAAGAGTGTCTGGGATGTAGCGAGACCAAGAGAGGTACGAAGCATTGACCGAGAAGAACGAGTTTTTCATGACGTGGACACAAATCCATCAGATAGCACAAGACGCATTGCTGTAAGCAAAGACGTTATCATACGACTACTTGGAGAATTTTCCATGAAAATCTTCTGTAGCCGTATCACCTTCAGCGACTGCAAGGTTTAATGTGGCGAACTTTGAGTCTAGAACAACTTTCTGACATCTTAGTGTGAACCTTGTCCACTGACGAGACCAGGTTTACTCGTGATGGTATCTTCAATTTGCATGATACTCATAACTGGACCTATGAAAACCCTCATGGAGGAAGAATCCTTAGCATGGCTTCCTTCGGAGGGGAAGTAAAGCCGTTGGTCCCATGTGGTAGATTTACGACACGTAAAAGAACCTTAAAATTGATAAAGAAGTCTGATCAAGATTAAGCAGTCTTTCACGCCCAATATAGAATGAAACGCTGAGAACCAAAGCAGTCCATAACTAAAAACCAGGTTTCAGTTAATCAAACTTCCTCAAACCTTGCTGATAAATCACGAAAGTTTACTTTTAGTGGCAACATTTAACATGCGTTAAGTGGGAGGAAACATCGGACACACAACGCTTCTGATAAACAATAAAGATACCGTGGTGTAAATCCATTTGAAGATTTAGTTCACGCTGCTTGTTATTAGTTCTTCCCTGGCCACTGCTGAGGAGAGTCTTTCTTGCATAATGAACACTATAAAAATAAATTACGCCATTAATGTCACTTGAAGTGTTGGATTCAATAATGTCAATAAATTTGAGACTTCGTCTGTTGGAAAATGTTAATATTACGTATTGTCAGTGGAAGAGATACTTAAAATAGGAACTCTTGCTTCTACAAGGAAGGATCAGGTGACGACTATCTGAATGTTTTATGTACGTCTGTTAGCAGAGATGACGTTGCCATTCCAAGTACCTACATACTTCTTCCGAAACGACTGCTCGCCTGAATATTGAGGATCCAGATATTGACCCAGATGATCCACTGTATATCTTTATTTCAGTCAGGTATGTAATCATAGATTCAATTTGCACTCATTAAAATAGTAACATATGAAATGTATATTATCTATTGGAGTAGAGCCTAAGATGTCATTTTAATTAGGCGTACTTCATTTTACACTCCTTTCGAGCTTTTTCAATCCGAAAATAGGTTATTTTTAAGCGGCGTCTAAAGTCTGTGAGATTTAAATGGTCCGGTTTGATTCTGTCCTAATCTTTAGGGTACTCTACCTGCTCTGTCTAAATTCTTGGAAAGCACACACCCCCCTCCCAGAGCTCTATTGTCTGTTAAATGACTACATGCACTTTACAAATATCCATCACCATAATGGGTGAGACAAAAAGAGGGTGTTTCGTCTCCTTTTTTGGACCTGACAAGCTAAATCTCCCAGACTGTGGTATGATTTACTGAACGCGAGTTGGCAACACTGCTTCTGCGCATGTCTCAGATGTACTACTGCTATCCAGCCACGAATCCATGGAATAGTAATGTGCATTGCAGTTTCTTCGTTAACTTATCTGAGTAACTATCGCCATGCCTGCAGCTTCCTCGTTGGCAAATATTTTTGTATTCTCATTCTACATGGTGTATGTGAAATATAGCAACATCAATTTGAAAATAAACACCTCCAACTTGTTTTGTTTAATTAGTAGCCTTTCTTGCCTGTAGGCGTCAGCACTCATATTCCCAGTGACATCTCGAGATCGAGTATTTTTTTCAAACACAGTAATGGCTGTAAAGGTCTGGAGAAAGACAAATCTGCATATCAGTATTAAAGGCAAAGACTAGACAATCACCTCCGTGGTGTGGATATAGCGTATTTGACTCAAATTTCGGAGATTGCGGGTTCGAATATCGACTGGGGTGAGTTTACTCTACAAGAACTTTAAGGTGGTACTCTCCTATCCTAAGAAGACTACGAAAACTCTAAGCCCTATGGAAATTAGGCTTATTTTCAGCTTTATTTTTCCCAACTTTATTCACTCACCGTCCCACATGACCTAACAATCAAATGGTTAAACTAACAAAACAGGCAATATATATATATATATAAAGGAAAAAGGACTAATTCGGAAATAATACCACATTTGAATAGGATTTATTTTCAAAAGCGGGCCCTGAGAACATTACATTTCAGAGCACTAAGGGGAAAAGTATTTGTTACTTACATATCCATTACACCTTCAGACTAAATAAAAGTAATAATGCAAACATTTGTTCAGCCAGAAGCTGGTAAATAAAATGTGGAAAGTATAGATTTAACTAGACAAAACCTAAACTGATCTGTATATATCGGAAGGCGAAACTTGATCTCCTATTCGTACTTGTGGATATTTATAAATATCTTAAAGTAGTTATTGCTCAAAAATACACTCTCAAGGAAAGATCTGTATAAATATGTTGTTACAATTTGAAACTGATTTTATTTATTGTGCTATTTCGTGATAATATAACTTGTCAACCGAATATTTCTACGCCACCCACGTCCCTTCCAAGGCGCAGAGGACGGAAACTTTGGTGAGGATAAACGGAAAGATAAAAATAAAATATGAAAAGAAAACAAACCCCATGGGAAAAAGGAGCAGCTGACCTACAACGTTAATTAATTACAAAATTCTTGTAACAACAAAGACTACCCTCAGAAAATCCTTTGCACATCCAAGCGAAAAATGATCACAAAGACGAAGCCAGAGAAAACATACCTTATCTTATCTTGGGTGCTTTTTGTGCATTATGTAAAACTAAGCTCTCCCTGGTCACACTCTAGGAAGAGAGCTGTGCAACAAAATCTAGATGTTGTACAGCGTTTTTTACATGGAGTAAACGGGTTGCACTAATGTTTTCTTATTGTTACTTAACCACAAAAAAAAAAAAAAAAATAATTAAATGAAACACCGTGTGATTGTTTGAGGATAGATAAAGAATGCGTCAGTAGAAACAAAGGGGTTACTACATGTGTATAATGACAGGAGATTCACTGCAAGTCCAGCTTCCTCCAGTTTTCCCTTATTTCCTCTATGCATACCTACCATAGACGTGTGAGGTCTACGACTTAGACTTCTAAGAAGGAAGGCATCAAGCCCATATCTGGATTGAGCCCAGCTGCCAGGATTAAGCTTTTCCCTGGTGTTTCCGCTTGTATGTTCCGCCTTTGTAGTTCTCAGCTTAATGGGCCGAAGGTTCATTTGCGCGTCTTTCCACTGATTTAATTCAGAGTGTTATCAATATGTTTTAGCATCTGATATCACCTTCTAGCTCACAACTTCTTGACAGTATCATTCATGGCCCCAGTCAGTTTATTTTATTATACATTATCAGCTTCAGCATTGCTTCTCCATCGTCCAGTCCTGAAATAGGTTCACTAACTATAATTGCCTTCCCGTTTTACATGCTTCATTTATCTCCAGAGCATTTGAACATTTTCTAATAATTTCCTCATTTCATCCCATTGCTGATTTGCGTTCTGTATAATGCTACGGTGAGAAAATGATAAAATCAGTCCAATTACTTTCTTCTCACTTTATTTTATTCCAAAATTGTTTGCACAAATGCACAGTTCTCTTTTACTGACGTTAACAGTCTTAAGTGTTTCGTGGTATAACAACTCACAGCCATTTTCTTCTCGTAACTTTGACTCACAATCAGTCCCTTCACAGTCTTTCATCGCTTTCTCTGTCTCTCATATATCAAGTCTGACGATACAATCACTCAACACTCATTAAAACTTCCTCACTTCAACGACATGTATCTTTCACAACAGTAGTAACCCCCCCCCCCCGCCATACATAGCTGTCTCGCACTCACTGACTTCTCATATATGTAACCACAACTCACTATCTCATTGCCTCGTCTCCTTATATAGAGAGGGTGACGTAACACGGATCTCTATGGAACCTCCAAAAACACGCCGGCCGCCGGAAGCCTCTTGCAAGTTCCAGCAATCCTTTGTTATGCGCCGCGCTCATTTTTGTTAGTCAGGCATACACCAACAGTCGCGCGAGGCAGCCTGAACTTGAGCGCCTTTGTTTGATGGCCGGCCTAGGATGCGGTGTGAAGTATCTTAGCCCCAACTGTCCCTCGCGGTGCGCCGCCACCGGTGTCACAGTATATTCTACATTAAAACACATTTTCACAGCTATTTGTTTCAAACGCGAAAAGAGAAGTGGTTATTATTATTATTATTATTATTATTATTATTATTACTATTATTATTATTACTCTTATTATTATTACTATTATTATTACTATTATTATTATTACTATTATTATTATTACTATTATTACTATTATTATTACTATTATTATTATTATTACTATTATTATTATTATTATTACTATTATTATTACTATTATTACTATTACTATTACTATTACTATTACTATTACTATTACTATTACTATTATTATTATTATTATTATTATTATTATTATTATTATTATTATTATTATTATTATTATTATTATTATTATTATTATTATTATTATTATTATTATTATTATTATTATTATTATTATTATTATTAGTGTGAAGCTGAAAAGCTCTCTTTTGTGTGATTTCTTAACAGCAGTTCATGATTATATTTATGGTGAATCCCTAGTACTTAAAGCTGTACACTTGCTCAACCACCTCACTTTTAGTCAGTACACATTTCATCCGTTGTTCTGAAATCTTCATGCCAATTGTCCTGCAAGACATTTAGCAAATCTTCAGCAAATCTTCAGCAAATCTTAGGTATTTTGTTCTTCTTTCTCATATCACTGTTACTGTTCTCTAATTCTAGTAACATTGTTTCCAAAATTCTACAATTGGTTTTTACAACACAGAACTTACATGTTTGTACAATGACTACTCAGCAGTCTTTCCTATCTCCCGTCCATGTTAATATTTTTTCTTCAGAACCTTCTTGAGTTTTTTCTAAGTCACTTTTTCAATCCGTCTTTCCAAATATGTCTCACGATAAGTTACGTTCGCCGTCTCCTTGTAACACTACATTTGTTTTTTCAAATTGCTATTGCCAGTGAAATCTCAGAATAGAGGCGTTGGGTGAAAATCAAAGTTACCATAAGGAAGAAGGGGATAAAATAAATAATAATTGCAAACATATGGAAGTAAGAACACTTAAAGCAGTACATCCATTTGTTGGTACATCTAATATACTCTCTGGAAAACGTAGAAACCACTGACCAACAGACGATGTACATCTACGCTACAATTAGTATTCTAGTTTGAAGAACTGTGTTTCAACATTTCTGGCGAATAAACTGAGCTATAAGAAAATAATACATGTTATGCGGCTATGGTATTCATTTCTATAGTACGAATTTGATGAATGCTAGATAAGAAATATTAGAAGCGTACATTAGCTGGTAACGGCATATTTACATTTAAAACTACATGCGCCATTGGGAGAGCGTCATAAAAGTGAAGGATGTTGAGAGAAAAAGAGCAAAAAAATACATATTTCTCATTAGTATGGAAATTACTAATGGTATGCCATTAAAACAGGACCTACTTATGCATAATGATTTAATATCCGGTTTTGGCATATTATAATAGCTTATAATATAGAGCTACAGCTTTTTTATACAAAATGCCCCTTGTGCAAGGTCACAAGTATTAAACAGGTTGAAGTAGAAAATGTCAGTCCCAAAAATATGTGCCGAAGTCGTGCAATCGTCTCTCATCGCTCCACTCGTGCTGACCTGGGCTGAGTGTGTGTCGAGAGGACCTTATATCACAGTGTGGCTCAGCAATCGCTGTCCATCCAATCCGCGGGATCTTCATACAGTGTAAAAAAGGGCATCTATGTGGTTATATTTCGTTTGTACATCCATGTCCATAAAATCTTTGTCGACATTTACGAAAAGGGAAGGGATGATTATTATCTAAGCAAACATAAGACTCCATGGCAAGAAAAATCAACGGTAGTCTTTTCTGTATAAAAAGGTGGGTAGTTTCATACTTTACAGTATTCATTTATGTTGCTATTCTCAAGTAG
This sequence comes from Tenodera sinensis, assembly GCA_030765045.1. Classification (NCBI taxonomy): domain Eukaryota; kingdom Metazoa; phylum Arthropoda; class Insecta; order Mantodea; family Mantidae; genus Tenodera; species Tenodera sinensis. Next base: position 312,180,350 of record CM060964.1, read on the forward strand.
GAATGAATGAATGAACTATAGCGGCTCTGTGCACAAATTTAGAGTACAGAGGGCTTTTCTCATATATGGGGAAGTGCAAAGGAATGCAAGAGCTCTATCTACTTTATCCCAAAGGGTGTCATCCAGCACACACTATGTTGCTAACATCTGCTCCGTGATATGTTTGGAAGAATTCGACATGATCAGGCGATGCACAGAATTTATCGAAGTTGGTGGTAGCCACTTTCGACACCTGCAGTAGTGGATTAAAATGTTATTTGTTTAAAGGCAGTATTTCAACTGGCGTATGTTTTGTGATTTCTATTGCCTACTTCATCGTCCATATTTCATAGACTAGCCTATGAGCAAATGATCACATGTTACCCATGTACCTATCATCGAACAGTGTAACATACGTTTGTTTATCTAGCACATAGGACAAAGTCTTTTTCCGGAAAGCTCAGACTTCAATGTTCAAAAATGCCTGACGTTTTAAAAAGGATAACACGAGCATGGGGGAAAAGGCAAAGTGTATGTTATTTGAGGAAAAGGAATAAGAAATTAAGTTGCATTTTCCGTTCAATAATTACATGCTGCCCTTCATAAAAGTGTTTCACCACATGATACTGTATAATATTGATCACTTACCGAACGATATGGCTCCGCGGTAACGCTTTAGGCCCGCATTTGGGAGGTCTGGTTTCAATTCCCGTTGATCATCCTCTGAACTTCGTTTTTTGCTGCTTTTTGGGTGGGCAGATGCTGGAGTGATTTCTAATCTACCCGGTATCCTGTGCATCATTTTTATTTTTCCCCATTCCTTTTCATAAGTCAGGTGTGCGTTTAGATTTCGTAGCGTAGGGTGGTGCCAGACAAACGGCGTCTACACCAGATGGAAGAAAAGTGTTTTTCACATGGACAGTAAAGGACTGATTGAACAAATGATTGATCGCCCTCTATTGGCAGCTACAGTATTGTGAGGTTCTTTGAACCAGGTATTGTTAGGAATTTCCGTGCCTCTCTGTGGTCTATAGCTGCTGTGACACCTTCATTTCATCTGTTCTTTTTGGGTGGTGGAGCAGTAAATCTTCCGTAGGTTAGAAGTCTCTCTCCGCTGTAATATCCCACACCTTATTCATCATTACATTTTATTACTGACATTAATTTGATGTTTTTGGTTTCGTAAACGCATGAAGTGATGCGCAAAGAATGATTCATTTTTTTGTGCTAAAAGGTTACAATTTTATATGAATTCCATATTTTAAAGATCCTGCCCCTTTAGGTCGGGGTGTAAGTAAAAATTGCAACTCGTCCAGTAGAATGATTGCCTTTTGCTGCATGGGGACATTCTTGTTGAACCTAGTTTTCACGACTAAAAATGTCTTCCCTGCTCAGCAATCAAACCGATATCAAAATGTGTTAGTCATCAGCATTGATCTCCGTGCTAAAAGAAATAAATGCTGAGGATGAACTGTTGACTCAAAATAACTTTGCGTTTCCTGGAATCACTTATGCCACACAATGCACAGCACTTAGTTTAATCAGCAGCACCTGTGCGAGAAGATGAAGCCCACCAGTTTCAAGGGATGTCCCCGGCTGAGAAATGACTCGATTATTTGCTCAGTTCCTGACCCGAAGTCAACATGTTTTCCAACACAGCCAGCTAGTGAAACCAAACACATTCATAAAAACTTTAAAACGCCTGTCTACGTCATTTGAAACATCAAGGGAATGAATGCCATTAACGATGCTGGTATTCACAAAGCCTGGCTGGGGATCCTACTTCTGATAACGGGACCATCAAACAGGTAGCAAAACCACCCCTCCCTTTAACGAACTTCAAATATACCCAGGGTAGGCGACAGTCAAGAACTACCCCTGTAAGAAATGTAAACACGGTGTATATATCATTGGAAACGTCAGTCTCTAGGGGTGCAGGTTGTTCGTCATTTGCTGCAATCACTTTGACTGGGATGTCGCCCCAGGGAGTTTTATCAACTAGCTGAAAGTGTTTACATAACGTCTGTCTACACTAAGGCTCTGTTCTATGCCTTTTACGAATAGCTGGCACTGACTGGAAAGGCGTTATTTTTCCTTGCTGCCTACTTTTCTGCACTTTCTACACTATTTCATGAGCCTGTTGAGGCTAATAGGCAATTACTTTTATTGTATGCACCCTTTTGCACGCAACTTTCAATATAATTTGTGTTTTTTTTCTGAAACCAACATTATTATACACCTATGGGTAATAAGCAATTATCCCATGTAGATACCAGAATTATAATATTTTGTTCATTGAATATCGGGTTTGCTTTTTAAATGTAGAGTACTCAGCACATAAAATGGAACAGTCATATCATTGCTGCCAAGCGGAACATGCTCCCTATACAGGACTCCACATTCTTTGCTCGTTTACCCATGTTTTGTGTACCACAAAGTGAAATAACTTGAAACAGAAAACAGAAAGCAGGAAACATAATGAGTAGCAGCGGAGCATTACGCGACTAGTATTGCAAAAGTTATTGCGTAGACAAACAAAAGAGTGCTACTGCCGTATCTCTAAATATGTTGCAACGCTGCTGCTTGTGCTATTTTGCTCAATGTTGGCTGCAGAATACCAAATAGGGGGGGGGGGGGGGGGAAGAACAAACTGTAAGAAGCGTTATTTAAATAGAGATCTTCTGTACCTATATAATCTGCTAGGTAATCCACGTGATCCGTCAATCTCTTATAGTTTCTTTGATCACCATTTGTTTTGCTAGCCCCATAGCTCAGTCAATAGAGCACGCGCCTACCTAACGGGAAGGCTCAGGCGGTAAAGTCTGTGTCCCGCATTCGGGAGGACGCAGGTTTGATTCCCGTGGCTGACCATCCTGACCTTGGGTTATATCGGCTTTTTTCCCGGGCCACTCAGGCGAATGTTGAGGAGTATATTTATCTTACATCCTCCGAGCTTCATTCCTATTGATGGCATTCACTTTATCCGATCTTTCCAGGTTGAAAGCGTCAGCAGGGCCGCCGTTAGGATGCGCTGTGGTGGAGGTTGCGCTCTGGAAATACGGTGTTCGGCTGAGAGAGAGAGAGAGAGCCGCACCTGGATGATGACGTGGCTTACGGGGCAGCCTGGACTCAGTAGGGCTAAAGAACTGCCTGCATTTGTTAGGAACCCAACGTAGTAGCTCTGCCTGCGGTGCTCTCTGGCCGCCTGTAGGTTACCCTCATTCATCCTTCCTCCCGGGGACTGAGGCACAATATGCCTTCTGCAGACGTACCGGAATCCCCTCCGTAATAAGACAGACAGACAGAACACTCGTCTACTGTGCGAGGGGTATTGGGTACGATTCCCGGCTGGGGGGTAAGAATTTTTCCATCCTCGCCAGAGTGTGGAAATATGCATGAGGGAGTGAATGTGAATGTGTGCACGTGCGCGTGTGTGTAACCTAATTTACAGACAACCGGACGGCCAAAAACTCACTATATACGAGCTAACACCATTTACGTTAGACAATATGTTCCAAAAGAAAGGAAGTCAAAATGAACATTGAAGTTAAAAGCGGGATATAAGTAGAAAAAAAAAAAAAAACTCCTATTATGTTGGTAGAAGAGGCATGATATCTAGTCCCGTTTCAGTTCCGGAAACCGCAAAATAATCTTCGGAGTTGTTGGATTCCTTAGAAAACAGCAGTAATTAAAAATTCTTGAAACGAACGTAACAATTTTAGCACAAAAACTCGATGAACATGCCTGTATTGTCTGTGAGCCACCATGGGTCTAAAGCTGGGTGGAAGCTAAGCTGGAGAAACCCATAAGAGGCTCGCAGGATGGCAACTTCTTACTCTGTCTACTTTGTTTTAATTTAATTTGATCATCTTTATTTTTTGCAAGCTATTTTTTCATCTCCTTTGGCAGTGCACTGGAAGCTTGACCACAGACAAAACAGGAGAGAAAAGAAGGAACCCCCCCCCCCAAAAAAAAAGAGGTTCTATTATGCGAAACAGTGCATTGAGCTAGAGCAGTTCTAGAACGCAGCAAAACTGAATTATGCTAAGAAAATGTACTTGTTATTGTTGCTATAGTCTTAGCAATTATATGTATAAAGTATTTGAAAGTTCAAGCTAGTAACAACGAAAATATCGGAAAAGGTTAATGATACTGAAGATTATTTCGAAATATCTGTTTGAATTAGCTCTGGGTTTTTGTGCAGTAGGTTTCTGTATACCTATCTTTCACGGTTTACTAGTTCAAAAAGTATATATGCATGAAATTAATTCAGATTGAAAAGGACTTCAAGAGGGTATTCAAAGAAAACCATTTAAGATACATTTATTTGTCATGCACATATCTTAGAACACTTTATTTTAATACCAAATCATTGGTCTTTTTATATAAAAATAATGAATAGACTTGGTGTAGCATCTTTGGAATCTTTGGAGTTAATACGAAGTTCAGTATTTATTAGATACTTCACTCGTATACACGCACCCACGTACACTCTCTCTCTCTCTCTCTCTCTCTCTCTCACACACACACACACACACACACACACACACACACACACACACACACACACACACACACACACACACACATACACGTTAAGAAATCAGACAAGGTTTGGACATTTTTAATGTAAAATAATGAATCCACGCTGTACACTAAGACAAATGTAATATAATAGCAAAAGGGCTGGAGAAAAATATTTGAAAATCAAGAAAGCGCTGGATTAGCCCAATTGATATTTTAACCTTTCTATGCTTTAAAGATTTCAAGGTTCTGAAGTTATGCGTTTTCATGTCGTTAATGATGATACGATTTTACCAAATTTTGTAAAACACGCAGATCTATTCACGCTAAATATTTTTTTCAAATTCCGATTACGGAAAATACACATAGCTGCCTAGCATAACTGAAAAAAATATGAATTTTCTATACAATATCTGTAAATGGTATATCAGGGCTGTTCTCCACAAAACGAATGGATCGTAAACGGTATGTTGATACATATGTTCTGTCGCGAAAATTATCCCGTTGGCATGTGTTTCGTTTGTGATTTGTTCATTTGATGGAAAACCGGCCTAACTGTAGGAAAATATTTATCGGGAAAACATCCATTTTACCTGAAGCTGATAACGATAATTTCCAATGCCTGAATGTGATAAAAGAGGAGAGCCACTATTTCATAACCTAAGTCTGCAGAAATACTTGTAATACTTTTACTATCCGCAGAATTTGACGCGATTCAAAGACGCCACTTTGCACTTAAGCCTTTATCACGCATCTACCATTCTTATTCTTCCCACGAGGGGTGGCGAGGGGGTTGATCGAGGAAGGAGCTGTTACGAATTCATGAATGAAACTCCCCTATACCAACCACATCATGCCATGTATTATTTAGAAACACCGGCTGTTGTTGTAGGCGGGAATATAAGAAGAAAGATTTTCCAGAAGGGGGTGGGATCTAGGAACCCGGATTTGATGGTTCTAAGGTTCTGCTATATCGGCAGCTTGACCCACCCTTGGGATGTGGGATCGAACATTTGCCCCAACCGTGCCAGTGTTTTTTACACGATCACGTATTCTGAATTCTGAATTTCCAGTCTTCTGAAAATACGCGAACTCTTTGTTCTATAGCCAAGATTCGTGCTTAACCTTCTTTAATATTCCGCCAACAGACACGATATTCTCCAGCTGCATGACGGGATGTAGAGGAACTACGTTATTGGAAAAGAAACACAAAAGAGTACAAACGTTCCAAAAAGATTATCAATAATCCTTTCCAAAGATAGGATCATTACGAGGATGTGAGCACACTGTTCCACGGACTGATTTATCATATACACGTATACTTTATATTGAAATATTGCTTTTGAATTATGTGTGTAAACAAAATATAAATGTAAAGATCACATTGCTGACAATACATTAAACAAGATATCATGCAGGCATGAAATACCTTATAAAGACTATTCCACTCATACATGACTTGGTTGAAATCAATCAATCATGTGAACAACAATTTCAAATTTCAACCAATGGCAGGCTTCATTCTCAAAAATTTTATTAAATGTCATTATCATCTCCTCCGAATTTTAATAATCACCTCCTCTGGTTTTCTTATCTTGCGATTAGGTTAGAATATCTAGCTGCAACAGAGTTGCTAGGTTTAAATGTCAAATGGCTGGCTCATGCTTTGCTGAAGCATATAATGTTGAAATAGATTAAATAATTCGAAACCTAAGATCACAGAACACAACAGTTTAACGTAAACTGCGTGCGCAAATAGGAAACTAGGTCAGTGGTATTTAATCTTGTAGGCCGTGCCAATGGAGGCATGCTCCAGTTTTCTTTTAAGAGGTTAGAAATTACAACACAGCATTTAAATAATACTTCATAGACAACATCATTCTTTAATTCGTGAAATAGTTTTAATAGTAGTGGTGCCAGTCACATTCTCTAGATGAATTGACAATCACTAGTGGCATTACTTATGATAAGCATTTTGAATACGCAATAAAAATATTCACCATATGTACACTTGCTTCACAAATAATGGCACACCTCACTGTTACCCTAGTGGCTCTTTGCCTATGTAACGCCATATTACAGTCTGTCTTATATTACATTTTGCGCTAATATAGTTTTATTTAGCTGCAGCTTATACTTTCTGTGGTAGATAATAATTTCTTGAGACCCTGAAAGTGAGTGTCTGTACAGTACGGAATTGGAATTAGTATAATTAATTCAGCTATATGAAATGATCACTGATAGAGATACTCCAAAATCCTTAATTTATAAATTTTAGTGTGGAAATTAAGAATTCTACAAAATCACTAATTTCCATTACAGTTCCCATGTCTTGCAAAGTCCGCTGATGACCTAGAAGTTGAGCGCCCTTAAACCAAATCTTGCAAAGTTATTCTTGCTAAGGGCGATTGTGCATTTTATTGTGTTTTTTGACACCGTTTCGACGGTAAAGTGTTGAAGCCTTGATTTATTTGATTCAGCGTGTATTACTTGGCCTTAGTTGGGTAGTCGCCTTTCTGAATATCCTACATGACTAACTTGCTGCTGCTGGATATATATGTAACAGGCGTTTAGTTTGAGCCATAGATGTGATTTTAATGTATCTTCCTGCACTATATATTTTATTTACGTTCGTTCCTTTGTAAGGATGGAGTTTTAGCTAGTGCTGTTTGTTTATCTGTTGGCTGAGGGAAACTACGAAAAACCCATCGGAGTGGCCGGTACACAAAGGTAAAACCACGACTTCCTGCACACGAGCGGCATATGCTATCCTCTGATAAGTATAAAGATTTTTAATAAGAGTTAAATGACAAGCATATATGCCTACTTGCTTAAGTTTCTCAATACAAATGAAGCTTAAAAATTATATAATTTTACAATTTTACTACGGAGCAAGGTTCAAAAGTTTCCTGAGGAAAATTCTAATCTGGTAAAGTCACATTACTCTCTCTGTCCATTATAAAATAGTACACATGCCCTGTCTAATACAAATTGCTTAAAATTGTTCTGCATATAAAGGGTTATTTACGGTACATTGTGGCCTAGAAATTACTTAAATTTAAGCAATAAGTATTTAGTTACACACAGCCAGCGGAATAAACGTGCAAATGTTAATCGCAAGCATGGAGCTATAAATTCAGAGGAGGAATAAATTACCCCCTAGTGGTACCGAGCGGGGTGGCACTGCAGTAACGGGTGCGACTCACATTCGGGAGGTGGTGTATTCGATCCCAACCAACCGCGTTCTCTGACTTGGAGTTTTCCGTGGTTTCCTCCTTGTCATTTAGGTGAATGCGAGGTGTTTATCCTCATACCCTGGTTTTGTTGTCCATTATTTCCTGTTCCCGTCATCCTTTCATTCATTTCAGGGTCGTAGGAGCAGACGACGGTTTTGGGCCGGTTGCGGTTGGGCGGTGGCTTGCTCTCCGTGTAGGATCGGGGACGGGCGGTATTAAGTGACTTCCCTGATGTCGTCTGGACCTACACCGGTGGGGTACCACCTTCGTTTCGCGTTCCTGCGGCCCCCCCCCCCCGGAGATTGAGGTTTCTGCCTAGTGCGGAATGAGCGGCGTCGGATGCGTTCTATCTGGAAACGTTACGGACCCCCTCCTCGCTTCCCTCTGTCGTTCATCCAGATCTGTTCGCCTTTCGGGTCTTTCCAGTTGTCACATTAGAAACACAAAAGGCCTTGAGGGACTACATTTACCCCATTATAGTCATGCACGCCTTCTCAGGACATATAACCAAGCGTCTTCCATCAGATAATGGATGCATATTTCGCAAAAGGCGAGCACAAAAAAATTTATTTGATAATCCAATTCAAAGAAACTTTTCCTGCAAATGGTAGTATGGGATTAAGGAAATATTGTGAAAATCATGTCGAATCCTTGGAAGATGCTGGACTAGATATTGAATTTTGAACAGAATACAATGCTTTTCCTACCTACCATGTGCGGTACAGAAAGTGATATATATAAGCTTTTAATAGGGGGATATTTCAGAAATTTCTGTTTAAATAATGAGGACCTGAAATCAGAAAGAAACAGAATACTAAGCCATACAGAAAACGCTGTCAATGTATTCAACTGAGTTTTCTTTAAATTAAACCGCAGTCTTAGAAAGCAAAACACCGAGGTACATGTTTTAATAGTAAACAACGCAATCTGTTCAGTACAGCCTTACAAACTGGCTAAGCATATGATCAACACTCGGCCCTCTCCATTCGAATCGATGTTAGTATCTAAGTTTGGGTACTAAACTACCCCAGAGGAAATCTATTACCTGAATGGGCATATTTTCATAAATACCCTGCATCACTGAGATGAATGTTCCCTTTCAAGTTTGGTAAAGAGCACTCCTTCAATTGCGTCAATATGATACGCTTCATGTACATCAGGTGTTTGTAACCGAACTATGGTAGCCTAAGAGGGTGTACAAATGGACCAGTCTGGCCAAAGGAAGTTCGAAGATGTCTCAAACTTACTAACGCTAAGAGGTAGGGAGGTCAAATAAACTTGAAACCTTTTGAGTCCCTGGGGGGCCCTTAAGAGAGGAGTATCACAGTATGGGGCACCAGAGATCGACGCAGAGTTTCTGCGGTTCCTCTTGCTGCCGTTGTTGTTGCTCCAGGTAATCTTCAACATCCACTCCCAAACCGCTCCTCGAGTAACAGAAGGGAAGTTGAAAGTAAAGCTTCATGGTTCCGAGGGGAGGACTGAAGGTCCCAGCAGATAACGTTAAACACGACCCTCTCCGTAAAGATATCTTCTTTTTCCTGGCAAAGATGCATAAGGTTTCTAACATACATGGCGAAAGTTTCTGGCTACGTAGTCACTACAGGGAAAATATAACCGAATTTATTTTATTTTATTTTCTTTCTTCTCAAAGATAATCTGGTGCCCATATGATATGATCTACACATATTAGATTGTACCTACGTTGTTGTTGACTTTATGTACACTCCTAAACTAGATTTTTAGTTAAAATGCCATCATTTGAACAAAATATTATTAACGTTTACTACTTAATGGGGGCTTTTTTAAGTTGATTTATCTACTATCCCACGCTTACTATGTCATGCTACTTTTGACCAATAAGAGCTAAGGAGTGATGTGTTTCATCAAACCATTGTTGCTTATACCACACACACACACACACACACACACACACACATATATATATATATATATATATATATATATATATATATATATATATATATATATATATATATATATATATCACCTCCCTAGATTTGCTTTTATCGTATTTATTGCATTTCTCATTTTATCATATGCTTAGTATGAAAGCAATTCGATAAATAAATTTAGTAAGGTCATTAACATTGTATTGTGTTGATTTCTTGTAGGTAATCTTTATACAGTTTATTTTAATCTTGAGATAGTTAAATCGCTCAACAGTTTTGACTTTATAAAAGTAAACATTCCAGTGAGATTACTGTTGATATTATTTCTAATTCCTTTAGTTAATCTATGGATGTAACAAAATGGAGCAAATATATCTGTGTAAATGTATGGTTTTGCTACACAACTGATGTTAAGGTACGTAATACACGACATTGAAGTAAAAAGTAACATTTGAAAACTGTTTTGCGTGGTGGGGGTGATTGGGGGTTGTGGGGATGTGGGTGATTGGAGGTTGTGGGTGGGTGGATGTGTGAGTGAATAATGTGTTACTTGTTAACGTCGCTGTGAATTGCCAGGATCATATCAGCGCCACCGGTGTGCCGGAATTTTGTCCTGCAGGATATCTTTTACGTGCCAGTAAATCTACAATATGGGCCTGTCGCTTTTAAGCACACTTAAATACCACCGATCTGGGCCGGTTTTGAACCCGCGACCTTGGGATTAGTAGGCCAACACACCAACTGAGCCACTCAGACTAACGGGTGTGTAGTGGGTGGTGGGTTGATTATGCTGAAGATGTTCTGAAAGTTTCCACATGACTCAAGGATGTGAAGGCAAGATTACTATGACTATTTCACTCATACGTGACGTGGTTGAAATCAACCAATCACGTGCATAACAATTTCAAATTTCAACAATGACAGTCTTTATTCGCGAAAAATGTATCACATTTCATTATCATCTCCTCTGCTTTTCGTATATTATAATCATGTTAGTGAATCTAGCTGCACTGTGCTGTAGATGTGCAACAGCTGACGTAATTTGAGGCAACAGAGCCACTATTCAAATGTCAAATGTGGCGTTCTAATCAAATTCTTAAAGAAGAAAGTTCAATTACAGGCAAAGCTGTGAAAAAAGAATACTTCTGGTAATGAATAAAATGTGACCCCAATAAACATTACTAATTGTAATGGTTGTAATATTACAATAACAATTAGGGAGCAAGTTTTTGTTTTAATGCATATTACTATCACTAGAAAAAAATAATATCTATATAGATGATCATCATTAAAGTGAATTTTACGTTTTGTTGAACCTGAAAATTATGTTTTTATAGACTGTTTTGTGTTTTGTTAGAATATAATGTATAACCTTTGTGGCGTAGTAACTAAGAACTAGAGCATCGCCGATTATTATAGCAGTAAATAAAATTATTTTAAATATATGATCTTCTCGCACTAAGATACTTAATAGAATTAAAGCTAGAAACCAACCTAGCGCTCACCGGTTTAAATTCGTTTGACTAAATGCATTGACTTAAAATAGACTGACTATGGAAAATAAAATAATCTTTATGCAATTCTAGCACTAAACGACTTATTATGGCGGCATAAATCGTGCAAAATTACTCTATTTCTAGCACCAGGGTCAGAAAATGAATGGCGTAATTACCATGGCAACAAGACAGCAATGACGTCATCACCACAACACAATTTTATCCAATGTACCTGTAAGAAAACCTGAAATCGTCACTCTCGCAAGTGTAGGAGCGTTCAAACACAAGAATCACCTCATTAAATTTATTCTAAAACCAAAACCAATATGAATTAATAAACTCTAAACACTCTTGGCTTCGTTCAAAATTTCAAACGGAATACCATCCATATTTTCAGTAGTTTTAGCATTATATTCCACTTTCCGCTACAAGTGTTGAAACAAATGAATCAACATTTGCTTAGCAACCATATTACAAAATACATCTGTGATCTCTGATACATTATAATTATTCATTTAGCAAATATATTAATTATTTTTACACATTTTAATGCTAAAATTCCATAAAACGTATGTAACACGTGTATACTCTTTTGATTGTAACACTCGTAAAAATATAATCGCGTCACAGTCAGATTATACACTAGTTACATAAATAACTATTTAGGCAAATATTGCACTTTCTAGTTCAGATGGAGAACTTTTAGAAAACCTCTACCTGAAGGGTACGTTTTGTTTGTGCTTTCAATATCTCAAGCTTGTGTTTCATGATCATGATCCTTAGTTCTTTTAGAAAACAAAAACTAAGTAATAGGTTGAGCTAGGGGAATATAATGAAAAACTTTAGCTTGCGTCATTGAGACAAAATTAACTTAAATAGTGAATTTGATATTTACATGGGACACATACATACACACATGTGCAAATGTTTATATGAGCTTACAATAATCAAATAATATTAAATTTAGAGCTGAAAATTAATACATTTTTGACTATATGATTCTTATTCTCATCTAGGTAAAAGTGTGACATAATTAAGGTGAGTTTTGCGTTCAAAGGCGACCCCCTGGGCGCACCTGCAGAGTCCAGCTTGTGGAAATATGGCACTGCGGGCTGGCAGCGTTGTTAATTTGAAGTGCTTTTCCACATAGTCCAAAGGCAAGTACCGTCGTCGTATATATGGAGCCATTAATTTGAAGCTATGGTAACATGTAGGCAAACAAACAAATGTACACTTTCCCCACATTATTTACGAGGTTTGCACACGAAAATAAACTCTACTTGTTGGCGAGACAAGTTAGGTTGCCCATACTGCAAATATTAACCCAGCAATAATATGGTCCATGCCAACCCAAATTTTGGAACAAACCACCGCAGCGTTGCAAGGAAATTAGAATGTCGCCCAATTTTTGGAGCACAAGAGGCGCGTGCGCTGTGAACACAATCTAACTGAAGGATCACAGAGTGCTGGCTTTGTTGGAACTAAATTCACCCCTTTGGTTACGTGTTATTTCTAAAATTCTCTCAGGCCGCATTGCTCTCAAAAGAGGGGAAATGTGTATAATTGTGGAAAAATGATAGATGAGGACTTTAAAAACAAAATGCTATAAGTGTATTTTAACTACTTTCGAAAAACGTCGACTAAAATATTTTAAATTTATTTGTAAATTGCAGAACTCCCGTTCCGAGTCCTTTTCTTAATGACCTCGACCAGTCATGTCAATGCGGTTGTCACGTCCCTCATTGGCTGGAAGAGAGTTCGTTGCTATCCAGTAGAAATCGATTCATATCTCACTTTAGCCATTCAGAAAATCTTCTCCACATGGAGTAAATCACATGACAGGAGCTGGTTCCTCTTTACTGCTGTGTACATCTTATTGCGATGTCAGTCTAATTATAAAATGTACTATACAATTGGCTGGGAACGGTAACGAGAACCAGAACGGGAAAGTAGTTGAAGGGCTCGTTTTCAAACGTGACCGTGCACATTCAACGGAAAGCTTTCCAGAGCCCGGGAACGTCAACGGTGTGGTTGGTCGAATTTCATTCTTCTCATTCCCGTTCCTCATCGTAGGACACTGTGACCTAATTCTGCACAGTTGTCTGCATTGTAGAGGATAATCAAAAAGGCCATGTTCGATTCTGCTGTCAATGGCAGTATTTAGTTTAAGAATCACAAACGGTAAAACTTTCGCTTTTAAAAGTTATTGTTTTGAATTTCAAAATTGATAACATGTACCTGGACGAAAACATTGAATTGGCAGTTTTAAACATGACAGCGAAATCGATTTTGCAGGTTATTGATATACTAATCAACATTTCCCGTTTCCATCCTCGGTTCGTTGTGAATGATTAAAATCCCCATTTCCGATTTGTTGTGGAATAATCTTACAAACCGATAATTTTCAATTATATTATTGAGATTATGACTGCTGTATTGTATTCCGGTTCTCAATTGATTGGCGTGACGTTTTCATCTTCCCGTTGTGGTTCTCATTGCCGTTGCCGAGCAAACGACTGAGAGACCGAATACATACCTATATCTTTCCAGGTGCTTTTGTACTCGAATGCACGTATAGTTATATCACTGAGTGAGTTTATACGTATTGTTGGTGTTACAGGCGTAAACAGAAAGTCGAACATGCTGCTGAAATTTCAATTTTAGGAGTTTATGCCCTTCGATGATAACTAGACATCAGATTTATATGGACTAAACACTGTTAAAATATGCATGAATCTATGCTGCAAAAATATGTAAAATATGCACTAAAATATCCAAAATACTCATTTAAAATGCATGATTTGAAGGTCTACACACATTCAGGGTTTCCAAATGTCCTCCTGGTGGCTGCAACTGGATCTGCAGTAGACCATGATTTTCTAAGTGTTCCGGAGTAAATTTATGACGTATGATGGTTGGTGTGAGTTGTATGCTGAGAATGACCTCTCAATATCCACAGACGTCATAGGGCAGTATTTGTAAGAACTAACAAAGTCCGGTGAAATTTCTTTTGGAACGTCAAACTCTCACCTTGCAGGTATTGTTGATCAACACCACATTTTTTCACCCAGGTTTTCCACACAGTTTACAGGGGTACTCATTTTTTTCACTTTTTAGGGACTAACAGGACACCACAAAGGGGCAAATCACACTTTTCTAGCTTATTAATTACTTCGGACAGAATTTTGATAAGAGCGTTGATTACACTTAAATCCCCATGTAAAATTTCATTTTTGAATATTTCTTGCAAACGCTGAATTGAAACGCCGTTATCTGGATCCAGGTTGCAAACAAATTCTTTAACGGCACAAATATGAATATCTGAATAAAATAAAAACGCCCACGTACCTCAACGTGTAAGAATTGGTTCTGATGGTAAACGTCACCCCGAAAGTGATTGTAAGCGTTTATTCGCGCAGGAGTTTCTGATTTCAAGCACTAAGGAATCTAAGTGTTTACTTCAGAAAACTGTCCCCGCACTGCTTCTGCTATTCTATTAAGTTCATGTACAATGCACGTAACATGCACTGCATCGGAATAAGTATTTTAGAGGCGTACCAGCACTCAGCATAGATATAGGCTGCAGTATCTGCTCGTAGTGGGGTTTCTGGTTAGTAGGCAGAACTGCACTAGTATACGACGACTCTATAAAAATTGTTAATACTTAAAAATAACCTTTTAACCCCTAAAACAGTTTGTTGTATGCATGATGCTTACCAAAATTTGCATATATCACCAAAAATATGCTTATATATGCACTATAAAACTTTATCTACAATAACAAATGATGGTAAAACGTACCTACTTGTAGTCACCTTTCTATATAATCTGCAAAACTAGGAAGAATATGCATTTCAATATAAATACGATGTCTCATCATAACATTGCAAATTTATAGTCAGCTAGAATTTTACATACTTTAATGCCATTACGCCACAAAGTAAAACAGTCATTTTCACTACAGAAGGCTGCTTTGCACCAAGGACTGCGTTAAAATTCGCTGATGTATGTGGTGGGTAAATAGAAAACTTTGAGAAGCTAACTCAAAGTTCGGACTAATGTTGTGACCACTGATATATGGTCTGTGTTTGCGAAATATCCGATCTTGTTTGTTCCAAGTGAGAAGTTGCTAGAGAGAGAAAACCACGGCCTTTGTTATCATAGCAACCTTAGTGTAACATGCTCAAAGTTCAACATCTTAATGTGTTTATGTAATGAACAACATAAACTATCGCGTGCATCTCTAAACTCGGCGTCTGTTGTTGATAAGCCCTCTCCATGTTGTGCTACTAAACTCAGATTTCTGAGAGGATTAAGAAGGCCATGGAAGGGGGCAAACACAAGGAGCAAAACGCATCCCGTTTTTACCTCTTCTGCCGCGTGCCACAGACAATGGAAATATTGCATTGATTCAAGAGATCGCTACGAAGTTTTGATTGCAAACGCTTGTCCCATTAATCTAACAAATACATGTGTGTGTGAGTGTGTGTGAGCACAAAACACATGTAATTTGATACTTTTAGGTACATATCTCATTTAAGTTTCATCCTTCTACAACAATTGTGACAAAGTACACACCCAAGAAGACATCTTATTCAAATAAATAGACAACTAAAGAAAAGCTATTTACAGAGAACAATCTGAGCAGTAAAGGCCGTGGTTTTCACTACTGTAAAATAATGAGTTAAATTACAAACAAAAGTAAGGTGAAAGATTGGCAAGGTTTCACAATGATACCTACTGTACGCCAGAATGGAAACTAAATTGAAATTTCAGGTGCCCTTTTTCTACCTGTTGGCTGGATTAATATAATTGTTACCATGCGCTCAGTGTGGTGGAAATGCATTAAACGCTTCGGTGAAACTTTGCAAAACACACGTGTGCTCACTCACGCCACAGCACCGTTTCAAATTAAAATATCCACGTCAAGAGCGGCAAGAAGTAAGTAACAAAAAAGAAACGAAAAGCAGCCTACAATCGTCCAAGTTCAACCAGCATGCCGTAATGTATAATTTATTTCACATAGGTATCGCAAGCGAGGGCGGCCAACATGATACATGAACTATTCAGTATTCACGTGAAATTTAGCAACCAGCGCTTTTCGTTTGGATAACTTCGCATTTGCGTGCAGGGATTATTGCAAGATTTAAATGCTAATTACTGCTACATGCGCTTACCAAGAGAGCAAAACAAATGATTTAATGCATTTCATAATACAGTAATGAGATTGTTCTAAGTCATTGCATGATACCAGGGGTGCTTTTATACCTGCATATCTCTTAATCTCTTTCGGCTAATTGAGAATTAATGTCCAAGAGAAGCCCAACTTATTTGAAGCGCCTAAATCCCATTTTGTGCCATTATAAATTGCGTAAACTTCCGAGCCTTTTGAAAGTGACGGATGGTGCTTCTGTTAACACAGGTCGGTATAAGGTTATACTGAAATTCACAGTTCTATACAAAGCTCCTTCACTTTTTAAACTGAGTTTGCTTTATATAGGTGGTGTAGATCTTGAGTATTAAAACAGTATGAATGATACTAAAGAGAATTAATTTTACTATTATTATTATTATTATTATTATTATTATTATTATTATTATTATTATTATTATTATTATTATTATTATTATTATTATTATTATTATTATTATTATTATTATTATTATTATTATTATTATTATTATTATTATTATTATTATTATTATTATTATTATTATTATTATTATTATTATTATTATTATTATTATTACTATTATTATTATTATTAATTATTATTATTATTATTATTATTATTATTATTATTATTATTATTATTATTATTATATTTTATTAGAGAAAAATTAGTATTAATAATAATGTTCCCTGGCCGCGTTAAGCGCTGTGTACGGTTAGTTTTGGGTTGAGGCTGCCAGCTTTAAGCTTCAAATTGAGGATGGAACAGGTCGTTTAAACAAAATAAATCTTGTTACATTTCTGTAGCCACTATTGTCCCTTAATATCTATTCTCACAAAATCTATTTTTCTATCTACCTCATGTTCATTGAGACAAACGTTTACAAAAATAGTTTCGTCAGGTGTGCAGTATGTGGTACATGTTGAATAAGGGATAGTCAAACATCTAAAAGCGTTTCACCATATGCTGGTCTTAAAATTCCACACATGACATCAAGAGCATTGAGGATGAACACTGAAGGTGTTGAACATTTCAAACCAACAGAAAAATGTATCATAGAAATGGCTAATAGCACAATATTATTATGTATTTTAAGGACATATGTGTACATAGTTTATGTAGTAAGATTTTATCAGTGTCTTGTAATTAGAGTAGAGAGTAGTTACAGCAGAAGTTAGGGGTCCCTATATTTCCCCAGTTGTAAACTCCCCGACACCAGCCAGTGCATTGGTCCCCCGCCGGTTCGCGCAGAGCGCCACCTGCAGGGATCCCTAAGTGGCTCTAGGGCCGCAGGGGAACACGATCCTGAGCCTGGCTTTCGTGACAGGGGACGGAGTCACTCAGAGCATTTCGTCCCCATCATGATGTACCCGAAATCCCCGACACAGACCAACCGGATGAAGGGATGAAAGGAACGATTAGTGAAGTGAAAGGAGCGAGAAGAAATTCGGGGAATGAAAGTAACCTACCCAGAATTCTCTGGCGGCCCGAGAAAATCCCCGAAAAAAACCCATGGTTCAGGAAGTTCAGCTACGGGAATCGAATCCACGACCTCCCGATTCGCGAGCCTACCACGTTACCGCGGAGCCATCTCGCTCGGCGATCTGCAATAAGTTTTAGTCTATCCCTTCTAATTAACCACTAATACGAAATTATACGAAATCCCATGCAAACGAATAGGAATTCACAGGCTAGTCCCAGGGTACTCAAAGTATAAATTGTATTTTCCATCTACATACTTTAAATATGTGACATTTTCATCAAAATCTTAAGAAACATTTTAGAAGCAATTAACACTAACGAAAAATTGTCATACAAGCGTAGTGTGCGATTGTAGATTTTCAAGACCATTTTCTAAATTTGGTTATTTCCGATTCAGAGGGCCTCAATATATAGGTGTCCCAAAATTAGACCGAAAACCTTAGGGAGCTGATAGATGAAACTATTTTAAACACTTTTTGTTAAGGACAATTTTCTTTGCCTCCCAAAGTATTTACGACAAAATCAACAATGCAAGTAAGTACTGTATTTATCCTAGTAAGGCACACAATCTTCATCCAAGAAACAAACACAGAACACATAAACA
Source organism: Tenodera sinensis (assembly GCA_030765045.1). Classification (NCBI taxonomy): domain Eukaryota; kingdom Metazoa; phylum Arthropoda; class Insecta; order Mantodea; family Mantidae; genus Tenodera; species Tenodera sinensis. The sequence goes on from CM060964.1 coordinate 312,198,755, forward strand.
AAGCACAAACATCCCATTGTTTACAGTTAGTAATAGTACAGTTTATATATTTCCGGTGAAATCCCGACATTGAATTGATAAAAAAATAATAGAATGAATTAAATGACAGACTGTTTAGCTGTTAAATTGTTTCAAGGGCAGATAACTACCGCAATAAATGTCTACCGATGAGAAATGTGACTTAAAGTGGAATTTGAGGCTACATCTCAATTGAAAACTGACAGCATAATGAAAGACGTATGTTGAAGAGAAACTTGAGAGGTCAGAATAATTAAGCTTGTATTATTCAGGCAACTCCGAAACAGTCCTGCAGGATAATCTCAAGCGAGCTCGGGCAAATGAAAGTGAAAACGTGTTAAGTGAAATAACCATAAGATGGCGGGGTTACAAGTAAATATGTTTGTAACATTAGCGTCCCTGGGCAGTCGGCAGCAAGCTATTAGCCTCGGCGAGGCATTAGCGTTAACTATTAACCAGGACGGAAGGGCGCCTGGAAATGGGGAGGATTACCAGAAGCATTAACCTGGAGGGGGTTGTCCAACTCAGTTCTTAGTGTAAACAAGAGCGAACTCTAGCGTTCTCAAAACCAAGCTGGCAACTAGCACTGCTTCTTGTCCATACGCATATCCAGAGTTATCCAGAGTGATTCACCACAAGAAAATAACTATGTGAATTTTTACTTTCTCCACTAGTAAGTAGAGGAAGCGTTGCTTCAATGTCGAGATTTCACCACAAGTATACGTTTTGAAGTCCCCTGAATACAAAAAAAGCAGTTTTAGAAAAAGGTCAGTGTGTGTGCGCGTTTGTGTGTGTGTGTGTGTGTGTGTGTGTGTGTGTGTGTGTGTGTGTGTGTGTGTGTGTGTGTGTGTGTGGACAACATAACTCAAAACTCGGTTAAAAACCAAAGTTGGTATTTAAGTTTAATGTCTTTCAAGGATGCAACACGAAAATTTTGAAGAAAATTGCTCTACCCTAAACTACCTTTTACATGGAAAATTTTAATTTTCTTGAAAGTAGCTCTAACGGTTTTGATTAAAATGACATATTTTTAAGATATTTTCATGACAAATGAAATGTATATTTTGAATTTTCTGGCTATAGCCTATGTTGTCCTGTTTACTCTGGATTACTTTGGAATAACTCGTAAACCGTAAGAGATAGACAAGAACTGTACAAAAATGTAAATCTCGCTAAAACACACAATTTATGCCCAAATAAATTTTATGTAGAGTAAACCATTTCGGATCCTTTGATATTTGTGTCAGTTTCGGCAACCAAACTTTTGTCTAATGCAATACCGTTGTTCATTTTTTCTTATGTGTTAACCGTGCAAAGAGAACGGAAGCTCAAGGCTTTAAAATATTTGACTATCGCTCAAAGCCTACTGTATTCTAATATTCCTCTTGCAGTTACAAGGAAATAAGCAATAAGATAAATTCTGCAAATGATTATCTCAACTAACACGGAGATATAGGAATAAGAGTTTGTTGGAGTGGTAGTACAAGAGTAGAGAAAGTCTTGTGAGTGCAACACATCAGATTTTTTAAATTAAGCAATTATAAAACTGCAGTATAATTTTAATTGAAAAAATGAATACTAATGTCGTACTTGTGCGCACCACCATCGTGGGTACGATTCCAGTGGCCAACCTTCTTAGCCAATGGGCTTTTCTGGAGAGTTTTCCGGGGTCGCTAGGAAAATTTTGGGAAGAATAATTACATTCCTCCGAATTTCCTACCTCTCCATTTCACTTCACCTTTAATCCAGGTTGGATATTTTAGGGTTCTGAGTCGGCAGGGTTTTCAGTGTGCCTGACAGATGCTTGCTCTCTGTAAATACTAATCCTGCGGATTGGGGGAGGTCTGCGGTTCCCAGGGGTATGTACAAGCCGCAGGAGAAGGATAGGTTGTGACAGCCGCCAACGAGGAGTTTCAATCTAGCTGTTAGGGACGCTGACCTCCGTTGTCGTCTCTCCTCAGGTACCACCAACTCCTCCCTCCGTTTTGAGAGCAATAGTTTATAAAAGCAAACAACATTATGCGTCATTACTCTCCACGTCACAGTGGATATTTTTGAATGGGAATCGTAGGTAATCTATGATTTTATTCCTGATAGATAGTTCTTTATTTACATGGAAATTGTCTTTATTTTCTTACTCCTGAAAACTCTGGTTAGGTTGGATTATTGGCCTAGACGGTCATGAAAGGAATAGAGAAAATTCAAAGAACGCTCGAATAGATGATATTGAAAGATGTGCAAGACCTGAAAATATTAGATTTATTATGTCCGAGAACATTTTTAAAAGAATGATTTCAGTGGTATTATGTGCCAATTTTTCCTTTCATTATTTTTTATTTTGTTTTTATTTATATAGCCTCCTTTATAGCTTTGCCTGCATCTAATTTTCTCATTGCTACGTAAAGCAGTAAAGAAACACTTCACGTTTAGGATAGCTTTGTTTCTTCCGCACTGCATTTCCAAGCGGAAGCGACGTGATATTACGAAAATACCGGGGAGGGAAGAGCACATTTCCTGCGCTGCAACTTGTCCCCTGTTGACCATCTCAAGACCACAACAAGGACTGTGGTATTGTAGGTCCCAGCGGGGAGGTGCAGATCTCCAGCTTTTACTGGTGTTTCTTTACGGCTACGTCGCTAACAATCGCCTTCGTGCACGGCATTTTGATGTCAGTATTAAAACCAGTCTCTTCTGCTGCCCACCCTCAGAAATTATTTCAGAAATACCCTTAAGACAGTGTGTCAGACGTTCAAGGAAACCACATGCCCCGCATGCCGAAACAACTGAACGTTTACTGAATTCTGTCAAAAATCAGTGTGAACAGGCTGATAAATATATCTATTTAGTAATATACTATTGTGTGCTTGCTGCATGAGAAATATTTGCTTTGAGCATGGCATAAACACAATCCACATACATAATTTCGAGGAAAATCACCTACAGCATCTTATGGCCGAGTTTACAGTAGAGTTGCAGGAGATTGTGAGCATAGCAGAGGGAGTTTGCTTTCAATCTATTGCCATGATGTAAGGAACTTTACCCAAAGTATATCTATCCTATTTTACACAAATATATCTTCTAGGTCAACGATCCGCAAAGTGGTACTCGCGATTGCAGCCCCTGTAAGTTCAGGAGAGGAAGGTCGACGTAGCAACGTGCCAATCAAGCAACTGAACACAGCAATCAGATGCAGACTGCAACAAAGAATATAATGGCAATCTCTAAACCAGTAAAGAACTCCAGAAAACGAGCGTATGTCTAAAAGGCGCAATGGGAAGACACATTTTTCTTTTCCCTCATGGGGAAAACGTCAGATGCCTTCTTTGCTTACAAGTTTTACTAGGTTCCTTTGAGAGCAATATAAAACATCATTATACAACGTGTCATAAAGATCGCTCGAAAATCCTAGGTTAGTAAATGTAATGCAAATAATAATAATAATAATAATAATAATAATAATAATAATAATAATAATAATAATAATAATAATAATAATAATAATAATAATAATAATAATAATAATAATAATAATAATAATAATAATAATAATAATAATAATAATAATAATAATAATAATAATAATAATAATAATAATAATAATAATAATAATAATAATAATAATAATAATAATAATAATAATAATAATAATAATAATAATAATAATAATAAAAATTAGTAATAATTAATAATTATTATTATTAATAATAACTATTAATAATAATAATAACTATTAATAATAATAACTATTAATAATAATAACTATTAATAATAATAATAACTATTAATAATAATAATAATAATAATAATAATAATAATAATAATAATAATAATAATAATAATAATAATAGTAATAATAATAATAATAATAATAATAATAATAATAATAATAATAATAATAATAATAATAATAATAATAATAATAGCAAGAATAACAATAATAGTGCCAAGGTCTAACTGGCATAGTGTTTAGTAAACCCTTCTCCTTCGCCTTCATGTGCTGGGGTTGTGGCTTTCCTTCATCTCATATCTCTCTCTTTCTCTATCTCCCTCTATATATATATATATATATATATATATATATATATATATATATATATATATATATATATATCCTAGGAGGGTGGTAGTCTATAGAAGATCTGTGTTGGGTCTTAGTGGGCGCAGGAGTTCAGCGTATTCCAAGAATGCGACATGAAGATTTTCAAGATAATCCACAATCCAAGCGACCCTTTAAATGGAATACTTTGTTATTTCGGCGTTTCTCAAAAATGGCTGTAACGACTTTTATTAAAATACCATATGTGTAAGGCTGCATTACTATTAATGTGCATATCTTGAATTTTCTTTGAGTAGACTGTGGAGTTCTCTTTGTTCGGAATGAAGCATAGCTCTCCTTAAGGCAGGCAGTTTATTTCAAACATTTTTTCTGGCATCAGTCATTTCGAGATATTCCTTGTTATTTGTCTCAATTTTACAGTTGTTACCTTTGAAGTGTTGTAAGCATTTAGAGTACGGAATTTCTATATGTGATTCCATTTCTAAACACATGACTGTCACTTCAGCCTTCTGTGTCACCTTTGCACTTACAACAAAAATGTAGAATAAAGCTATTTGTGTAAACATTTAAATCAATTAATATGATGATCGAAAAATAGAATATTGAAATAATAATTTGTAGAAGTTATATAAAAATGGGACATAGTAGATAAGAAATTCGTGTGAAGCTAAAATTTAGTTATGAGATTGGTGCACATTTTTTTAGGAAAGCTTCTGAAGTTGATGTACTTGCTTTGTGTTTCACATCAAAGAAAGAACAGTAAGACCGAGTGAAGTCATGCAAATTGATGTTGGAGGTAATGTCTCTGTTTCCTTCCCTGAAATAAACAAGACACTGTTGATAATATGAGTGGGCACTGTGCTGTTCCCGATGGTGACTGTACGGAGATCAGAAACATATTAACCTGACACCCTTATAGTCTTATAAAAGGTGAAGTCGACCATAAACCTCTGCGCAACTATGGGCCATTCGCCACATCTAAAAAATACCTCTGTATGTGCCCTATTAAGTGCGTCACGTATCTAGTGAAGCTTTCGCCTACTAAATGTTTGCGGGAGGTGGGTACTCGAGTAGATAGGATCGTGGCTACCGACCCTTTAGCAAAAATGTATTTCCCCAGGGAGGAACTACATATAAAGTTATTTTGTGTTCTCATTTTTCTCTCCAATTTGATATATTATGAAAAGTAGTGTGGTATATTTATGATTCCTTTATATGATAAAGAAAGAGTTTTCATTCTCAAACTTCACATAAGGAAGGAGGAATGGGTTATACTGTATGGAATTTCAAAGTTGCCTAAATTCCACTCTTGCAAGTAGGAGATATGAACCTAAGTGGATGACCGCAACAAACGGAAAACAAAGTATGGTCGGGCGACATTAACAGAATACTAAGCCATGTTTATGGCGAATAAAAAAAGAAAAAAAAGAAGCAGAGGGGAAGAGCTGAGGCTAAAGAGGCGGTAGAGAAGAAATTAAATCCCATTTAGTCTCCGAAAGCGGGACCTCCATGTTACAGGAAGTCATGAACGTAAAGAGGCTGGCTTGTGGGATGAGGGTTCAGAAAATATTCATTCCGCAATTCCTAAACTTGGCGGAGGGGCTCTTCCTCCCTAACCTCACTTTTTGCAAACAAATTGCACATATCTCGGCTAGCGAAATGAACCCTTGGACCCCTGTACGGTCATTCGCGGTGGCTGAAAAAAAAGTGAACCCTTTTTGTTGCGCATCCGTTTAATGGGGGCTTTTAATGGCTGTGAAAATTGAGTGCAAAAATGCCGAAAAGAAAGCGAACCCGCGTGCTTGTTCCGATGGTTTGGTGTAGATTTGGACACGTGGTTGTTTGATGTAAACAAATGAACGGGCTATACAAACGTATCGAAACCTATCGAAATATGGCTTTAGCAATTTTAAATGTTCCACCTATTTACCCAAAGGGTATATAGCTTTACACCATCAACCAGTGTCCTCTATAGAATTTCGATTCCAATGGTCTACCTTATACGAGGGTCATTAGATATGCATTGAGACGACAAAGGATGAATAGTGACAGAAACGTTTTGTTCATGCCAGTTTCTCAAGATATCCTTTCTGATCCTGTCTGCAGCACTACATCTTCCGGAACCACTTCTAGAAGCATCCACGCCACTCAGTTTCTGACACTGCAGATAATTCCTCTTCAAAATTAAATTTAAATTATTTTGTTGTTCAACGACGCTGTCAATTGCTAGGATCATATCAGCGTCGCCGGTGTGCCAGAATTTTGTCCCCCAGGATTTCTTTTACACCCCAGTAAATCTCCTAACATGGAGGTGTCGGTTTTAAGCACACTTAAAAACCATCGGTGTTGACTGGATTTGAACCCGCGACCTTGGGATCAGCAGGCTAGCGTCTAACCAACTGAGCCACCCAGACCGACTAACTCCTATTCGTATGCAGAAACTGCTTCTTCACGGGTAGAAAGTCGGTGACCTCGAAGTCGGTTCTTCACCATAGGGAATGGGAAGAAAGCACATGATGCCAGATTGGGACTATAGGGTGGATGAGTCAATAGTTCTGCCTCAGTTCCTACAGAAACTCCATTGTTACATCGGCGGTGTGAGCTGATGCATTGTCATGATACAACAACACGCCTCTTACCCAAAGGGATTCATGAAGAATTGCTGAAACACTCGGGGAGCTAATCCCTTTTAGGGTAGTCATGGATCTTCCCTAACCATTATTTCCACAGCAGTGATGTGTTTGTCAGTCACTGCTGTTGCTGGTCTGCCACTCTTCATCTTTAAGAGATTTCCGCCCCCTCTTAAATTCTGAAAACCAGCTGAACACAGTGGCATGCAACGAAGAATAGTCGCCAAAAGCCCTCCTCAAACGATCAAGTGACTGAGTTTCATTTAAGCCACATTTGAAGCCTTGCAAACTCATTACACGAAAATGCTCTCTCTGAATCTCCATTGCACTCGAAAAAACGCTCGTATGTTCCAGATTTCAAATATAAACTGAGAAAAAATGAATGGCACAGAAATGGTGTGCCTGCTACAATTGTATTACCAATGAGTTGGTTATTTTGATTAGCCAATTTCTCGGGCCTCAATGCAGTCTAGTGACCCTCGTATAAGTGGTTCAGAAATAAAAAGTGTAGCCCATTGGATACCTAACTGAGAAAATTAAATTAAGGTAATACAGATTCCCACTTGACCCCACTCGTATATCTTGAAAAACAACTCCAGTGATGATACGAAGCTTCAGATTGCAGCACCATGTCAGTTTTTATGTAATTCAGTAGACAGGAAAACTGATCCAGGACTATTGTATTCTCACAGGTCTATAGCCGAGTGCAACCTGAAGCAGCGTCATGTACTCGTAGATAAACAAAAACTATCAGCGTCAACTAATCTGGTAACCGTTCCTCTGGTATTAGTTTATACTTCGAATTGTATTACGACAGTAAAGAATGAAATACCTACATTTTCGTGTGTGCTACCTCACAAGTTATATTAGAAATCGGCATTAATGGCGAATACGAATAACTTCAGGGCCTCAAATATTAATGAATGAGGTTACATAGAAGCTAAGCAACTTACTCTATTGGTCCATAATTCTATATTCATATTGCAAAGATTAATCCATATCCCTGAAGGACAGAGTATAATGACTTATAGGGTATAAACCCATATGTTAAATTTTGACAAAACACATAAAACACATGCATTTCTCTTCTTATTTAATAGAGTACTTAAAAATGCAAAAGTTTACTCTAGCATCTTAAAGAACAGGAAGCACGAGATTGTAAACAGGCTGATTCAAAAATGCTTTTGCAAAGACGATGGGTTCATTACACTTAAACAAGAAAGACTGTTCAAATTAACATATGTCCCAAAATGCTTTGTTTCCACGTTATTAATCGATACATTTGTTAGTAAAAGTTTATGTGCAATGGCTTTCCAGGTTCAATCCAACAACTTAAGTTAGCTATGTACTTATTCACAGAAGGCTGTGACTCATTGTCTAACATTTAGATGGCGATTTGTTGCCATAGATACTTGTTTACATTTGTCGTTTGTTTACATGCAGTGAGCTAATTGAAAGTGTACCTATAAGTCTGTCAGTAACGATTCAATTGTTTACATGCTACATCGTCAGGAAGCATTTGACAGCGCCTGAGGGGTGCAGGAGTGTGTAGATGCAAGAGGACATTTTGAGCATCTGATTTGAGTTTATGTACTTAACATTTCCTAACAAGCGGACAAGGCTAACAAATACATTATGTCACTATAAAATTCTTTCATTAACAACACTTCGAACTTTATTAAATCGAAAATGAGGGATTTTTGGACACATGTTTTCACGAACAGTTTTTTCTTGTTTCAGTGTAAGGAACCTGTCCCCAAACTTTGTAAAAGTATTTCTTAATCATTCTGTACATAGATTTTGTTCTAATGCATAAGCGGGTTGTTAATTTATAATGTATATTCCTTTTCTCCTTTATTATTTCAAAAGTGAAAATGCTGTTTACGGAAGAAAATTATGCATCCCCGTACGAGTAAGATATTTCTGATCGAGTCATAGGCGAGGTTATTCGATATGAGTAGGGCAATCGCACATTAGTAATTGTGTAGTAAATTTTGCTTCACACTATGCTGAAATTACAGCTTATCATTAAACTTTAGAATATATTATTGCTGATACGTACATAAAGGATGTTAAGGATATAAGTGCAGATACTTGTACTGGAACAACATTAAATCAATATTTGTTTCATTTATAAACTTGTAAGTTTACTTACGATATTAAGAGTAATATGTTGTCTGGTTGGTCAGTACATTTAAGGTGGGCACAGAAGGCATAACTGTCTCGTGATAACGAATGCTGTACCGGAACTGAGCTCCGACGCTTTCTGCAAGACCAACGTCTTAGTGTTATCTAGGCCAGTAGATCACGCCTCGAGGTATGAACAAAACAGGTAGTATATGTGGCAGGCGTTTTTCATTTTGCGGCACCATTATAATCGCGCAAAAAACATTAGGTAGTAAACTTCGTAATTGCTTTGTGGGAAAACTTACACGAAGAGAAAACAACACACCGAAGTGTATGCATACTAAGGTACCGCATCAAAATATATGTACTTATACAACTAACAGCCTGTATGTAGGCATGCCAAATATTACAAATATCTGTCTTGGTGTTTGCTCTCGGGGACTTGTTTGTTCGGGGCTTTGAGTACAAGTTTAGACAGCGCTAAATGAAACGTTTGATGGCAAACATATTCTCTGCGCAATGATTCTAAGCACGTACGACGTAGTATGGCAGAAATAGTGCTCTACATATTGCCCTGATGTGAAACATTTCACTGCTAAATTTTTCTTTGTGGCTGACCCCAAGCACTTAGTGTGCAAAATACTTACTCAAGTGTCAAGTTCCAACTTTACGCACAGCTTTTTGTCAAGAGTTTGGTATTTAACAGAGTGATTATTGTTTTAGTTTTGAACCACCATGCAAACTTTCAGCACAGACCATCTTGCAGCAGCTTATTTCTGTCAAAGAAAGAACAGCACAAGACGAAAAACAACGTTAATATGCGTTTTGAGCTGCAGGTAACGGACCAGTAGAGGAAGAGGAAATTTATTCGGCAGAAAGTGATAACACTCCCAAATTAAGTTGTTGAATATTCTATTTCCCATAAGGGTAATATCATTATTAAGAACGCTCTCTATGTAAATAATGGCCGATAATATAACAAGCTTATTTACAAAGGAAAATCATCAACAGCATTTTCCCAAGATAATAAAATTAGCATATCTCTGGAATACACAATGTTCTACTCACAACACATTCAGCTACGTTAAAACGTGAAGAACTGCGACTTACCTGTAACAAAAGAAAAAATGGTCATTAATACGCCAGCAAAATGTTCAAATACATAATAAAATCTTTAAAACTATGTCTATGTGTGTAAAGAGACAATGTATTCATTAGATTTCTAGTACTAACATTAAATAAATGTTTTTTCTTGTGCTGTAACGTAATGTAATGTGCATATGGTATGCACAGGGATCGTAACATCTGTAATGCTTATTTCCTTTTAGGAAAGCAGGAATGGATAGAAGAGGCTGTGTTTGAAATAAAGGACCTGCCCTTGGTGAGAAACTATTGACTATAGCACCTGCATAGTAAGCGCTGTGGTTAGTTTCCACATCGACCTTTTTGATTTGCTTATTGCATTTGCGCAGTGCTGTCCTGGCACCCGAACCTAAAACAGCGTTGTTGTCACAAGTTTGCATGTGTTTCATAAGTACGTATATACAAGAACACATCCAGCTTAACAACTAGCAGTAATTAACTAAAATAAAACGTATCACCAGGCTACTATGCAGGAAATTATTACATTTTTATGAGGGTTTATTTAAGGTAGTTCTAACTCTGCTGATCTTATCGCGATCTAGTTACATTTCCTACAACACACATCTGCAAGAACTGTGTGGAATTGTATCAGAATCATTACAAGGATAATTTTTACACTATGATGTACAAGTATAACACAGGAATATAAGGATAACTTATGTAAACAGTTATTATTATACATTTAATAACCCTTTTGTTTAAACTTGTTTATGCAATTCATTTGCTTTGAAAAAGTTAATTACATTTAAAGTGATAGTGTGAATGGAAAAGTTTTACAATAATGATGTATAATTGTAACACTAATGCAAGGATATTTTGATAAAAATCTGATGTTTTGCACTCACATGCCTTTCTCTACTCTTGTACTAACCATTCTTACAAACTCTTATTCCTATATCTTCTTCGTGTTAGTTGAGATAAACATTTGTACAAATTGTCTTATTGTTTATTTCCTTGTAGGTGCAACATGAGTATTAGAATACAGTAGGCTTTGAGCGATAGTCAAAAGTTCTAAAGCTTTGAGATCCCGTTCTCTTCGCACGCTTTAAATATAAAAAAATGAATAACGTTTCATTTCACGAAAGTTTTAAGTCTTCCGAAACTGACACAAAAAACATGGAATCTCTCCGAAATGTTTCACTCTACAAAAAAAATTATTCAGACATAAATCGTGTGTTTTAGTGAGATCTACATTTTTTGTATACTAAGATTTGGTCTATCCGTTATGGTTTATAGTTATTCTTAAGTCATCCATAGTAAACAGGACTACATAGGCTATGGCCAGAAAATTCAAAATATACATCTCATTTGTCATACAAATATCTTAAACATATGGCATTTTAATCAAAATCGTTAGAGCCATTTTCAGGAAAATCAACATTTTTGAAATTTTTTTCATGTAAAGAGTAGTTTAGGGTGGGGCTATTTTCTTCAAAGTCTTCGTGTCGCATCCTTGAAAGACATTAAGCTTAAATAATAACTTTGGTTTTTAACCGACCTCTCGTTTTTTAGTGATGCTGTCCACAGACTCACAGACTGACAGACTCAAACAAACACACAGACCTTTTTCTAAAAATGCTTTTTTTTTTTTTTTTTAAATTCAGGGGCCTCAAGACATATATTTCCGGTGAAATCTCGACATCGAATGTTTGGGTGGAATACAATACTTCCTTCTATTTACCAGTAGAGAAAGTAAAAATGCAGCAACTATCGCCTTTGCTATTTCTGCAAAGGTTTATCTCGACTAAAATGAAGTAGATAGAAAAATACGGCTTCATAACTTAGTAGAAGGTGTATAAAAGTAAATGAGAGTACACTTTAATATTGTAACAAATGAGAACACGATTTGCCACTAAATACACTTTAAGTGTCGCTTAAGTGCTTAGCGCAGCGTAAACATGGGGCAATGTTTCACGGCTACGCCGTCGTCGAGTGGTTAGGCCATTCGCTCCTCACCAAAACGCCTTGGGTTCGATTCCAAGTGACCGCATGTTGGATTTCCGGTGGACAAAGCGGCGCCGGGGCGGTTTCCTCCGGGTTCTCCGGTTTCCCCCGCCATCTCATTCCACCGGTGCTTCACCTTCATTCCATGTCACCCCCTGCAGTGCCGCATGTAGTAAAAGCGGGCGTTAAAGACTACCCCGACACTGTTACACGCACTCAAGACACAATACAACTGATCCGTTGAATCGAAGTCCAAACTGAGCAGCTGATTCACAATCCACAACTGAACTATGCTCAGTACTGTCCACTGCACTCAGCTGTGAACTGTCTACTGAAGTTGTCTGCCGCATACTAAGCAAAGCGAAAGTTCTGGGAAAGAAACCTACTATAAACGTATTTTCTGGAGCGGGGAAGTGGCACCAAATGTCTATTGTTTTGCACGGGCTATTGTTCTGCAAGAGACTGGCTATTGTGTAACTTTGCGCCGCAGTGACATTATGGATATTCTTTAATATGGTTACTCATGCCATTGCCAACAGTTATTCTCCTTGGATTTTGCTTTGACATTTCGTTGATCTTTCTTCGTCCCGACATCTTTGCTTTTCAAATACACCATTCCTTGACGAAATCCACGTCAGATTTAACTGCAGAGAATGGTCGATGTTTCCAGCAGGTTTCTTATTAATGAGGTGCTCTCTGGAGGTGCAAGTACGTTTTATGAGGTCACAAGACGGTGAGACACTTTACTCCGAGACCAATCAGGAGCGAAGACGTCAGTCTCCTTGTGTGTACCTAACACCAGCCAGGCACTAGCCCAGGTTGCATCCTATCACAAATTATCTTTCTTATAGTTCCTAAATATGTTGCGTGCAACTATATAAACAACACACATTTAAGTCCACAGTCACATTCGCGCCTTAATGTAATGTGGAGAATCAATGTGTTAGAGACGAACATATGAGAACATCATAATTACAATGCTGTATACTTCGATTTCTCTTCGGTACAGCAGTATGGATGCATAATATTTAACGGGATATACTTTTTCCAAACTAAAACAATATTTTTAAATTAATAATAAATTCTATTTAAAGCACTTCAAAATAAATTTGATTAGTGGAAAAGGCTACAATGATAATTAATTTGTTATGTGTTTTATGCAAATTACAACTAATTTACTTTGCGCGGACAACCAGGTTTTAATTGGACATCAAGTGATTAAATTTCGTCCAGCATAAATTGGGTAACTACTCTCAATGTATTACATTTTAAATATAATTATATTGACACTCTAAATGAAATCACATGAAATTAGTTTCGTTTTGATAATATTTTAACAAATGTTATTTTAACTAATATTGTATTTTGTACTTTACTGCACTATAAATTCTATGCAACAAACATATAGGGACTCTGGCAATTTTTTAAGTGTTCCATTTATATCCCGCCTTTAACTGCAGAGGTCATATCGGTGGCCTTGCCTATTTGCAATGGTGTTACTCGTTAACAGTGGGTTTCTCTGTCTTTGTTTTTTTTTATACGTTGAATTCACATCACATTCACATTTTCAGACTCAGGGAAGGGTGAGGAATAATCTTGACTAGAGAAAAATTACTACCGCCCTGCCGGGAATCGAACACGGGGCCCCTTGCACAGCAGGCAGGTGCTCTACCAACTGCGCCACATCTGGCCATTTTTCGTGAAGTAAAACCTTACATAAAATATGAACGCTACCCGTAACACTTAATATAAATTTCTGTTCTAAACCAAAACTTAATACAGGATTAATTTATTTTACACAAGCGATGGATCACCAATGGCAAAAGAAAATATTAATATGAAAGCGACACTTTCCTGAATGGATACATATTTTCTTATATAGGCCTCACGCTTAGTTAGAAAGAGCAAGTTTGTGTGCTTGCTGTAAGAGAAGCAAGTAATGCATTCCACCTAAAGATTCGACATAGAGGTTCCACCGGAAATGCACGTTTCGAGGAGAAAACCGATTATTTTAAAAGTGTGTATGACTGCTCCTATCCCATGATCTGTAGCTAAATAGCATAGTTCAGAAACTAAATGTGGACAAATACCAAACTTGGTATTTAAGTTCAGCATCCTCAAAGCATGCAAAAGGAAGATATTAAAAGAATATCCGAAGACAAACTACCATCGCATGCAGAATTGTTCGTCCGTGTTTAACTTCACATAAATGGCTCCAAAATTTTGATTAACTTACCATAAAATCAAGATTTAAAATAAAATATTGATCTCTGTGAGGCTTTCGTTCTGAATGAACGTTACATAATTTGTAGTCGGTAAACCGTAAGAGATAGACAAGATCTGCTATAGAAAAAGTATATTATTTATTAAAATATACAGTTTATGTCAAATAAGTTTTTTGTGAGATTTACTACTTCCGAATATTCTTGGTTATTTATTTCAACTATCAAATAATTGTACTTATGTCAAATGTTAAGACACTTTTCGCTTATTTCAGTGGTCTTGAAAGGCGCCATGTGGTCATCTGCTATCAAAATATTTGATTAAGGTTTTGTAAAAATAGAAGAGTGGGTAAGGAGTGTCCTGGAAATGTAATAAATTATATTTTTACGGACAAATATCCACATTCCTTTACTTATCGTTTTTAGTGATTTCCTTCGCTATTACGGGTTACGATGCCTGAAGTTGGCCAGACATCACTTTCTCCATTTCCTTTGGAAAATAGAAACAAAAAGTTCCTTGGAAAACAAATTTTACAACAAATAATGCCCTCAAAACAAGAATGTACAGTGAAATTTCAAAATAAGGCTTCGATGGAAGATAATACTTCCTCTACCTACTACATTTAAGCGGCAGAGAAAGTAAAAAGTGCTGTTATTCTTTAGATCCTTCGAGTCAAACAACTATAAAGCTTTAAATGTTTGGCGAGTTTGGAAGGCGCTTATATTAACGGGATTGTACCATATTTATATGCACCTTTTAACTTTTCTTTATGTTTCATGAAATCACTACCTAAGTTATTCTCAGGGGAAAAAAAAATCTTTCCTTGCTTTTGATTACAGGAGAATCTTATTAGTCTGTACGAATACTATTTTTACACTATGCTTGAATGTTACTCAGGAAACGGAGATATTTTAGCTGTCATTACCTGATCGCAAAAATTGATAAAACAACTTAACAAAAATTTTAAATGAAGTAAGATGTTTGCTGTTTATACTAACTTGCTGTGACTGTTATTAAATTTGATTTTTATTGTAATAATTCGCTTGTTCCTAAACTAAGACGATGCGGGAAGATGGCTTCCCAGAGAAAATGACACGTCGGGCTTGGCCATTTATCGCGAGACACGCGAGGTTACGGTAATTTTGGTTTGGGAGGAGAGCACGAGCAGGTCGACTGGGGAAATTAGAGCTCCTGAACGCAAGAACTTTTTAATTCCAGACAAGACACGCGCTTGCTTCCGAACCTCTAGCCATATTTCATTGGGAACAGGGATGTACACTCCTCTCGGCCCAAAAATGATTCATATTGCAAATATTGTTCAACGAAATAAGAATACAAGAGGCCAGTACATCTAATAGTACAGCGTTCTTGGACTAATATTTAACTTTTGTTTTGATTATTACACCAGTTATTAATAGACCCCATTTGAATTCAAATTGTTGATAGTTTATTTGAATATGACGCACAGTAAGGTAACGTTAAATTCTCATTTTTTCCAGATGAAGACTGTTTTACACTTTGGCATTCAAAATGAGACATAACATAGTGGAAATTAAGATAGGAATATCAGAATAAAACAGAATGTTCTCAAGCGGAATACTTGGACATAAAAGTACACTGACTAAAACAAAAAATATAGCAGTAAAACTCAAGAACGTACATTAATAGTTCTGAATATTAAAAATCTTTTAAAATATCAGAATGTTCAAAACATTCTGCACATTTTGGAAGAGTTCAGTGAAGCAATCACAAACTGGTTTTGCTATGTAGTTTGAATATATAGTGTGTTTGTATACTGATCTGATGTGTTACTTCTATATGACGTTGTCAACTAACTCTATAACAGATTTTCATTCAGTCTATTAATTCTAAGACACCACTTATATAACAACATCTAACTGCTTAACAATGTTTCATTCTTGTATGATATTTTAAAAATCGTTGTGACATTTCTTCTATGACGATAGTGTTCATCTTTCTTTCCATTTCCTTCTTCATTCTTAACAGCTTATTTTAAACACGAAACAATATATATTGTTAGTAATACACTTCCTCATTTTGGCAGCGCCACATTTTAGGGAAGTAAGAAGACGAATGACTCTCTACTAAGTGTCTTAAGTGTTACACAAATAAATACATAAACAAATAAATACGTTCTTCTGTTTGTTTCTGTGTTGCAGTTTGTGAACCGAAGTCCTTATAGAGAGGAGTCCACTACTTAAGCAGGGCTTTTACTTGATTGATAATATCATAATCCTTACGAGTTTGTAAGGAATTCAATGATCCCCGATGACGAAATGTAGCACTATGTTGTATTGTTTTCATAATATGTACATGAAAAATCTATGTTTATTGGCAGTTTAAAGGACGCAGATCATTAGGTGTACGTACAATTAACCATGTACCACCGTGTTCTTTAGTTTTTCGCTTCATTTTGGCTGACATTTTACCAAAGAACGAACTGCTACTGTATCCTTCAAGGCTCGAAACAAAAGTAGCATTTCAGAGCAATCTAACGTGGCGTAGATACACGATTTTTGTGAGCTTGTGCTGGTCAAGTGTCTAGCACAGTGACGCCCAAGCTTATGCGAAAGAGGGTAGGACAGATTTGACCCCATCTACAAACCTCTCTAATGCTCGGTTATCTGAATGAGTGAAGAAAACGAAGGAGGTGGTGTGAAGCGACAGGGTGATGTCATTTACACATAAGGGACAAGGCTGGGCAACTGGTCTAGAATTTTAAAACCTTTCAGCACACTACGTATTTTTATATGCTTAGTCACTTTCCCATAATTCTGAGCCGTTAATGTTAAAAGTATACGAATTACGATATCTTGAGGTAACACTAAAGGTGACTAGTGGCCCCTAAATATATTTTTAAATTTAACGAGGGAAATTCTGTGTCGTTCTTAAATGTAACAACATTAGGAGGTAAGATACAGAAAAGTTCCAATTTTTCTGACAATTGTAAAAGGATGGCAAACTACTTCACATGCTATTTACTGAATTTTATAGATGCATGTGTTATTAGTAATGGAGATATATACAACATAGTATTTTTATCAAAATACCGTAGCCATTTTTGAGTCTATCGTAACAAACAAAAGATTCTTCCATGTTAAGCGTAGTGGCGGATTCTGTTGAAAAAGTTTTACCAACTACTTTGAAATGATTCTTAACCACCCCTGGTACGGTATGTAGTATGTGCGTTAGATACTTTTTAAGGAGTCTTAAGATGATACATAAAACTTAAAAAATGACTAAGTACATGCGATTATAAATAATTTTTATTGATCAAATCGCGTAAAAGCAAGAAGTACAGTTTTAAGTTTGTTTTCTAATGCAATTATGTTCCAAATGCAAACATTTCCCTCTATTTATATTTGTATTCACAGCTCCAGTGATCCCTAAGCTGTTTTCTGGCTTCCAAGTAAAACAAACTCTATAGTGTTAGTGATGCACTAAAATGGACGATGGCGTGACTATCATGACCTTTAGTGTATATATGGTGAAACTGTTGCAGGAGTTATTGCGTGCCATTTTAAGCCATGTGGAATAAAACAATATTTACTTTACAGGATTTATAACTTCACAAATTACCAAAACCATTGAAAAGGCCCCTTAAACAAATCGATAGTTATCATCTATCTATGTTATTGGAATTTATGGATCCACTGCTTTGAAAACAACGCATAGAGCTTTCTCTTTTGAGGGGGGAAGCTCTGTTGGAACTCTCTAAAAATGGACTTTACTAAATAATTTGCGGTAGCACTCGTAGTTTGTCGGCAGTTAAACAAAATCGACGATCTATTCTGTAACAATTGTATCACTCAATAGCATTGCAGTAAAAGTAATCCATTTTACAAGCATTTTTATTTATTTCCTTTGACACTAGCGTTTAGTTTTTGAGAAAAATGGCTCAAACTAAAATTTAAGGGTAATGAGGTGCAAAAATACCGTCAAAGCTTTGAAATTTTGTTTTCATTACTTATAAAAACTTTGTGCATCTACATAATTATATGACTGAAAATTTAAGCACCCTCATATGAATATACAGTGCAAGGAGTTTCTTAGATTTATGCACTATACACTTTCAGTCTTTGCATTTTTCTGCAACATTTTTTCTATCTTCAGGTACGCTTAACTCATTAAGTATTCAAGATATAATCTCAGAAGTTTCCTTAAATGTACAAATGAATTATGTAACGAATCGCTTCTGAATTAATATATCTACATTTAGTTAATTTCCCTCTAGGTATACTTGTCTATCTACTACGGTTTACGAGTTATTCAAAAGTCATTCATGGTAAACAGGACTACATAGGCTATAGCCAGGATATTCAAAATATACCTTTCATTTGTCTACCAAATATCTTAAGCATATGCCACTTTCAAGAAAATCAATATTTTTGAAACATTTTTCATATATAGGGTAGTTTAGGGTGGGGCTGCTTTCTTCAAAATCTTTGTGTTACATCCTTGAAACGTATTAAACTTAAATACCAATTTTGGTTTTTAATCTACTTTTCATTTTTGAGTTATACTCTCCACAGACAGACAGACAGACAGACAGACAGACAGACAGACAGACAGACAGACACACACACACACACACACACACACACACACACACACACACACACACACACGCGGACCTTTTTCTAAAAATGTTCTTTTTTTTGGATTCAGGGGGTCCCAAAACATATTTCAGATAAAATCTCGACATAAAGTTTTAGCCTACTTACCAGTAGAGAAAGTAAAAATGGAAAACCTCTAAGAAGCATTATTCCAAAATATGTTGGAAAATGTTTATGTTGACTCAATTGTAACACATGAAAACAGCTTGAAATATCCAGGAATATTCAAAGAAAGGAGGTTTATAAAAATATGTACTCACGAGAGCTTTTTCAGTGAAAGGTCTGTTGTTACATCCAAGTATCTTTAAGCATAAATATAGAATGGCTTACGAAAGCTGGAAAACATTCGTAAATGTTATTCCAACTTAAATTTAGTTTTATAATAAGGAGACATTTAAAAATATTTGCTACATCCAAATGAAAAAAAAGGAGGAAAGAAAACAAAGCGGCATGAATATATGCACATTCTAACTAATACCATACCTACTGCTGTATAATCGGTTAATGCTATCAGATACGAGAAGCTCGTGACTGCTGAACTTTGTTATACTTTGAATATACTTTGGATGTAAATTCCGTTTTTTTTTTCTTTTTTTTCCCCTTTCTTTAGTGGTAGTTATATATTATCTACAGAGCCAATTACAACATGGCAGTAACATAAAACAATGGTATATAGATTTACGAAGAAAGTCGTCTTCAAACATGCCAGTGCATTAATGTTAGAAATGTAGCATTTAAATGTTGATGTTTGTTTACCGGGTTTAAAAACGTTTATCAACGCAGTGTATGCATAAACATTTTAAGTTGCAAGTTAGCGAGTAAACGCTTAGCAATAATATGTTTTCAAGCGTTAAATAAATGTATCTGATAGTAATTAAATGCGAATCAAGATGCAGTTTCCGTGCCACTCCACTTGGTATGCGACCTGACTAGAGTTCCGCTCTACCTAAACTACGGTTCGGTACTTTTGGTAAAGTACATAAATGACGTGGTAAATGGTAGTGTTGGTAGCACTTCTAGGGAAAGAAACAGAGTACAAAATGCAACGAGTTAAGACATTTAATTTGAAATGCAAATATGGTCATGATTTTGGTCACTGTGATCAAACTAAAAATTGTACTTTTCAGTTCAAAATAACATTACTCGTGATATGTCTTCGATCTGAACTGTAATATACATAAAAGAGCTTCCAAATGTTTCTTAAAACACTAATGTTCCATAAGTAAGGAGGGCCTTTGTATACCTTATCTCAGTTTCGAGAAGGTTCAACGTTCAGTACTTCCGTTTTCTAGTAAACAATGATTACATAACGTAAACAACCAGACCGATGTGACGTAATGCCTGATAGGTATGCAATACACCTAACGTACAGGTAACGTGGGTAGGTTCTTAAATGATCAATTCTACTAGGAAAACTACCGTAGTCTACTCTTACTTCTGATTGTCTACGGTAGCCTACGGTAGTTTTACAACCCTAGACGTGGCGTTAAGGAAGATATGTGCCACATTGAGGTGCGATCTTTCTTGGGAAAAATGACAGCATACTGACCTTCGCCTATGAGATTTACCCCTTCCATGGTTGATAAACCCTTGCATTAAATCTTGCTTCATCATTTTTGGTCACTTCATTGTTCCCAACTTTGGGTAGATGTCTCAGTTCCATTCTTTGCTTGAGACTAAGATAACAGTTGCAACCAAAGGAACCTTTGCATTTTTTGTTGTGTTTTAAAACTTGTTGAGGAAAAAGTGGAGGGTTAGAGCCACTGTAATAATAAAATTAATAGTAGCTATGTGGTGTTGCGGTCTCCTCAGCTTCATAATGAAAAGATTAAGGATCCAACAAATATGGTGCGTTTGATTATCTCTAGGTATTATTCAAGAACGTAATTAATAACATAATTAACAATGGCCATGCAGTGTTGTGGTCTTCCTACCTTCAAAATTAAAACATTAAGAATGCAAGAGGTATGATGGATTTTGATTACCTCTTAGGTATTATTCAGGAACATAAAACTCTGAGGGTAGAAGTTACTACCGAGCTGAAATCCCTACATCTTGGCAGTTGTATTAAGAAAGGCAGTTAAAGTTGGGTGCGGTTTCCTAAACAAGAAAGCTGGTTCTCGTACAGATGTCTGCAACATGGCGGGCCTACTGAGTAGTGACTGCATAGGGACCTATTAATTCTCCTCGAGAGGGAAATGGGGCGAGGAAGATGGCAAAATGTTTTAATTAAATTAAAACCGTACGCAAACTTGCTGACTTAAGAACGTGACCTACCTTAAGCTTAGCAATAGACGCCCACTCCCCCACCCCTACTACACCACCCTGGTTCCTTCTGACCTGGCTCCGTCTTACCATTCATTTGCACTCCCGCCCTTATATGAGTCACCCGTTGTCTTCGAACTTTCCTTTCATGGTTATCGTCCCTTTAAATTAAACTGCAATTACCGAAGTTTTGAATGAAACATATGGGGCAATTTTTATTAACCTAATTTAATACTCCAGAGGACACAATCCAGGTGGTGCTCCGAACATAAACCAATGTGAAATGTGGGTCCTGTTATCAGACTCAGTATTACTCTATTCAGAGAAGCAAATTAATTAAAAACTGCTCAGGGAGGATTTACTGGACAGATTTATTGCTTTCATTAACGGTATTGATTCTAATGTAGTGATTGAATATGTGTCTATAAGTCTACTAGCTTTATAACAACTACCTGTAAAACTATTAATTCAAAGTGTGCAGTTGTGTGCCGGACTTAAAAACTGCAAAGTGTTCGCTCGTATGAAATTTCGCCATGTTGCATCATTCAAAAAAACATTGAAAATATATCGATGACCCACTCAAAAGGGATTCACAAATTTTTATGTAAAATTGATAAATGGAGAGGAAACGAAGTTTGAACATGACACAGCTTTATGTATGAAAACTGAAAGAGGTACTGGAGATTATCCTGTTTTACATTTAATTCAACACGATATTGCAAGTTCCTGAAATTGGATGCCAGAACCTCGATTGTCTGAGTTTCACGGCAAATGTTTTGCCGTAACTTATCGAGGGTTCCTATAGAGCAGGCCTGTCGAACATTACTCCGGAGGCGTGAAGAGAACAGTCCCCTTCCTCCTTAACTGCAGTAGCATGAGTTAGATAGAACCTGTTTTCGCTTTGTTTTTCTTCAGTTTTCCGCTTGATCATCACGAAGGAAGGGAAATAAGGGAAATAGCTTCACACCTGGTGAGTAGTGCTTGTCCAACCTGCTATAGACCTATTCCTTAGGGTGACCACAGCATGGCCAAGAGGCCAAGAGATTAAAAACTGAGTAACGTATTTGAGAAAAGTGTAAGAATTGAACAATTCAAACAAATAAGGAATATCTCAAATCATGGATTGTATGTTTTGAAGAGATGTACTACATTATTTCGGCGGTGACATTGTGTCTATATCTTACGGTTTGCCAATTATGTAGAAGTCACCCAGAATGAAGAGGACTTCTGAGGAAATTCCCACAAAAGTGAAGATATACGTTTCATTTGTGAAGAAAATGTCTTAAATATATGGCATTTTAATCAAAATCATTGAAACCTTTTAAGGGAAAGAAATTCTGAAAAGGGTTTACGGGAATGAGAGAATTTTTCGTAGGTAAATTTTATTAAGACCTACAATTGCTGAAGAAACATGTAAAGGGTAGTCCGATGAAGGGGCATTTTCTCGAAAATCTTTGTGTAACATTCTTGGAACATGCTGAACTTAAATACCAAGTTTGGTGTTTTACCAACTTTCGTTTTTGAGTTGTGCACACACACACACACACACACGCGCGCGCGCGCGCGCGCGCGTATGCACATACAGACACACACAGCTTTTTCTAAAAATGCTTTTTCTGTGGGGATGGGATTCCGAAAGTCGCAATACATGTATTTCTGGTGACATTTCGTTATCGAATTTTTAGGTGGAACAGAATATTTTTCCTGTTTACCTTGCGTAATAGAGAAAGTAAAAATTTGAGTTATCTTTAACTTAGTATCTCAACTAGATACGAATACAAATACTATCTGGAGCCACTGATGCTAAATGTAAGATAAAGTGTTATTTTAGAAGCGCATATGTTTTCATTGTTATTGGAAGGATCGTGTTCTTCAAGTATTTCAACTTAGAAAACCCTCGCTGTGACACTGACTTGGGAGCAATAAAATTGTAGATGTGTGCACATAGCATGTGTACAGACAGATAGCAGTAAAGTTAAAGTTTTCCTACATGGCCTCTTTTAAATCAATAATAAAGAAGTTCCATAGCTCGTGACAACCTCCGCTTAGAGAAACAGAATAGAGCTTGTTGACTCCTTTACTGAAATAAGCATGAAGCTGATCTGATAACCTCTGACTCGTGAAAGACGTAACTAGATGGGGAGTACTATCGCAATTATGCATTCCCATAGATGTAGTCTTATTGAGTAACGTTATACCAGTAATGCGGCCAAATATGAGTGATTTAGAAAGCTAAAGGTAGAGTTTTAAAACATAAGTTATTCGTGTCTTTTCCATTTGCTGCTAAAATGAGTCGTTTAGCCAGAAACTACTCAATAATTGGATTCCACGGTGTCTTTTGGAATAAGTTTATGGACATACGTTTGGCAAAGTGGCATACTGCTCGGCAAGCTAGCAGTAGCTGATAAACTCGTATACACCTGGCGAAACCAGTTGTCTCGGTATGGCCTAGTGTGGACTTCCACTTGTCATAGGTGTGAACGCATGCTTGAAAGCAGTATCCGTATTAGTGTACAAAACATTCTTTTCTTCAGACCTACTCTGCTTTCAGACTGTCATGATAATGTATTCAATAATGTTCAATGATCTCCTTTACCTCTTACGATAGATGAATTTGTTACTGGACTTTTTTATTCGTTATGTTTGAATCTACCATCATGAATCTACCACTCATATCCCTAATACTCTGTACAGAGGCATTTTTCAGACGTGGCGAAAGACCTTCCTAAGATCAGCACGAGTGACGTCATGCAAATTGATGGTGGAGGTAACGTCTCTGTTTCTTTCCTGGAAATAAACAGGACACTAGTGATAATGCAAGCGGGCATTGTTCTTAATCACGTCCTGTTCCCTGGTTCACTACGCGGAAGTCCGAGAGATACTAACCTGACACCCCTTTGTCTTATAAATACAAAAGTGAGCTCGTCCATAAACCACTGAGGAGCCAAGACTAAAAATACCTCTTCTATGCATTTCAGCAGTAGCGGAGCGAGGTTTGTTAATAGTATTTAGCGTCTTTCGTTACTACATACGGCACCACAGGCGGTATACACTGACGATACATGACCTGAGAATACGATTGGGAACGGAAGTTTACAAAGGAAAGGTTCCAGGACTATGTTTAGGGCAGGCATGGAGTAGAAGGACGACAGGGATGCATCGGGTATTAACCTTCTCCACTTACTGACACAATTTGAAGTATTGACCGGTTCTCTGAGGTAGACAGACAATGGCGGAAGGCGTGGCCTGGTAGTTAGTCGCTGTGAGGCACTGCCTGCTAGCTAATCGCTGTGAGGCAATTGATGGGATTAAAAATACTATGTGGGGGAGTGATACATTGAGCCAGTTCTCCCCGTTTATGGTTTAGGGTATGTTTCACTTATGAAGACTAAGTTAGAACTGGAAAAACCTTAGTTAGAGGTAACTGATATTCGCGAATCTCCCGCTCACGAACTTTAACCTAACGACCTCGGCCCACCCATATCAGCCTGGAGGGATAAAATTGAGAACTTTTTGTCAAACTCATCTGGGTGTAGGAATCTGAGCGAGGGGGATTGAAATACAGTGAAACTTTAGAGCAAACTCATTATGAAGTTGCGTTTCTTTGAGTCTCAAACTGATGTATTATTGAAGCTGAAATTTTAAGGGAGAAACAAAGCTAAAAGTGTTTCACTCATGTCGTTAATTGCTTATTAGCGGGTATACACGTTGTTCGTACCAAAATTTATTTTCTTATCTACTCTATTTTAATCAAGATAAAAAATTGGGAAATAGCCACATTTTACATTTCGTTATAGATACAAAGGGAATAGCGATTGCCAAATATACGCTGGCCTTAGAGGCCTCTACTCTTCCCATGACATCGCGATAAATAACTGAAAATCAACAGGATGTTAAAAGAAAAAAGCATTGAACAATTCGAAGCATTCATTACGGATATTTCGGAAATGGATGACGCAGAAAGAAAGCTGTTTTAAATAAACTATGTATTTTAAAGTGCTCGCAAAACTAATAACAAAGAATACCCCGGAGAGGGTTAAGCTTACAAAACATATCATACAAACAACAAAGAGTACCTTGGATATGGTTAATGCCACAAAACAGTTTATTTGATATAAACTGTAAGTTTTAAAAATTACATTTCTTGTGTAGTAAGATTTTGTCTCTCCCTTAGGGTTTACCAGTAATAGAAAAGCCATTCACAATGAAACGGACTTCACAGTTTATTCCCAGAGAAATTAAGATATACGTTTTATTTGGCATTGAAATATAACTGTCGTATTTTAATGTGATAATTTAATTTTTAAGAAAGTAAAAACTACTTTCCCATGTTATTTCTAGAGCTGGTGCAACCAAAACTTGTCAATCTGCAGGATGTGCAGAAGACTATTTTCATACCGTACTGTTACGCCTATTGCAGGGTGACACTATCCCTATTACGGGATTGTATATCGCAGCGAATGAGTAGAATGGATTAGACAGTGGGAGCGACCGGTACATTGCGGGAAGTGGAAGTGACATGTGTCCTTCAATCGTTTGACGTAACCCAACTTCATCTGAATAGTACCGAAGTCTCACCTAAGACACGTTGGCAATCTTTCGTTGCGTTACATCTAGAGAGGAGATAAGAGGTGGAAAGGGACGAGCAGAGAAGAGAAGAGGGGCGGAGGAAAGGGAAGAGAAGAGAGGAGGATAGAAGAGGAAAGAAGAGAGGATAAAAGGAGTGGAGGTAAAAGGAGAGGAGAGGAGGAAAGAGCATGGGAGGGAAAGGAAGAGAAGAGAAGGGGAAAGAAGAGAAGAGGAGAGAGGAGAAGAGAGAAGGAGTGAAGAAAAGAGAAGAGAAGAGAAGGGGAAAGGAGAGAAGAAAAGAAGGAGAAGATAAGAGTGGAGTGAAGTAGAGGAGAGGAGACGAGGAAAGAGAAGAGATGATGAGAAGAGAGAAGGGAAGAAGAGAAGAGTAGAGGAGAGGAGGGGAAAGAAAAGAGAAGAATGGAGTACAGTAGAGGAGAGGAGGAAACAGAAGAAACGAGGAGAGGTGAGATGGGAAGGAGAGAAGGGAAGGGGAGAAGGGAAGAAGAGAAGAGAGAAGAAGAGAGAAGAGGAAAGAAGAAGAAAGAAGAGAGAAGAAGAGAAAAGAGGAGAGGTCATTGCGATCCCTTACACAGATACCAGGACACGCGACCACGGCTGCCAACCGCTCAGTGAATTTCTTTTTGTTTGGGGTTCAAGGACGAAACGACACGAAGAGGGGAGAATGTAGGGGGAAAATAATAAAGTACAGCCTTTCAAGAAAGTTAAAGACCTAATTACTCAACATGTTCACCTTATCCAATTTTGCGAAAGAAAACGGAAAAGTGAGGAAGTTCAAGCGGGTTACTTATCTCAGACAGGACATCGTGTTTACACACGTCCCTCGTGAGCCCCTATTATTGAGTCGAACAAGTTCATCGTTACAGACTACTTCTCTTTAACTCTTCTGTTCGTTCAAATGAAACAGTTCGTTTTGAAGTAGGTATTGAACCCTGAATAAGCTGAAGCTTCACTCTTCTTCACCGATCGTCATGAATGCAGCTCGAGGTGCAGAAAGCGAATTTAGTAAGATGAAAGTGTATCAAGATTATTTAACGAGGCCTTCGTAACTTCCCCTTCTTTCCCTCTCTTTACCCCTCTCCAATGACAACCTTCGTAAACAGCAAAATATATTTACAAACCATGTAAGTATTAAGAGAAAGGTACGGCCTTCTGCCATCTATTCATCGGGTGTAAAATAAATTACTTGTGTACAATCATAGGTAGCTACAGCGGTAGGAGAAGCTGTTACTATGTAAAATTCCTGAATAGCCACTATTTACCTTCCGTAGGTGCAAGCAAGTAATAAGTAATGTATTTCGAGTAATTTGTACACCGTAGATTTTGAGATACTTCGCAGTCACCATTAACAACATAAAATTATAGTAGGCGATTACAGTAGTAACCTTCCCATAGCGACCACATTCTAAGAAAAAACTGCCCTTCAACCTTCTTTCGCTGCTAATAACAAGAACATAATAGAGAGGGTCCTCTCAATATAAGTACCCTTAGCAATTGGATCTGCTGTTCTCAAGTCGGTTAAGTACTATTGTGCATTCAGGGTGTCTAAAACACAGCGGGATGAGGAAGACCTTCAAGGCTTGGGAGACACTATACGAGTATATCAGTAGATGTGGCAAATTTTTACAAGTATGGGAATTAATTTATTCGACTCGAAAATTCGATGTCAAGATTTTACCAGAAATATATGTTTTGAGGTCCCCTGAAAGTCGGTCTAGGTGGCTCAGTTGGTTACACACTGGCCTACTGATCCCAAGGTCGTGGGTTCAAACCCGGCCCAGGCCGATGGTTTTTAAGTGTGCTTAAAAACGACAGTTCCATGTCAGTAGATTTACTGGCATGTAAAAGAACTCCTTCGGGACGAAATTTCGGCACACCGGTGACGCTGATGTGATCCTGGCAATTCACAGCGTCGTTAAACAATTTTTTTTCCTGAATTAAAAAAGAATCCTTTCTAGAAAAAAGGTCCGCGTACCAACAAAATTTGGTGTTTAACTTTAATATCTTTCGAGGATGTGAGGCATAGATTTTGAGGAAAATTCCTCCACCCTAAGCTACCCTTTTTAAGAAATCTATCAAAAATTTTGATTTGCTCAAACTGTACCAATTTTGATTAAACTTTCATGTGTTTAATATATGTTATGGCCAATTAAATATATATTTTGAATTTTCTGTAATGTAATGTAATTCTGTTTACTCTTGATGACTTTTATTATCTGGTAAAACCGTAAGAGATAATTCAAATCTTACTATATAAAAAGTGTAAATCTCAATAAAACACACAATTTATATCAAATTATCATTTTTGTGAAGTGATCCATTTCGGACATATTCCTTATTACATGTCAGATTTTTGCAACACTTATAGACCGTTCTGAAATGGGAGGTCGTTATTCGTTGTTTTATCTCTCGGTTATGCAAAGAGAATGAAACTTCAAACTCATATAGCGACCACTCTTAAAATATTTGACTATCGGTTAAAGCCTACTGTATTCCTCTTGCACCTACAAGAAAATAAGCAATAAAATAGTTTCTACAAATGTTTACCTCGATTAACATGAAGTAGATAGAGGAATAAGAGTTAGTAAGAATAGTTTGTACAAGAATAGAGAAAGTCATGTGAGTGCAACGCACCAGATTTTTATTGTAAGAGTACAGGTCCTGAATCAGTATCGTTTATTATTTTCAGAACATCCTGCTTTTATAATCTATATCGAGTCACCAAATTTACGTCACTATTTTCGTAAACGTACAAATTTCTTACCTGGTTTGTACATTTTGGACCCATGTGTTCTAAAAACTCGAAGATTTCAGAATAGGAACTATATTCAGTAGTGGAATAAAAATAACTCTTTGCCACTTCACAAGAGCTCAAATACCTTAAACAATTGAAGGGCCCAGAAGAAATACAAGGCAGGCCCCTAAACTTAAAATGTTCAGGAGATGAATTTTATAGTTTCAGGCCTAAGCAATGTTATATAAGGATTGTACATGCTATGCAATACATTAGATATTTTAGTTGAAAATATTTGGAATTGTTTATTAATGACACGAATAAAATTGATTATTAAATGGAAGAAATAAAGAATTACAGAAGTAATTAAGAGTTTTCAAATGGAAAAGGTTTTAAGTCCAGGACTTTTCTCTTGTTTACGTGAACCTAACATGTTTTTCCCCTTTATTCTTTTTCGGCCAATATCTCTGAACTGAATATCTTTTTCCCCATTGTAAATGCATACACTAAAAGAACATGCTATGCTCTAAGATATGGCACCAATATCTCAAAATTAAAAAGAATGGAGGTTGTGTGTATGTGTGTGTGTGTGTGTGTGTGTTTTTTTTTTTTTTTTTTTTTTTTTTTTTTTTTTTTTTTTTTTTCCCTGGGCTCTCAATTGGTCACAAAGGGGATAGCGTAGGCAGCTCAATTCGAGATTCTGAGTTAAAATCTCTTGTACCAACCAATATTATTTTGACCTTTTCATGGTTTTACTCAGCTGCAGGTAAATATCGAATTGCAGCGTAGGCAGCTCAATTCGAGATTCTGAGTTAAAATCTCTTGTACCAACCAATATTATTTTGACCTTTTCATGGTTTTACTCAGCTGCAGGTAAATATCGAATTGAATATTCAATTCTACAAGAGGGTAGATAATGCAAGAAGGAGAAAACGCTCTATGGCCATCTATGAGAAACTAAGTTACCTAGAGAATATATATAGGAAGCGATTAGTATGCAATTAGCTGTCCAATATCGTAGTGACTTACTGCACACTCAAAGAACAGCGCAGTTCCAAAAGTCTGCATTTCTGCCAAAACTCAATAACAAGAAAACAAATGGTACAGGAAGCCAACTACACAAGTAAGGCCGTTTGTATCACATACGTGACTCGGGTGAACAAGATAGCGTACAGTAACCTTGGTAATATAACTCAGAATCTATAAAATTTACAGATTGTTTTTGATTTGAAGGAAGGCAAAAAGCTCCTCAAATTTGACATTCGAAATCAAGCCGCATTTAGTGAAACGGAACTTACGACTTTAACGAACCATTAGAAGCTTGACGATCCTCAAACGAACGGAAATATTTCCAATACTGGAGTTACATATGCTACTGTAGGCAGTGGTGTTGCAGTGCTAGCACCTCGCTGAGAATGATAGAAACAGATACATAACATCAGGGCCACACTGCATGACTTACACCACGAAGATGGTGCGCTAAACCCGTTTTGTCGGCTGTTATGCATTGCATCGCAGTAACAATGGGGATGAATTAAAACAGTATAACAGGTGTTTTAAGAAAAGGTGTGCGATATAGCAACAGCAGCTAGAAATGGTGAACATTAGAATAAATGTTCCTATAAATATATGTCCGGAAACAAATACCTGTTGAGATATGAGCAATTTTACATGTGTTGAGTATTTACACCAGGCAATGGACTTCATCCAACAAGCGCATTCTAGAGAGCACTACTGTCACAAACGGTTAAGGGAACAGTTGTAAACACCCATATATACCAGATAGGAGTTGTGACGATTCCCATCATTCTGTCCTCTAGTAACATCTGCACATTATGTCGATACTACTATAGGAGATGTTCCAGGTAGTCACCATGCATTCTTACACATGCTTCAACTCCTCTTCTCAAAGAATCCACAACTCTTTCGACCATATCCGGCTGCTCTCGGATTTGGTCATATGCATTGGTAACATGCTCATGTAACGTATGCACAATACCCCCATATGTCCCCATAGCCAAAAATCCCCGAGTTGGTCTTAATTGGGATGATTTACTTGAAATTTCCTTAGAAAAGTTAGATAATTCAAAACTCATCCGGAGGTCACGGTTCAACTCCCGACCAAGAACGGGAGTTTTCTTTGTTATTCTTCTTCTTCATCATGGCTTAGGCCATTTAGCCTGTTCCGACCCCAAGTCTTCCAAATCGTTCCACCTTTTCCTCGGTCGTCCTATGCTTTTTTCTCCTTGTGGTTGATATTTACTTGCTATTTTGGAAACTCCATTTTCTTCCATTCTAAGTGATATTTCCAGTTGGTTCCGTATTATATTATTGTTTTGTTTAATTATACATTTAACTGTTGTCGTATTTGACCATTTTGTCCTTTGTCTAATCTTGCATACTCATGTCTCTTAGGAGTTTTTCTTTAATTACGATTACTCCTTAGCCTTCATAGAATCTGGAAGTGTGGATGTGAGAGTGAATGTGCGCGTAAAAATAAGTTCAGATAAAAGCGACGAAAATCTACAGTAGCCTAGCCTAAAAGTTCAAAGAGTAAAACTACCATTAAAGCCGTCAATATTACATAGCGGTTAAAGTAAACTATAGAAATGTTCCAAAATATAAGTCTAAACTCCACTGTAACTATTTCTGTTACACACCTCAGAGCAAATAAAATTGGCACACCTCCTATAACAGCTAACAGTCACACACCTCTTTAAAAGAACTTATTGCGAACCAAATTATTTGAGGCCTGTTAAATCCCACTGGAATTGTGAGGAGGATTGGTTGCATTTTGCGTGCTTATGTAATGCTTTACCTATTTATGTTTCACGCTAGGTTGGTAGAACTGTCGCCGTCCTTATCAGCCTGTTGCTCGCGGGACAGACGTTTCGTGTCCAAAAGTGACATATCCACACTCATAAATCTTGCAAAAGCCACTTACTTATTTACATTAATACGGATACTGATATAGGAGGTAGGAACACGCGAGGCTGGAGGAGGCGTCGGTCAGGCTCCCTCGAGGAGCGTCGAGAAAAACACGCCGGCGACTCTGCCCTCACTTATTGACAGGAAAGACGAAAGTCGATGACTTGCAATGTATAATTATTATTACCTACCACCATTCCTTATGCGAGAACCTAACATGCAAAGCAACAATTTTTGCTTAGCTGGAAGGCCTTTGTAAACACTTCAGTACCTGTTACGTGCGTTCACGTTTGCTCCCTTTTAACAACCGTGTCGGTTTTCAAAATTACATATGTAAATAAATAAATGAATGAATAAATAAATAAACAAGTAAATAAATAAACAAAAAATAAACAAGTAAATAAATATTTAATAAATAAACAAATACATAAATAAACTGCCTTGATTATCTTCCTCGTTTATTCATGAATAATCTAAGTTTGCTTTCTCTAGCACCTTTTTACAATAGGAAGAGAAAATATTTCATTCCACACAAAATCAACTTTTCACCGGAAATGCGTGTTTTGAGGTCTCCTGAATCCAAAGGCATAAGGAGAAGTTTCTTGCTGTTAAGGCTGGCCTAGGATCTTTAGTAAGAGGTCGGTGTGTGTGTACAGCATTACTAAAAAGAAAAATCCAATAGAAATCAAATTTGGTATTTAAGTTCAATATCTTCCAAAACATTGGATACGAATCCTTTATATAGAAAACGTTTAATAAAGTTTTAGTTTCTAAAAACCCCTGTAACAATTTTGATTAAAAAATCCCAAGTTTAAAATATTTATATAGCTAATAATATATCCTGAATTTTATGTTAACAGCCTGAGACGTTCTCTTCATTCGAAATGAATTTTGTACAATTTCGTATAACTGTTAAACCAATAGAAAAGATACACAGAAGCTTACTACACCAACCTGTTCCGTTTAAAACACAGGATTTTAAATATTTTTGTGGTATCAAATATTTATGATATAGTCCTCATTATTGCTGAGTTGTTCAATACGCCGCCATTTTTACTTTATCTACCATACAACCTTCAGAAATAAGAGTTACATTACTCAAAAATCTGATATATAAATGTTACCGAAAATAAATATTTAATGACCCTTGAATCCAAAAGAATCATTTTCCGAAAAATATCTGCCTATGCATGTGTATATGTGTGTGAACAGCCTTACTCAAAAACGAAATGTTTGATAACCATCAAACTACGTTGGAAAATTTTTCGAATTGTTTTGTAAAAAATGCCTGTAAGGATTTTAATTTAATTACTGTACATTTAAGATATTTCTATGAAAAATAAAATGTATATCATGAATTTAATGGGAGTAAACTTTGAGCCCTCTTCACTGGGAAGGATTTTTCCCCCCATAAGTTTGTATCACTGATAAACGAAAAGAGAAAGACAAAAAAGTACAAAAAATTACTTGACAAAAACGTAGAGATCTTCAAAACACACAACTCATTTATATTTTTATGGCATGATCCACTGCCGAAATATCCACTATTATTGGTTTGAAATTTTCAATTCCCTGACATTTTTTAAATTACTCTCCTTATACAGTTGTTCCTCGCGATGTCATGGAAGGAATATAAATGCCAGCCATTTAAACATCTGACCACCGATTGGGTTGGTTCTATTTTCCTTGTACCCACAACGAAATGTGTAATGAAGCTACTCCTGCAGAGGTTTATTTCGATTACCATTAAGTAGATACAAAATAATCTTTAATGGGAGTAGTAGCCTATAAAAATAAAAGCTATTAGGGATCACAAATCTGCTTTAGAGCTTATTCTGACATCATTAATTTTACGTCCAATCAGGAGCCAGCACGCTTAACCGTTTGAATAACGTAGCGCTTGACCGAACGGCCAGGTGCGGTTATATATGCAAAATTAACGTGAGCAATAACGAAATGCGCTAATCATCTAAAATTATTATATGAACTATAAAATTGCGGTTTACTATTAGTGATGATATAGGTGCTCTTCGGGAAGTGCTAGCAAGTAATCCTTACGAAGATGGCTGTAAGTGGAGCGATTCTCAGCAAAGTTTGCGAGGGAACACGACAAATTCTTGCCTTTGTACAGTAAAAGACAAATGCACCATCTGTTGCAATTGTGCAAAAAGCAAGACAAAGGCAATATAAGAAAGTAAGTGTATAGTTGTACATATTACTGAGCAATGCAGGAACAGAATATTCAATAAACTGTGATTAACTATTCATTCTATTGCTTTTTCGGGGATTTTTTCTTAACCTCTTTTAGATTTGATACAGAGGAGTAGTATGGGGAAAAGGAGCAATTACTATAACAGACTTCAAAATGGTGAGGAATTTTCAAGTAAATTTCTAAAGTGTGCCCAAAATAATCCTCGAAAGAAAGGCTTGTGTTCCCTTGTTCTGGTCAATTTTGAGGTTATAACACCCACAAGCTCCAAAGCATCACCTCCAGAGAGGCTTAATCTGACTTCTTTGTCCAAGAGACTTCTGAAAACTCTGAGGAAGAAAGATCTAAAAGTAAATATATGTATGCAAGACCTTCCAGTGCAGGAAAGACAGGAAGTAGAATGGGTAAATTACAATCATGTAGTGTACCAAAATCACAAAAATTGTCACAAGAAAATATACGCCATTTGCAATTATCTGATAAACTGCGATCTTCAAATCCTAATTAGCTGGTATATTCAGAACATTTGCAAGCTGGCACAAGCTGTCTTTCTTGAATCCAAAATTTTGCAGACATTCTTCACTTGAGAGATAATTTACGTTAAACCGTGAAAATTGCAACGATCTTAATCTCGGAACTTCTCGCTTGTTTGCTAAAACAGCAGGTACAGTATCGTCAATGACATAAAATCATCTAATAAAGCGGTGGTTAATCAACCATTCATGATTTACATATATTAAAAAGTAGCTGCAGTTGATTAGAACAGCTGTCATCAAACTATAACAAGGAAAACGAATACCTCCGAATACTCCCGAAAGTAATAAAGTGACTTATGTGATGCGCAAATAGTTTTAGGAATCATCGCGTTAACCTTAATTACGTCATCACTTCCAGCTAGATAACGTTTAAGGTTACAAATGAGAAAACTCTCTATTGATTAGACAAAGTTACGTGAATGTAACGCTTCAGATTTTTTGAAGTGTCATCACTATGTTTCCAGGTTGTGATGTAAAGAGTGTGGAATTTTAAAACCAGGGTATAGAAGTATATAGTATTTTCAAGATTAGAGTATCCCTTCAGTATCCAACATTTCTCTTGTAGTTACAAGGCAATGTGTAATCGAACTATTTCCATAAATATTGATTAACATGAAGCAGAAACAAAAACTAAGCAGCAATGTTTTGCAGAAGTACTCCACGAGTATTGCGGCCACGGCACTGAAGATGTTCAATGTAGCTTCCGATGAAAAGTACGGAAGGAGTTTATCCACAAGGCTACGGCCGAGAAGCTCGATAATCATTTTCTGTAAGATATTTTACTTAGAACCGTTAAAGTTATTAAAAGGTTGCAGAAAAGGACCTATTTTCCAGGTACAGGCTTACTTGAAAGCCCATGACACAACATACATGCGGGCCAAGGCCTACCACCTGACCGCTTCGTCTCCCAACTCTGTCTGCCACAGGCGTCATGAGTGGGGTGCAGTACTGGAGGTGGGACGAGATCAGCGCCCCAGTCTCTCCCGGCCCGTTATGCGGCCTTCTCCATCACGAGCCTCTATTTTTAAATCAAGTAGCTCCTCAGTTGGCCCCTCAGGGACCCAGCGAGGCTGAGTGCACCCGGAACCAGGTCTCCCAGACGGAGAAAGTCTCCATGCCGGTATCCGGAATCGAATCTGGGTCGCCCGCTTGATAAGCAGTAGCTCAACCATTGCGCTAAGGAGACGAACAAAGACATAGAATAAGGAATTTCCCGATGATATTCACCTTGCGCCCTTTAAACTAACTAAAAATTAAGTTTTGCTCTGACTTACCTGTTCACAAATGAACACGCGTGGGCGCGCACGCACAAACACACACACACACACACACACACATACAGGGAGAGTGCTTTTTCTAACAAAATATTTTTATGTAGGAAACCTCCACACGTGTATGCCTGTGAAAACCCGCTATCTATTTTTGGGGTTGAATAGAATAATTCCTCTACTTGTGAGCGCTAGAGAAAGAAAGAAAAAATACTGTTGTACGTTTAATTTAGCGGATACACAATACTTGAGTTAATAAATTTTTGTTTTGTGAAGCAAACCACTCTTATTTTAAAAATAGCTGCCTCATTTTTATTTTATGCTTGTGAATTAATGGAAGAGGAATCTAGACGACTTTTAAAGTTCTACATTCTTTAATTGATTTTCTGTCAGAAATAATTTGTTTAAATATGCTACTTTTGTTGCTTTATGTTTAACGACTGCCCTTAAATGTGTTTACCGAAGGACTGAAAGTAAAATTATGAGTATTTGTTAAGCGCTAATGATGAAAAACCGAGCTTGCTCTCTCGCATTAGTAGGAGCGGTAGAGGATGGGTTATTAGGGCCGGAGGTCGTTACCTGTTCCCTTGCAGCTTATCTCCCCCTTCCTGAGATTAAGGCGGCGCCTGCTACTTGACCTTATTGCCGATGTGATAAGAAGAAAATATTGTCACGGCAGGTGTTCGAAACGGTTATTGCTCTGTCAACACAGCCGCTACATGTCGTCGCTACCGTGTTAGCGATAATAATTCAGTTTGTACAACGTTGCATCTTGTGTGCACAAAACATGATCCAAGTTTATGAACTTCTTCTGAGTCATCTGTGCTTGTGTGCACAGCAGTGGGAAAGGGGAAAGAGAAGAGAAGAGTAGGAGAGAGACGAGAATACAAGAGAAAGGAAATGGTAAGAAGCAAAGACAAGAGAGGAGAAGAGAATCATGTAGAGTAGCAGATAGCTGAAATGAGAGGAAGAAAACAGCAGAAGAGAACAGCGGACGAAAAAAACTGAATGTGAGACAGGTGAGAAGAGAAAAGTTTAGAGAACACAAGCAAAGGAAAAGGTAACGGGAACAAAAATGAATAGGACAGCAGAGACGGAGAAAGTGTAAGAGGAAGAGAAAACTGAATAAAAGAAAATGCAAGATATAGCAGAAGAAAATATGCATTCGAGTAACCAAGAAAAATATTCTTCAAAAGAGGCTGCGACTTAGAATTGGACACTCCAAACTAACACACAGTCATCTTCTCACCAAGGACCAACCTCCAAATTGTGCCAGCTGTGATACTCCTCTAACCATCCACCACATCCTTATAGATTGCCCACAATACAGCAGATATAGACAACAAGCCGGGATTTCCAGTCTTCATCATGCAGTCAATACACCGAATATGATCAGCAAGACTCTACAGTTTATGAAGAACATAAAACTTTCTAATTTACTGTAAATGTCAACATAATGTAATATATGTATAATTGTAAACTAATATCCACAATGTATGGTCGTGATAAGACCGCGCTGTCAAAGCGACCTTAAATAAATATTTACGGAAAAAAATATATATTCTTTTTTAATATCGTTTTAATGACCCTATGTTACAGTGCATTTGGATGCTTAAAATTCTCTGCAGTCTTATTATACGGTTAATGTTCCCAATATCGTGCATAATTGGCTCATTGTAGCAAGCGTGCCAGATAGCAATGACGTATTATCGTTATTCCAAATTGTCGTAGCTTATAGAGAGAAGATGAAACCATTTGTGATCCTATTGTTTTCTCTGAGTAACGAAGGTGCACAAACAATTCAAGCCCCCTCCCATACCTCAGACCTCTCTGGCATTTAGGTATGTGACGCAGTGGCTATAGCCCTAGATTATCGGGAGGACGGCATCAGGCAGTCGGAACGACCTTCAAACTTTATAAATCCTATTCCAACACAACTCACTAGTGTTGGGTTGGGTGCGAGGCTATCAAGGTATTGAGGCAATGAAAAAGTGGACAAACTGGCCAACAGAGCAGTGACAATTTCACTTTTTGGTCCACAGCCTTTCTGCGGAGTGAGTAAAACTCATGTTAGAACTGCAGTTAAAATGGTCTAGAGAAAAACATCGCAAGAGATGGAATAGGATCTCTGGACAAGCAATGTGTAAATGTAAATGTAAACCCCGCGCGACAGTCCACGAAGGGCCAAGGCCTACCGCCCAGCCGCTGCGTCCCCCACCTCTGCCCACTACAGGCGTCATTGGTGAGGTGCAGTACTGGAGGGTGGGACGTGGTCAGCGCCCCGAGCCCTCCCGGCCAGTTATGCGGTCTTCTCGACCTGGGGCCGCTACTTCTCCATCAAGTAGCTCCTCAATTGGTCCCCCCGGGACCTAACGAGGCTGAGTGCACCCCGTGCAATGTGTAAATACATAATTAAAGAACCCGATGATGCCTTCACTAAAACACGTGTGCAATTAGAGGTGGAATAAGGAAGACAGTAGAGATACTAACTGGACATGGATACTTCTTGAAGCATTTGTGAACTGTAGGCA
The DNA here is from genome assembly GCA_030765045.1 of Tenodera sinensis. Lineage (NCBI taxonomy): Eukaryota > Metazoa > Arthropoda > Insecta > Mantodea > Mantidae > Tenodera > Tenodera sinensis. The sequence continues at coordinate 312,236,595 of CM060964.1, forward strand.
TCGTCCAGGGTTATACCAAGTGCAGACTTTGCAAACAGAGAGAAGAAACCGCGTCATTTACTATTGAATTGCGAGGCTCTAGGAAGGGAAAGATATCAACTCTTTGGGGCCTTGACACTGGACAGGTGTAAACATCCCATTGCAGGAAAGGAAGCTCTGAGTTTATAAAAACCAAAGAACTCGAATTTCTGTGATGGAAATAAACACTGTACAAAAGACCTATAGGTGGAAGTGCCACGGCATCTTGAGCACTCAATAAAATCCCCAACTTTACTACTACGACGACCACGATGACGACAACCGCGACGGCGACCATGACGACGACCACCGCCACCAACACCACTACTGCAAGGCATTAGAGACGTCATGTGTTCGACTGCCCAGCGAGTGAACCGTCCGGAAGAACAGGTACGTCGTGGTACGTGTTTCATCCAGGTAACTCCAGTGAATGTTGGAAGTAGTTCTCATTAGTGAAACGACAGTGCGAGCTAAGCACTGAAAGCTAAACCAGGTTATTAGGTGACAGCTGAAAAAGTGGATAAAGTCTCAGCACACAAAAATTCTTTCTTCAAGCATAAATCTTTCGATAGACATAACAATGGACTTATAAGAATAATGTGATTCACACGCAACACAGATGTATGAATAAACATAAACCAGCAAGTAGCATTATATAACGCATATGATAGTAGCCTTCAGTGGGTCACTCGCAGCCAGTGCGCTAGCGGAACACACCAAGATCAGTACAGTGCAAGCGAGCTACGCATATATGCGATATATGACCCGGTTATAAATAGAACGCGTGGTATAGTATTGATTTCTTTATACACAGATAATATAGCCCATTTCTCAAACAATGGTTCCTCGAAGTGCAAGGAAAAGAAATCAAAGGAATCGAGCAAACGAATCTAAACTACTGGAAAAGGAAAAGGCTAGAAAAGGTATTCAGGCATTAAGAGCAAAGAGAAAGGGTTATAGAAATACAAAAGCAAGACAGGAAAGCAGCGCGTGAGCGAATGCGTGCAATGAGATTGAGGAAAACTGAAGCAGCAATAAAGTTCACCATCTACATTTGCGTCACCACACAAGTGCCCAAGATCTTTACAGCGAACAGTTAAACGTGGAAAGCATCAAGCCCTAGAAGGGGACAAACTTGTTCAGGAATTATTTCCTGAAGAAAAAGGGAAAACTGATTCTCCAAAAGAAGGCCACACAAATGATTTGCCTGAAGCAACTAAGTCAATGACAAAATGTTTTACCAGAGTGACACCATATTACGATAATGTTCTGGAAGAAAGAATGTGAAAACAATCACTCACCCAGGAGCAAGCTCAATACAGAAGATTCCAAAGCAGCTGCTTCTGTTTTGCTAAAGGTGGTATGTGCTTTTTCAAATATAAGTGTAGTCCAGACTTCAAAATAGGATTATTAATGTACTTCAGTCTATGCCCAAAAGTCATCCAGTCCTATGGATCACAAAAATAGTAAGTTTGCTGCTCCAGTATTGAGAATTTGAGCTTCGTTTTAAAGAAGTATGCTCATTAAATGTCAGATATTTCTTCTGCACAAACGTTTCTCAGACATTCCTTTGTGATATACAGTATTTACTGTATCTTGGATTCCTACAGTAATTGTGACCCACTGAAGTCTGTTTTCGAGGCCATTTCTTTCAAGATCAGCGAGTCTAAAAATACAGATTCAGAAGAACCTCAATTGACTATGGTAAATCAATGGAATGGTGGGAATTTGCTACAAATAAAGTGGAACTTAGCACCTGCAAGTAATAAACTAAGATCTCAGTCTGAGGAAATGAAAAAAATAATAATTACAATATTTTTTCAGCAAGAAAAAGAATTGCAAAGCCACAAGGTTAGAATATTAATATTCCAAGTTGATTTTGAAGGTACTGTTGTACTAAACATCAGATAGACGCAATGGCAGTTCACCGAAGACATTAGGACTTAAATCCTTCTGTTAAAATGCATACAGCAGTAAAATACGACAGAAAACGTTGCTGGATAAGTGAAGCAATAATCTTTTGCAGTCTGGGCAGTCTTTGAATAGTAAGCTACTCCTTGTGTATTGGATATGTTGGAACCTGAATCTTTCTTTTGCAAGCTGCTAAGTATCCAACCATTTAATAACACATATAGGCGTACAAAATCACTGATTGTAACATAAAGGACATACGCATGCTTCCAAATGAAAATACAGTCTGCAAATGGAATCTAATGGTAGTAGCGGGAATTGATCTAATGTCATTCGTGGGGAATTTTGTAACTAAAGAAACAGTCTTTTTAAAGAAACAAATTAATCGAAACGTAGGCTACTTCATTATTTTTCTGTCAGATAACCATAGACGGTGATAATATACAGTATGAATGCAACCTCTATAGTGATCCATGCACTCTCCACAAGGTAGACTCTCGTCGATATAGTAGATGTCAAAGCCGGCTTCTGCGTTGCTTAAATCACTTTCGAGCTGATTTCTATGTACGTTTATGCAGAACAGGGAACAAAAATTGCCCTTCGGACATATGAAGCGCTATACAGAATGTTGCGTCACCCAGTGTTTCCCAGCACTGAATCCCAAAGAACATGAAGTTCACGTTTCCCACACAACGCCATGCATGACCCATGCCGCTACATGGTACTAAATAAAACAAAAATTCTTTACCTCTCAGCCCTCACTGAATTTCCTCTAACATGCACCTTTACTTCTGCAACAAACCCGACGTGGCCCTTTTAAAACTGTCGACGGTATAAAACTCTAAATTACCTTAGTGGGGCCAGGTAATTACAACTGCGGCTCTTGTTTTTCCTCCTTTGCAACAAACTTCCAACTCAGGTTTAGGAATCGAGGAGTAATTAAAACGCCATGAGATGGCAGCCCTGATTAAGCGTGACGCTCAGCCCACTGGATGTATTCACTCCTTTCGGTAGGACTATTACTGACCAAAACGTAGAAATTACCTAGTTCAAACTTCGCTCTTGTTGGCATCAACGTTTCGCAGGACTTAAATCACCCACTATCGATTTGGCGCTTCGGGTATTGTTTTAGATTTACAATGGTTCTTTAGCAATGTTCAGTGTAGCCTCGACCGGATGTATGTCGATCATGTTAGCAGAAAATTTGACTTCCATCTCTAGATGAACTACCTCATCTGTGTGCGAGTGAGTGAGTGTGTGTGTGTGTGTGTGTGTGTGTGTGTGTGTGTGTGTGTGTGTGTGTGTGTGTGTGTGTGTGTGTGTGTTTTAAAGACGCAGGGGACCATTTCTTAATCTGTTAAGTTATATGACGGAAAATAAATGATCTCATGATATAAGATGCAGTCGCTGTGGAAATACTTAAATGTTTAAAAGAGCAGTGGGGTTACGCAGGTAGTAGGCTACCGCAAACACAACAAACAGATGTTTCATAAGATGATAGCGTTGTCATGTTCCTGACCGTCACAGAGGTACACTGAGAAAATCACGAAAATGAGTAGCCATTATTTTTGTTCATCTTTGTTCTTTGTTTTATTTGTTATCACACTCTCTACAAGGAACAGTAAGAAAGGAAGATAATACATTGTACCCAAAAATTCGATGTCGAGATTTCTCCGGCAATACACGTTTTGATGCCTCCGAATCTATAAAAGGCATTTTTAGATAATGCCTGTGAATAGCATAACGCAAAAACGAAAAGTCTGTTAAAGATCAAACTTGGTATTTAAGTTAAGCATTTTCAGAGGATTCGACACGAAAATTTTCAAGAGAATCCCTCTAGTTTAGACTACCTTGTATAAGGAACATTTTTCAAAAACTCTGAATTTCTCAAAGATGGCTCAAGAGATTTTATATGCTTAAGATACTTTCATGACAAATGAAACATATATCTTGAACTTTCTGGGAACTTTCTCAGAAGTCCTCTTCATTCTGAATGATTTCGCATAATCGGTAAACCGTAGCAGAGAGACAAAACCTTAGAAAATATATAACACTCTCTCGTTATAACACACAATTTATGCCAAATTCATTTTTGTCGAGTGAAGGGTTGCGGAGACATTGTTTGTTACTTCTCTGCAACTTTCAATGCTTATACTTTTTTCATCTGGGACGCTGCTATTCGTTTTTGGATCTCTTGGTCATGCCAAGAGTTTGAAAGGTATCAAATAGCAAAAATCTTTAAAAGATTTGCCCATCACTTAAAGCTTACTGTGTTCCCATATTACCCTTGAACCTAAAAGAAAATCAGCAACAGTAATCAGCTATGTTTGTCTCGAGTAATATGAAGTAAATAGAGGAATAAGCGTTGATAAGAATAGTCTGTACAGAAAACGAATTTAGTAAAATGCAAGGGTATAATGATCGTTTAAAGAGGCCTTCGTAGCTTCCCCTCCTTTCCCTTTCTTTACCCCTCTGCAATGGCAGCACTTTCATGCTACTGGCTGGACATAGTTACAAGTTATAACCAATAACACGGCGGTCTGAAAATAAAGTACTGATTTTCCCCAGTCTTTCAGTAAATTGTTACTCATTAAACTTGACTTTGATTGATCATACCATGTCATGTGCACATCAGAAGCTACACGTAGCCACTTTATTGATCTGTGACAAGCTGGTAACACAGTTCGACAAATTTCAGGAACTGTACAAATTAGCAGAAATGTAATTAAATTTTAATGGCACCCAGGAAAGGCAATTTATTGCATAGGTATTACAAGAACACCGTTCATTCGAAAGCAGAAACTGCATTATAATATAACGCAATAGACAAACTCGTTAAAGCTACTTTGATACGATTTTTAATTCTACTACAAATACAGGGAGAATTTGTACAAGGAATAAACGTTTTCATACTTTTCAATGTTATATTACATTGTTTACTGTAATGCTTTACACGTTTGTGTGATTCTATGGTTAAAGTTATCTTTTTTATAACCCAGAATCATTTAACTCAATAAACGCTGCTTATTTCAAGCAATATTTGCAACCTTTTCCATAACAGACATTATGGATTCGAAGATAAATCTAAAGAAAATTAAAACGGGCTTGCCTAGGGGGTCAGATGTGCTCATCCCTCTCCTTCCCCCACGTTTCCTTATTCTCATTACAGAACTACGCCTCTACCCCGCATTGTAACGTCATTGGTTACTAATTACACCTCATACCTTGCGAGACCCTGTAAGATAAACTGAGAGGTGATCCCAAGCAGTGCATATTACTAACGTCGTTTTGGAGTGCAACACATCAAATTGGTTTTGCACATTCACTACCAAAGTGTAGCAATTATTCGATATAAGTAAATCGCCTAATTTTATTACTAATCCACATTCAGAACCTAATGTTCCTTTAATGATTAATATGTGTTTTACACTACCCATACATCGATATATTCACCATATTGATGTTACGTGTCTGGCGGTGTCGATACCTCTTATCATGACCACAGTCCAAAAACATTGCACTTTACGTGGCATACCTCCACTGCGCTATTCCCTTAAACCTTTTCGCTTATACAAAGGTTTTAAAGCATGATTACATGGAGTAAGCTAGAAAGGAGCTATACTTTGCCACAAATATTTTACCTTTGCAACCGGTTACCTATGGAACTATTGTATTTAACCCAAAACTGGGCATCAGTGAATGCATTTTCAAATCCGTAGATTAAAAAAAAAAAAAAAAAAAAGCTTTATGTTTTCAAAAAGCTGTAGCTGTGCATGAGAACAATAACAGTCCAAAAATTAAAATATGGATAAATATCCAACTTAATATTGACACACCATCCTATAATTACATATGAAGACTTGAAAGAAAACGCGAATTAGAATAGGAACTTCATTATTTTTATTTTCCGTAAACTGATTCAAACGATTTTGTTTAACATGTCGCAAAATAGGTTTGAGGCCATAGCATAAAAGAGAAAATGAATATCTTCAGTTTTCTTTACATAACCTATAAAGTCCGCTTAGTTCTTATTGAATTTTATATAACTTGGAAGGCGTAATAGACAGATAAAGTTTTACTGTAATAAAACGTAGATCTGCTTAGAATTTAATTATTGATCTTTTTCGACATTTTTGCTCTTCTAAGTTTAACCACTTTCAAATATTATTTTGGTACACTGTATACCTTAGTTACTAAGAAGGCCTAATACCTAAAGACTTCGAGGTTTCCTCAAACTTGGAAACCCTTGGGGACCTCTGCCATTGTCTGTACCGTTAGTCTGGACCTGGCCGCCCGATGTCTCCTCTCACCTCATCATTCGCCTCGGGGCCGTCCCCTTGGGTCATAGGTACAATAAGTAGAGCTTCAGTGCCAAACCCCCTCCGTATCTCCCCCTCCTCATCTCTCTTATTCCTATATAACTTACTTAAGGTGTATTCTCCTTTTCTCGCGTGCAATAATGGATCTGTGATGTAAACAGCTGAAAGCTGTGCATTATTTAAACTGACCCCTATTTAAAGCAAATGGAGTAACGTGCTCAAAGTTTACGCGTAGATGAAAGGTCATGCGTAGAGAATGAGAGAATATTACATACGAGAATTTTCGTTTTCCATGCTAAATACCAGAGTTTAAATTTTGATTCAACGCTTGTAGAACACCGCATTTAGGAAATATTAAAAATTACCTTATTCCGAAGAAAAATAAAGAGTCAAAGGTGAGTTGCACATGTTCTATTTTTTTAATTACAAATTTAATGTAGTTAAGCAGTTAATTTTCTTCCACAATAAAATCCAATGAATTGGATCTGACGTTAGGGAATCGCGAGCGTCTTATTACAGGGTGAACAGTCTCCTTAAATTTGCAGTGCAATCCTGTGATTATCGTGATTTCAGCTCATAAATAACGGAATGAAGACCCTCCCCTCCCTTCCCCCGAAGAGAAGGGACAGCACTCCTGCTTTAACTGTCTACTCTTTATTGGCATCATAAACAAAGGTGAAACGCAGCACGTACCAACCTCACACAAAGTTTTTACCTACATTAAAAAGGTTTACCAGTCGTATTCATTAGGGCTTCTCGGGTTAATTTCCTTTCCTTCATCAGATGCTTGTCTTGCACGGCAGTTGAGATGTTCCACTATTTGCTTTATAATGCATCATTTATGATGGTTACTCTTCGTGCAGTAGCCTTGAGAAATGTGGGTCAAAACAATCTCTTCACTGGCAAACATGCACGAACATATCTGCAAGCGTTACTCTCTCACATTATTACATTTCTAGGGCACATTGCTTTATTAAGGCATTTCCAGGATGTGTTCAAAAGGTATGAACAACTGTAGCGATTCTTATAAAAACACATTGATAAACTATGCATACACCGTGTTCATTTTGAAGTGTGGCTTCACATTCCAAACTATGACGTCACTCTTTGAAGGGAATCAACGGTTACCTAGTAATGCATATTCGCGTGGCGTCATCTAATGATGTATTATTGAGGTATTTCTATCAGCCTTTGCAGCTGAACGAGTGGTTGGTTACAGGTGAGCTTCTTAGAGTATTTATCACTTGGACCTGCCCCCTAGCGACTGTTTACAGAATTTACAATATTATACCACGAATCTGCCCGCATAATATGAAAATAGATCTTCAGATATTTGAGTACGATGCAGTATATCCTCGCTGGTAAAGCATAACATGAACCTCACAACACAGCACCGAGCCTAGATGTTATGTCATTTTTAAGCAGAATACTGAATGCACAGGGATAGCAGTGAGATATGAACCGGAATTCCAAGAGACACTTCGAAAAATGCTTAAGATAACTGTTAAAAGGTAACCACGATTAATTTACAATACTTTATTACGGAATGGCGTACATAAATCATACAAAAGGATATACGTTAATGGTGCAAATATTCAGAATTGCTATATGTTTCACTGTGCGTTTTATTTATATGTTCACGTCCTGGTAAAACATGAAACTATGGATAAGGTAAAATGTAAATTATGGTAAATGCACAAGACTATTTGATACGACGGATTAAAATAAGCAAAATATTATTTACAGAAAATTCAACTTCCAAGCTGTTTCTCGATGCTAATACCTCAGATTATTGCTTCTAGTAAAATGCTGTTTCTGAGAGAATAAAAAGTGACAACCTTTGCACATAAAGGGTAGCTTGGGAAGGCATATTTTCTTGAAAACATTCGTCTTCTTAACACTGTCTGACACAAATATGAAGCTTCGTTTTTATTTGCTTTTTTAAATTCAATTCATTTCAGTTATTCTGTGCAAGTGTTCACAGAAGCGCGCGTTCAAGTGCACACACAGACATAAAAACATACATACATTTGCTAAACGTGCTTTATTACTACTCAGAATAGCTAAAATGCGTATTTCTGGTAGCCTTGATAGTGAATTTTTACCTTAAATAAACATTCTCTCTACCGAGAACAGATAAGCCGTAGAGGAAAAAAACATGATCGTGAATATATTGTAACGCCGAAGACGGGGTGCAAAAAATGAAGGTCGGGGCCAAGCTACTTCACACCACATACCGGGGCCAACGAGGAAATAAAGGCGCAGACATGTCACTAACAATTAAGCTGCTAAACAAAGGGTGTTCCAGAGCCTTCGAGAACTGTACGGCAGCCGGCGTGTTTGTGTAAGTTCTAGAAAGGACCACGTGACATCATCCCCGCCATATAACAAGACGAGGCAACAACAGAAAGGACAGTTGCAGATAAGAGTCGGTCAGTGTGTCAGTGAACGCGAGACAGCTGTGTGTGTCTGTGTGTGTGTGTGTGTGTGTGGGGGGGGGGTACTATCGTGAAAAGTACGTCGCATCGGAGTGAAAAAGTTTTAACGAGCGTCAAGTGATTGTATTGTCTGACATAGCGTATCAGAGACCGAGAAAAGAAAGACAGTGAAAGGACTGAGTCATGACTACGAGAAGGAAACGGTTGTGAGTTATACTATCGCGACAGACTAAAGACTGTGTTAACGTCACCAAAGGAGAACTGTGTATTTGTGGAAAAGTTCACAAGAAAAATGAAGCGTTAGAACAGCAACTAGACTGATTTATAACTTCAGGAATGCCGCCCCTTCAACAGCCGAAAGCAATATAATTGTAATATAATTGGAAGAATGTAATGTGACAACTCTTAACAAACCGAGGTCATGGTACATTTTGTGTTATATCTCTTCATAATTACGAAAACCATCAGTGTTACATAAGTAATGCCGGGAAAATGGATCTGGTAAATGGCTTCGGTGATAATTAGTATAGCATGCTTTTTAACCTCATTTCACAGCCTGCTTTTAAATGTTTCAACCTAGAAAGAAATATTTAACAGAAGAAGTGCAATAGATGTAATGGATACGCTAGGGATTTTTAACATTTAATTTCTCTCTGCTCGTGGCCCGCAATGTTAATTCGTTTAGATCAAATGACAGGCAGGTGAGTTTATGCCTGGCTGCATTTTAATTAATTAGTTCGCCTCTGGCTGTAAAAAAAAGTATTTTTTTTTAAAAAAACCTTGTATATATTAACATTTCTGTGCCGTTTTGAAGTCAAACCTGCCGCAGGCGATGCAACTGCTGTTTCTGGAATATATCATCATGTAATGTACATTAAAATATCGAAAATGTTTCGCTAAAATTAATAACCGCAAAAACAGCCTAATGCGAAGAACATTCATGACTCTTCCATGTGAGTTCAAACGCAACATACCATGATCAACGTCAATTATGTATAGGTAGCAAATTTCATTAGAAAAAGCTCACTTGTGTGTTTGATTTCATGAAAAAATATCTATTCTATCAACAATTTGATGCTTTTTGTTTGCATTGAAACAAGTATTTTTATGAGGTGTATGTTAGGTCACTGAAAACTTTGAAGTAGTATAAAATATTCTTCTACCAAAGCAGCATTGGATGCTCTGCCCGTTCTGCGACTAAGAAAACTGGTCTTTCTACCGAATGAAAGGTCTTCCTGGATCTCTTTTGCCTTGATGTTTCAAGTGATATATGTTTGGTAAACGGATATTTGACATTCTCTGGAAATGTGGTAGCCATTTAATTTGATAATTTTGTATATCCTCATCAGAAAATATTAAAATGTTTAAATTAGGAAAAGGTAACATAATTATTTCGGGAAAACAAAATTGATTGATTTTCATATGTTTCTTCCATAGTGTAGCTGCCATTCTGTTGAACAAAACCTTGTTTATAACTGGCAGACATCTGTAAATGTTTAAATATAGTTAGTGCAATAGTATTAGCAAAGCGAACAGTTTCGAGGAAATTTAGAAAACTTAACAAACTAAGAGAAAGTTCGTGTTTAATTTAAAATTATGGGAATTTTATGGGAAAATGTCAAGAACACAACTTTAACGATCATATTGTGACGCCGGATGAAGTGGAAAACAAAGGATTGTCGACGCTAAGCTACTTCACACCACATATCAGACCGCCGAGCACACAAAAGTGCACAAGGTCAGGCTGCCTCGCGCGACTGTTTGTGTATACGTGACTAACAACAATCGAGCGGCAGAACCAAAAGGAGGTTTCTCCAGAGCCTGGAAAAGAATCTGGCTACGTCATTGCCGGCGTGTTTGAAGACGTTCTCGAAATGGCCGTATGACGTCATCCCCACTATGCAAGGAGGTGAGGAAATAGCAGACAGTGAGGGGTTATAGTTACAGACACGATTCGGTCAGTGTGTCGGTGAGTGCAAGACGGCTGTGCGCGCGCACGTGTGTTTGTGTGCGTGTATGTGTGCGTGTGTGTGTGTGTTACGTCACGTCGAAGTGAAGGAGTTTCAACGAGCGTTGAGTGATTGTATCGTCGGAGTTAGTGTATGAAGAAGCAGAGAAAGTTAAGTACGACAGCGAAAGGACTGAGTCAAGGTTACGAGAAGAAACAGTTGTGTGCGTTGTAATATTACGAAAGACTGTAGATCATGCTAACGGCAAAATAGAACTATGTTTTGTGCAAAAGTTTAGAACAAAAATAAAATGATAGAAAAGTAACTGGACTGGACTGGACTTGTCAGAAGTCACTGTCACACTGTCAGAAGTGGAATTCGTCGAATTGCCGTTTCGTTACAGTGTCATCATAAGGTCTTTTCATCATTGGACCACTGAGTGAAGTGGTTAAAGCTCAGACGCCTGACAGCATCTCACAAATACGGAGGTCCTTTCAACTGGATAGAAAGGCTTTGTATCATGTTTTATAGAGTCCTAAATCAGAGTTCCCATGGAATGCCTCTAACGAGATGAATGTCACGGATGAGTTGAATAACGTTCATGTCAGTGGCACAAGATCATGATGTACTTCAGTATTTCCTCAGTCCACAGAGTAGTTGTGTCAGCGCTCGAGATCGCAGTGTTCAACCACTATTGCGGATCTAATAGGAAGTGGAAAAGGAAGACAAATGTAATGTGTTGCATTCACATGACCTCCTCAACTCACTCTTCCACGAACGGTACTTACAAAAGATTAGTCTTCTGTCTGGTTCTCGTAATTCACATAAACTTTCATTACACATTTAGTTCAGTTCGTTGTAAAGGAACAAACAATAAACAAAGCGAGACATATTTTTAAAACGCGGAACGGTAACTTTGCGGGATGAAGAAAAATAACGAATAGCCACTTACAACTTGAGAAGAGTATAACTATTTTAAAATCCAATCCAAAAACAAATAATATTTGGAAATGGTTAACGCCACAAAAGTGTATTTGAAATAAAGTGTATGCTTTAACAATATCTACATTTTTATGTGGTAATGTCTTTATAGCTTTTTTTACGGTTTATCAATTATACAAAAGTAGTTTAGAATGAAGAAAACTTCACAGCTATTTCCAGGAAATTCAAGATATTCGTTGTAAAGGATAGTTTGAGCTGTAGGAAGGCAGTTTTTGAAGTCTTGTGTCACATACTCGGTACACGCTGAACACAAAAACTAGCAAGTTTGATACCTAACGGACTTTTCGTTTCTGAGTTACCACGATATACACATGCACGCCTGGACATTTTGTCCAAACGTGCTTTTTTATTCCAAACTCTGAAAACACGTATTTCCGTTGACATCTTGGCATAAAGGTTTTGATTGGAATGCAACACTTTATTTTAGATAAAGTAAAAAAAGAAATAAATTATGTATTAATTAATTTCCTATTTGAACTGAATTTCGTCGTTTCAAGTTGCAAAGAAATCTTTGGAAATTTTGTGAAAATGTAAGAATCAGACTAATTGGAAAAGCATCTTGAGATGTACCTATAGATGACCCAGGTCACCAGAGAACTGTGAGGGAAAAATTTTGCTATAAAGTTTATCGCAAGTTACAAAACTGCCATATAAAGCAAACGGCTCTAAGCAACAGAGTCGCAGTAAAATTTAGATAAATCGTAAATAAATGCACTCAATTTCTTTATGTTGAAAAAGGCAGCTGTACTCAAATATGGAATAAATAGTAATGAAACACTTTGAAGCACACGGGAGGTGAAAATTCCTCGCGAGCGGAATTTTTAGCAGTATATTACAAGCAGATGTATTTTGTAGATGCTGGAAGGACCTAAAATGGAACATTGTAAGCATAGCAGGAATTACCTACATGTGGGCAGATTAATGAAACACAATGCAGGTGACGCAGCGAATGGAATTGCGCCTACTGCCTTTTTATCAAGCAGCCGTATAAATACAGTTATTCTTAAGTGCATTCGGGTTATCGTAAGATTTGTTTACATTAGATTATATTCATTAATGCAGGTGATTTTATTCTGGAGTTTAAACAACTTCACTGCAAACGAAATACGCTATTAAAAATAAAACACAATTCCATAACTTTATTCAAACATTTTGTGCATGGCATTGTAGAAAGAATGGCCTATGTTGAACAAGAATATCCATAGTATGGTTGTAAACAACCAAATTCTACTGTTTCTGCAATACAATCACATATTTTCCAATTTACATATAGTATAATAGTTATAATTATTGAAGTGACTTCTTAAAGATAGCATACTTCATGAAAGTTTGCGGGTCCTTTGTACAGCAATTCTAGAGATTTAAACATTCTTACTGTTAGGATAGTACAACATTTATAATAGAACAAATTACATGGACATTATACTTAACATCTTAATCTAAATATCATGGTAAATTATTTAGTGTGTATATGATATGTACCTTTCACTCAAATTTCTACACAAAGTAAGAACCAAATTGACTGCAAGAATATGTTGTAACTAGGCTTCGGATGTGGTTGCTATTTCGTTGCACATTGGCTGCAAAATGGTTGCGTGCACACAGGGTTTCACTGCCAACCACCCCCCCCCCCCCACCCCCATCCCAAGCACTGTCTGCCATTCAACCTAAGCGTAAAAAACGGTGGGTATACTAGAAGTGTACCTATTCATGTCCGAAGCCTAAGTAACAGATTAAAAAAAAAAAACTATAACAACAATACCCAAATCATAAATGCTTTCCTAAGGTAAAAATATCAAGTACACAAACATTTTCTTCTCAAAATGTACATTGACATTTTTGGTAGTAGTAGAAGTTGGGTATTATGCCGCACAATTTCTGAGGTTATTAGCGCCTTAAAACTCTAGAAGGTTAAAAATGCAAAGGATTATTTAAAAGATGAATGTGTATATCAGCAAATAGCTACTTTCTGTTATTAAGGACATTTTTACCAGCTTTACTGCTTATTATAAATACTTCGATATGGATATTATCTGTAAATACACTTTTTGAGGTCACCAGAATCTACAAAAGAGAAAAGGGTCTGCGTGTATAGATGTCTCTGAACAAACACAAAGTTTCGTAAATTATTCAACCAACTTTTAAGGCTGCAAGGTGAAAGTTTTTATGAAGTTCTCCACTCTACATAACCGGTTCTCAAAGGTAGCTACAATATGTTTATCAATATCATAGTTTTGAACTATTGTAACTAGGAACAAAATGTATATGTTATTTATTCTGTAAATATAACTTGCAGCTATGTTAACTCTCAATGAGCTTAAAAAGATAAACAAAAATGTAATATGGAAAATTAAGATCTCTTTAGATTTAAAGATTTTTGGTGCCATTAATCATTTTGAAATATTCAGTTTTTATTTCCAATATTTCAACATTTAGAGCAATGACAACGCCAAGTGGCTATTTTGTATATCTCATGAGCTAACTAAAACAGATATACCAACCCTGTAATCTCATGGGTAGCCCATCAGCACCTCAGGTTATAGAATATACAATAGTACAGAATATATACAGAATATTAAAAACAGCTGAACTACTTCTATTCTCGGTCTAAGCAAGTAAGCTGAGCACTTGGACACCCATGGAGGGCAAGACAGCTCAATGAGCTGGAGAAAAGGCAGTGACAAATCTGTTCTTCGTGACTTCATGTTGGCGGTGTTTTCACAGGGCTTGTAAATAAAATAATTACCCTCGTACGCAGCAATAAGCACCGTAGGAGGTTATCAGAGGAGGGCTGTAACTTGCATGTGGCAGCGAGAAGGAGAGATCTTTGCTTATCACATTACCCTTTGTTTCTCTTTCTTCAACAGCACGCAACATGATACGATAACGCACATACTCCTATAATACTAACCACATAAGTACTTAAACAGTTGGGTATTGTAGGCTTGTTTCTCAAATAAGTTAGTTATATAATGACCAAAATTTAATTCGCATGCTTAAAACACGAGCCGACAGTTTCTTTTATCATCTAGGTTCAGCGATCCGACTTGTTTTGGGTGTAGGTGACGCTGCCAGTGAACTCTGTTGCCACAGGCGTTCGATCCGAGATTTCCTGCCTGAGAACATGCACCGGTGAAAATAGTGGGAAGTGTGGTTCCTGAAGTGACGACCTGGCTTGGTAAGCTTTCTCTCTTGGAGGGTAACACCTCTATTTTGTCTAAATTAAATTGGATTTTATGACCCCTCTGTGCGGTATGCATCTCTGATATGGTTCGGGGATAATGCTCCGGCCGAGTTGGGCACGGGAGTTTATTGATATTAAAAAGCTGTCATGGGAAGCCACGTTGACCGCTTATTTTGCTTAATCTGGTCCTTCTAGCTCATGGTATTGATTTAATTTCCAAATCAGTATGAAGATTCATATTTGTGAGGATTATTTCCATTCTGCATGAATAAAACAACTTATATTTATCCCACTGTAATCATTATGGGGGGGGGGGGGGGGGCATCCTCACATATTATGATAGGCTTGACACCTTTTCCCCACATGACCCAAGCTTCCATCTAATATTGGCCTCTCCATATCATTGATGTGATACGCAGTTACGAAACCACGAATGAAAGGGAACGGTTCGAATACTAACTTTTAATAAATATATTTCAATTTATTGAGAATACCACTATCATTACCATTATCATTATCATTGCTATTCTTCTTCTATTATTATTATTATTATTATTATTATTATTATTATTATTATTATTATTATTATTATTATTATTATTATTATTATTATTATTATTATTATTATTATTATTATTATTATTATTATTATTATTATTATTATTATTATTATTATTATTATTATTATTATTATTATTATTATTACTATCATTGCTACTATTATTACTATTATCATCATCATTAACGGAACCAAGTGGTCTTACCTAAGATTAGGTAAGCTTACCTGGCTAATAGAAGTATTAGATTAAGTATATACTAATACTCCATTGAGTTGCGAAATTCCTTCCTTTTGTTGGAGTTAACACAATCACAAAGATCATAAAGATTGAATTTGAACGCGCATGGGCATGTGCATGCGTGAGCGAGACAGAGAGCATGTGCAATCGGCGGAACTAACCCAATGGAACAAGTATGGCTGGTTACTCAATATTCGGACATTAGATGCTGATCAAGCATGTGGTCAAGCAGAGGGAAGTAGAAACGGGTTCCTGTGCTCCGTCCTTACCTACAGAAGCTAGAAAGGACATAGAGGGACTTCATGGCACTCACATTGTAACGAGTGTTCATTTTAAAGAGTGCCATGACATCATTTACTTTGAGCCAAGTTTTTGAAGCCAGTGTCCCAAAGCGGCCCGGGTTCGATCCCAGGCACCGCATGTGGGATTTGTGGTGAACGAAGCGGCGCTGGGGCGGGTTTCCTCCGGATTCTCCGGTTTACCCCGCCATCTCATTCCACCGGTACTCCATCTTCATTCCATATATTATCAGAGTCACCGCCTGCGGTGCCGTATGTAGTAAAAGCGGGCGTTAAACACAACAAGCCAGTGTCAGCACTAAGGGGAAGGGCATAATGTATTGCATATGTGGTGAAGAAGTTGCCAACCTAGCACGGCGTCCGAAGAGTAAGTACAAATGCGGATGTGCTTAGCATTGTCACACATGAAAGTGTAAAATAAATTAAGCAATAAAACATGTTCAACTTTCTTTCATAACTCTTCCAATGACCATTCATTCTGCACAGATAATATTCTTGTTTATATTCGCAGATGGGGGTTACAATATAGTTAGTTGACTAATTCATGTAGTCTTCTGCTAGCGATGATAACAATTATATCATTTACAGCATTCACAGACCTTCAATATTGCCCAAGCATGTGACAGTGCAACAGAGGTTTTGGTAGGACACATACCGTACTGACCACCGACTGCTATGAACGGAAGTTTCTCATGTTCAGGACCAACACCGTGCTTACCAGGCAACCTCTCGAGGACACTAGTCATGCGCCTCTGCATACGTGTCAGGCGTATTGAGTTATAGGCGCAACGGCTAGACAAGTGGCGTCATAAACACATCGACAGATTGTCAATTATTTTTTCCACTGCTTTCATTTTAGTGTAGCAGTAAAATAAAAACTGCAAAACGTATAAACAGCAAATAAAGAGCTTAGTATAGCCATGGAGAAACTGAGTGCATTAGGAGAGCAGAATATTTTTAAGTTTCACGTCGTGTTGCAGCGCAGTTTACACAAGTCGATATTCCAACATGCAGCTAAGTTTAGAGATAGTCTCTGTTTAATATGTTAACGTCTATCGGACACACTAGGCTGTTTTGAATCGCCACTTGCATTTGTATGTGCGAATATGTATACAAATGCGAGTGGTGAATCAAGAGTTAGGTTATTTGAGTGTCCGGCAGACGATAACATATGAATCAGAAGCTATAAATAATCTCAGCTGCATGTTGGAATATCGATTTGTGTAAACCGCTCTGTCACACGCACTCGGTAGCGTGATGGTTAGCTTGTCTGCCTCACGTTCAAGAGGTCGCGAGTTCGAATCTCGTTAGGTTATTCGGATAAGGTTTTTTCCGAGGTTTTCCCTTATCCTGAGAAGACGAATGTTCGGTAACTTAAAGCTCCATTGACTTCGGGCTCATTTGAGCATCATTTCACCCATTTCATTCACTCACTGTCCGATATGACGTTACGTTGGAGGACGTTAACACACACAAAAAAGAGTAAAAAAGAAAAAAAAAAAAAAAAGAAAAGAAAAGAAAATCGGTCCCACGGCTTGAAACTTTAAAAATATTCTGCTCTCCTAATACGCTGAATCATTTTTCCATGGCAGTACCATTCTTAAAACTATTTGCAATAGAATACATCACTTTCTTTTAGGAATGTATTAGTTCCTTATCTGCGCAACAGATAGCAGTAAAGATTCTGGCAAGTTCAAAGACATTCATTGTTATGCATAGTGGATTTAAACTGGCTTCTGGGAAACTGTGGTCGGATCTTATCACTTTCTAATAATTTTTTTAAAATTTATAACAAATATCCAATATGTTGCACTCACATAACTTTTGCTACTCCCTCTTGTATGAACTATCTTATAAACGTTTATTCTTCTAACTACTTCATTTTAATAGAGATAGAAATTTGTATAAATGGTTTTATTAAATATTTCCTTGTAGACACAACGATAACTGGGAAATAAAGAAACCTTAAGCGAGTCAAATCTTTTAAGAGCAGGTCGCTATATAATTAGTTTGAAATTGTCCTCTTTTGCATAATCAGAAGAAAAAATAAAAACAATAATGTATTTCCCTGTGAGAAAAGCATAAGATTTGGAACATTGAAACCAATAACAAGGAATACTGGTTACCCCACGTAAAATGTGCTTTAAGCAAAACTTTCTCCTGCTGTTTATCAGACATGGAAAAGTCATCCAGAACTAAGAGGACTTCCAGAAAATAATCCTCAAGACAACACTAAATTAGTAATAAGTATAAAATCTCAAAGGGTAGATTAACTGACTATTAATTTTTAAATTAATGAAATAACTTAAATTATTATAAAATACATAATACCTAATAATATCGGCAAAGAAGCAAAAGAAGAATAAAAAGTAATTAATTTCACCCTGTAAGAGGCACTTTCTATAACATTTAAGATATACATTTAATTTGTGATGAAAATATCATAACCAAAAGGTATTTTAACCAAAATCGTAGGCACCATTTTTGAGAAAATCATAATTTGCAAAAAATTATCGATGTAAATGGTAAACGAAAATCTTGGTATCGCATCATTGAAAGATGGAGAACTTACATATTTAACCGACTTTTCGTTTTTGAGTTTTGCTGTTCACATGCAGACGCACACACAGACGTTTTTCTACAAATGCTTTCTTTTGTATTCAGGATATCTCAAAACAGTATTTATGGCATAAGTGTGCAGTAGAGAAAGAAAAAAAATGTGGACATATTCCGGAATAATTTTTGATACCTTATAAAGCGATACGTTTAAACTTTCGTGCTCGCTTTTGGTAACATCGGATTTGATACTCTCGTGCAAAGTTTAATAATTTGCATTTGCATAAGAAACTGCTATATATCATTTTTCAAACATCATAAACCAATTTATAATAAAATTAAACGGCTTTCTACACCGTTTGCACCACAACCAAACCTTCAAGGCTTCGTTCAGATATACGAAAATACGCTGAAGCATTTATCATGCAAAGCATCGCATGGTTTGGTTAACCGTATGTTATAAAAAACAACACATCTAAAGAGTTATTGTAATATCCTCATTATACCCCTTTTGCTATGGTGCTCTGATATCAAAGCGCGACCTCCCGAGTTAGTAGATGCCCAAAATGACCGCGTAGCACACACACACGTCGTGGTTAGACCCCATAAAAACCTCACTAAATGCTGCCTTCGCTCACTCCAACTGCGTAATAACCAAGGGAGCCAAAGAGGCCTGTAAAATTATTACTATTATTATGAAATAAAACGTTGGCTTAGGCGGAATAGCGTGTATGACCCTAACCGTGGTTGACACTACACCCGATAGAGAGCAGCATGTATGCTTGTAGATTTATTGCTCTCTTTTCGCGATACTGATCGCATGATAATGTCCGCCCTCAAGCACTTTCACTTTTTCTCTTCTGGCCTTGCTAACCAAGGCTTAATTTGAATGCTCTAAGGTAAAATACAAGGGCGAGAGGGAGAAAATTAGGTTAGAAAAAATATGGCAAGTCTAAGCAAAGTATGGAGTACAATGCCAAAGTAAACGCTTATGAGTTTGATTTAAAAGTAAAATTTATTTTTGGAAGAAACGAAAATAGTTCAAATCACTATGAAAAGTTACAGAAAAAGTCAAAAATTTTCAAAATTGGAATGTTAAAGGACGTTCTGTCTAAACAGAATGTTAAATTATTTAACAATATGGTACTGCAATCACAAGAAGAAGAAGAAAAATCCCACTATCTAATAACCATGAACCTTCCCCTAACCTTCGCCGTTTGACTCTATAGCACCTTATAAGCTATTCCCGAAGTGCTTAATCATTTGTATGAAGTATGACAAACATTCGCCAAATTTATGATATCTAATTAACTTATACCATTAGCATCATCATCATCATTAATTATTATTATTATTATTATTATTATTATTATTATTATTATTATTATTATTATTATTATTATTATTATTATTATTATTATTATTATTATTATTATTATTATTATTATTATTATTATTATTATTATTATTATTATTATTATTATTATTATTATTATTATTATTATTATTATTATTATTATTATTATTATTATTATTATTATTATTATTATTATTATTATTATTATTATTATTATTATTATTATTATTATTGTAAGGACCTGGCGTCAGCTTCATAGGAATGGCGCCGCTGCGTTCCGCAACTGTTTTACCGCACGAAGTGATATCTACTTACGGCAAAGACGAATGAGTTGGGACACCTGGTATCTTGCTGTATCTGCAGACAAGGTTGAGAAAACAGCAAACTTTGAAAACCCACACTGCCATAATATTAACATGTCATGTTCTTGCAATAGTTTATGGGAAACGAAAGAATTACCGTTTAACAATTCTGAGCGAAATGCTTAAAATATTGGTAAACTGTTACAATATAAGATATTTTGGAAATGACTTTTTCCTCAAAATTTGTATTTTGTACATCTTACGGAGATCTGCATCTTTCCTAGGGTGTCCTCTGAAGTTTTTAGGATATCTTTGAAATGGTTATCACCACAAAAGATTGTATTTGACATACATTTTGTGCTTTAACGAGAGGTGTGTTTTCTGTGGAGATAGATATAATCTCTTGTGGTTTACCAGATATGCAGAAGTCATCCAGAATGAAGAGGACTCGCAGGCTACTTCCATAAAATTTAAGATAGGTATTTAAATTGTCATGGAAAAATCTTTAACATACGGTATTTTTAATAAAAGTCATGTCATTCTTGAGTAATTCAAAATTTTAAGAACTTTTTCTCCGTGAGTTGTAGTTTGTGGAGGATTTTCTTGAACATTTTTGGGTTACCCTTGGAAACTGCTGGGATGAAATACCAAGTTTGCTATTTAACCTAGTTTTTTTGAGTTATGCTGTTCACAAACACCCGGACACACGCAACTTTATCAAAGGTTTTTGGATTCAGAGGACCTCAAATTAAATTATTTTATTTTTAATTTGAGGTCCTCTGAATGTATTTACCGTCACATATCAATATCGAATTTTTTGGTAGAATGCAATACCTTCTCTACCTACTCTGCACGTGATAAAGGAGGTAAAAAATGCGATGCTTTAATATGCACGAGCAATCAAATTACTGGCGAACTGCAAGCATTTGTTCCCAATTATTCCGCAAAACCATGTTTACGATAATTTTTCGTTTTTCACGTCTGCTATCGTGCACCTTCCATGTGTCAGTTTTGTAATCACTTCTGATGTACTCTATACAATTTGAATAACGTTTAACGTCATTTATTACACTGAAAATCGAGTTTTCTTTGAAAGAAATTCACTGGCGGATAGAATCTACAAAATCATGATGTGAAATAACCTTTGAAATGTATTTGATTACTTAAAGCTTGCCAAGCCTGTAGAAATGTGTCAGCATGCTGCGTATATTGCAGGTCCTGATATCAAATCAATGTCATGAACATTGACAGTAATTGCAATACCGACCTGATTGCTGTGACATTTCAATCTACTGCAGCACGTGACAGTTGCAGAAATGTATAATTACCCAATATAATTAATAATGCAATGCTCTGGGATATTGCGACCTTAAAATAGCTAGCTTCGTTTTGTATATTTTAATTGCTTAGTACAGTCTTTGCACTTGTTGGAACCCTTCTTCGCTTCAGTTTACTTACTCCTCTAATTGATTGGTATTATTGTGTTTAGAAGGTTGCACTCCACTTAAGCATTTAACATACGTTTACAAGGGTATATAACGTTGCTTTCTTAAAATCTTAGGCTCATTACTTCTTATTCACATATGATTCCAAACAGAGGTAAAGCGTCGACAAGGAAGACAAAAAACCCTTCTTTCGAATACGTTTGGGTATTGAACGTATTTAATATGGTTCAACTTTCCACCTTGGCCTGCAGGCATCTGGTGAGAATAGGTAAATCTCGGACACAATCAAATAACGACCACTGCTATTCAGTAGGAACTCAAATTGAACTATCTTTTCGAGCAGGGGAATGCATATTTCTGTAATGAGAAATATTTTCCACCCTCTACAGAGCATCGAAGTATATGCGAACGTGGATGAAGTGTGTATAACGTAAAACGAGTACATAAACCTAACGTAAAATCTATCCACCATAGGTGAGTGAATGTTTCTAAAATCCGGATCCCGGTAGGAGTCACGTAAGGGCTGCTATATAAACAAAACAACCACCACAGCAATGATTTTTTTTTTTTTTTTTTAAATTAACGTCCTCCAACATTGTGTCATATCGGACGAATGAATGAAATGGGTGAAATGATGCTCAAGTGAGCCCGAGGTCCATGGAGCTTTAAGTTACCCGACATTCGTCTTCTCAGGGTAGGGAAAACCTCAGAAAAAACCTTACCCGGATAACTTACCCTAAGCGAGATTCGAACTCGCGACCTCTTGAACGAGAGGCAGACACGCTAACCATCACGCTACAACACAGCAATGATGATTACAACAACGACAATAATAATAATAATAATAATAATAATAATAATAATAATAATAATAATAATAATAATAATAATAATAATAATAATAATAATAATAATAATAATAATAATAATAATAATAATAATAATAATAATAATAATAATAATAATAATAATAATAATAATAATAATAATAATAATAATAATGATAATAATAATAAACTAACAAAGTTGATGGCAAATGACCAAATGCAAATGGACCGTTTGTTACTGAACTTTGGGCATCTCTTGGCGTTGGCACACAGCACTCACTAGACCGTGGTTCCTTGAGTTATTCGAATGCGCTGTTGTTTACATTCTTTGTACTTACATAATGGTTTGAGAATAGATAACATACAGCTAACCTTTTAAGAACAACTACTTCTGTTGCTTATGTAGATTTGTTCCATAATATAGTTCAGTAATTATACATGGAAGGGAAACATTATGAAGGAAAAACTAAAATAATTGAGGTGCCACTTTGAAAAGGAACGCAGTTTTGAAATAAAAATTCACCTCTCTAACCTTAAAAGTGATGTCTTTCCAGATTTTCTTTTCATCGCTCAAACTGCTTTTTTGCGATGCAAATTTTTATCACTTGCCTTCAGATTATTCACTAAGAGAAGTGGAAATGTTCAGGAAATTATCAAAATACATGGCCTTAGAAATTGTGTTCGTTAACTATGGCTGAAAAGCCATACGCTTATGCTTTAGAGCTTTCTTTCCAACGTAATTTAATCTGTGTAACCAAATGTTGTGATTGATTTGTACAAAATATATGTCTAAGACAAACATTTCAAACTTTACTCCAGCTGTTAAAAATTACACGTCAAGTGGGTCGTTAGAAGCGGAAAACTGTTTTGTTTCTTCAGAATTACTCTATGATTTGATCAGAATACTCGGGAATTTATTGAAGAATTTATTAAGGCATAAAACCAAATAAGCCACTAAGTTCTTAAAAATGCAGAATAACAAATTCAAGGATTGGATCCCTTGAAATGTGGTGTGTCAGAGTAATTAGATGGTCTTGAAGTTTCATCAGATAGATGAATCACATGAGAAAGCTAAATGCGCATTGGGGTGTTTCATAGTAAAACAGGGATAGAGCACTGGCAGGGAAGATGAATTCATTGTATCCATTCACGACGATCATAGTACATTTTTTTCCAATTCTGATTCAACCTTCCAGCATATTCCTAGTTGTCCAAAAAGAAAGGGATGCCCTTCTCAATCGATGTTTCCAAAGATAGTGCTGCTAACTTTTGGCGAGACAGGGGGTAATACGTCACATTCCTGAGGAAGGCAAATCCTCTGAGCAGGTCAAGCAAGTTGAGAATGGTGATCCAAACAAGGCAGTGGCAGGCAGAATAAGAACGGTGACACTGGGGATGGACAATCACGCGATTCAACCATCCATTTGTCCGCTGGGCGGGGTGGCATGGGGCTCGCAAATCCATTCTTCTCTTTTACCCTCCATGTCAACATTAAATATTTAAATAATAACCGCCCTCACGCATTCGTCACGCGAGTTGTGTCTGAAATTAACGACTGGAAAATATATAGGCAGCCTTAATGATTTAGCTCATCATAGGTAATACCAAAGACGTACTGCGTTCTTAAAACTTACAGATCGATATGCATTATTCCTAAAAGTTAACCTGGGAGCTTGCTTTCTGCATGTGTAACAATATAACCAAATTTGATCTATCAGTTGATAGGTTGGAACTATAATTAAATAGTTACGCAGTTTACAAAAATTTGTAATTATTTTGTAGTTATTGTAAACTTGCACGCCCCTTTTTCCTGTGGTTTCAACACCACTTTCACTTGTTCAATCGTATAGCTTTTCGTGGGTTGTTCTAACCTCTTAGTACCCAAGCTTCACCAATGCTCCTCACACCAATTTAACAACAGAGACCTGTGTATTTAGGAATAACAGGAACAAATGTCATGCCTTTACACAAACAAGAAGACCCCTATAAGCTAAAAGAGCGTAAACAGAAGGGAGACTCAGCTGTCTAGAACAGGGAACACGTAATACATAAAATCGTTGTGTAGGGGAACCAAAAACAAATTTAACCTGTGGTGTTTACATACATGCTAAAAGTGTTATTTATAATATTTTACTGAAATAGGATAAAGCGCTAAATACTTTTAGAAAAAATAACTTATAAAACAATTCAGATTAACACACATAAGATTTCACACTTGTGATGTTACACATGCCCTAACTTCCTAAAATAGGCAGATAATTTGTCTTTCATCTTTTGATAGAGGATTATAGGAATCAATCAAAGCCGTCACTGATACAACATTTGTTCTGTGGCGATGTGGCGATCACCATTGACTCTGCATATTCCGAGATACTACTAATGCATGCCTTAAATTTTCTGAACCTCGCTGACAAATTTGATTTTCCTCTCTCTTATTTTTAAATCAGCGACATGTCACAGTATAATACTAGAGACAAGAAACTTTGAAACCATGAACAAGTTATTAATAACAAACCTAAAGGTTACACAGATACTGGATGAAACTTAATGGATTGGCTACACCAGTGAAACTGGAACGTATCTTGTACTTAATCCTTGGAGAGTGTGATAGTGGCGATGAAGAAGGAGCAGGAGAAGTTGAAGCTTTATAACAGTATAAACACTTTTGTGTCTACGAAATATATGTTATAGTAATATTACCTAAAATATCCTTTCTGGAAAACATTTCTTATAATAATTAAGAACAAGTAGATAGAAGGATATGCTTTGTGTAAATAATTTGTAAAACAGACATGGAAATGTTTGATAATGATAAAGAGAAATCAATATTACATACACATTAAGTAGTTGGTTTTGATGGTTCAGCTACGCCACATATCGGAAGATATTCTGCATTCTTTTACAGACGTAAACAATTCAGAAGTTTTCTATTCAATTCCTTGCCCGAGTTGGTGGCTTGGAGAAGGCATTTGCATTCGACTATGTCGGAACGACGTGGCAACCCAGCATTCTGGCAATCAGCAAATTGTGTGTAGCTCTCTCCAGGGTAGAGCTAATATAAACAAATGACTACTGCGTGTAGCACAGCGCTACGAAAAATCTTCTCGAAGCGCTATGTGAGCCAAAGCCAAGGGAAAAGGAGGGCAAAGAAATAATGAACAGAACAAAAGAGAATCTTTTGGCGCGATCGGAAACGGTTTGTGCTTTCCGAAACAAGACTTCAGGCATCAGAAGAATTTCGATAAAAAGAAAGAAGTCAAATGAAATGCATTTGAAAGAAACCACACATGGAAAGAACATTTTTCATTCCGGTGTTTTGACTATCCTTTCAGAAGGAGCCAATCCACTTATTCCATTGGCTGTGCGACGTTCGCAATGATCTGTACATCGCAAACAGACCACTTGGCTTCGGTTTCCCGTTTCAATTCAGGTTCTCAGATCCTTAAAGGGTTTCTGTGACATTTCCAAACATGCCACATGATTACCCAATTGTTCACTTGTAGGATTTTATTAGGGACTAGTGCATCAGTACGTAACCTAGAGGCGTGCCTTTAACTGCCTGTAGTATATTTCTTCAATAGTTATACATACATGCGCCATTTTCTTGTTGAATGATTTAGGCAAGGAATTCACATGCTAGAAGATTCGTTCACTCAGAATTTCGGAGAGGGAAATGAGGAAGTAAGTTATTCTAAGGTAAGTTCCCAATTTCAAAACGTTTTTAATGGTTTTTATACCATTATGGTTGAGAAAGTTCGGGTTTTCAGGTTTTTTCATTGGAATAGTTACTTACCGCACTTGTATGAATATATGTTGAAAAAAATGTTTAATATTTTCACATTAGCCTTACCTTTACCACCTTGACTGTCATTACAAATGCAGTGGACAATCATAAATGCTCTTAAGTTGCCGCGGTTGGTGTCATAATGATCTCAACTGTCCAATTGATGTCGCATTGTGTAAATTCCTTTAGCCGAGTTTTGACGATCTTCTTATAATTGCCCTCAGGACAAATGTGAACTACGTGCTATAACTTGTCTATGGTATGATGCAGCAGCATGTCCAACATAGAAAATAAATCTCCATTCACATTCCCAGATTGACCAAACGAGTTAGCGCAAGCGGTAGCAAGAGTGACTCGCATTTGGAGGATCGTGTCGTTAAGAACTTCCGCACGTCTCTGTGGTCTGTCTGTCTACGGCCCGCAACCTCCTGTGGTTCCTTCACTTCATCCTTTCCTCCTGGGACGGTAGCCATATGGATCTATGCACGGCTAAGTGGGTGAGTGTCCCCCAAAGTTATACAACCTATAGCGATTATGCAACATATTCATAGAATTTTTAATTACAAGCAGTTTTTCGCACAGTCGGGCTCCTAGGCCCTCAGAAATAAATCCAGCTGTATACTAATATGGGCTATCCCAAAGAAAGCAAATAAATGAATAAATAAATAAATAAATAAATAAATAAATAAATAAATAAATAAATAAATAAATAAATAAATAAATAAATAAATAAATAAATAAATAAATAAATAAATAAATAAATAAATAAATAAATAAATAAATAAATAAATAAATAAATAAATAAATAAATAAATAAATAAATAAATAAATAAATAAATAAATAAATAAATAAATAAATAAATAAATAAATAAATAAATAAATAAATAAATAAATAAATAAATAAATAAATAAATAAATAAATAAATAAATAAATAAATAAATAAATAAATAAATAAATAAATAAATAAATAAATAAATAAATAAATAAATAAATAAATAAATAAATAAATAAATAAATAAATAAATAAATAAATAAATAAATAAATAAATAAATAAATAAATAAATAAATAAATAAATAAATAAGTAAGTAAATAAATAAATAAATAAATAAATAAATAAATAAATAAATAAATGCATGAAGTGAAAGGTTATGAACTGTAAAAGCAAACACCAGCCCAACGAATCACTAGTATTTCAACAAATGTGCAACATGATTATAAGGATTTTTAATTTGTGTTATGCTTGTAGATATACATGACTCTATGACCAGTTTCGGGGAGCATTTAGCACCTCGAACCTATGAAACCTATTGTGCCTATGCCTCTTACGAGGTGCCCCTGGTAGGTAGTGACGAGGTGAAGGATACTAAGGATGGCCACATTTGAGGAGAGAGAACCACAGAGGAAAAGGTTCCTAACAGCCGCAGATTGAATCTCCTCGGTAGCAGTGGCGGCTCATTCACCGGCTCCCTTCCTGCTGCGGACTTACACCCTTGGGTTGCCTGGGGACCAGAGAGACTCCCCGATCCGGAGAACAAGGATATACAGAGAGAAAATTCCCTGCCATGTATGCGGAAACTCTCACCGACACTTAGAACATTGAAATAACCAACTCGGATGAAAGGTGAGGTGAGGTGAAATAGAGCGGCAGGAAATTATGAACCTGCAATTATCCTTCCCAGCATTTACCTAGCAATCCGGGGAAGCCCCCGAGAAATCCCATGGGTCAGAATGACTGGCCCTGGGAATCAAAACCTCGACCTCCAGAATGTGGGCCAGATACTGATGCTTGAGCCATGTCGCTGCATAAAATTACAGCCACAGGGACCAGTGTTTTGATGTTAATTTACTACAAATGTAAATTCAACATTTGAAATATTATATAGTCCTAGTTTCATTTAGTTCATTTTGCCTGTGAAATTGTCTTAGCGAATGTAATTCGTGGTTTTTAAATTCTGTAGATAAATCACTCTTGGCATTGTATATGACAACCAGAGGGCGGAAGATTGTGCGATAAGCCACAAGTTTAGAACACATGGCTTTTACTGTTGCTACTCTCGCATGTACACAGCTGCAGGCATCTGCTGATGCGCGTGTATATATGACGTCTACGCGCCCCGGTTACGTTATTCACTCTCCGTGTCCAATTAACCTGTATCGCATGTGACAGCACGCGGTTCCGCGCTCTAATGATAACATTGCCGTTTTAAGGAAAGAGCGCATTTGCTTCCTTCTGTTACTTTAAACTCCATCAGGCATGAACAAACGTGGCAGGAAAGCAGAAAGGGGTGTGAAGTGCTAATATGAATTCAAACCTCCCAAAACAGGTATTTTTTCGAATGCGGAAACCAAAATGAGTGCAACAATTTTGGCAATTACGTGTAAAAGCGCAGGTAAGCTTAGAACATAAAAATTTAAACCACTTTTACTTCATGGCAAAAGCAGTACGAGATCTTATAAATGTAGTTACGCGAAATTCTTCCACAGTAAACAGAACGCTATCTTTATTTCTGTACAAGAGAAAGAGGGAAATAATCACTGTGAAATCCACGAAAAAAAGTTGCACAAGGAAAGAATTAATTTTTTTACCTCGCCTGATCGCGATCTAAGCCTCAAGTTTACTTTACCTTCACAAAGAAGGGTGTTTAGAGAACGAATAATTATCAAAGAAAAGAGAGAGAGTTAAGAGAGGCGTAGCTAAAGTTCCAGAAGAATTAATAGTTATGGTTATTGCCACCAGGAAGCAGCACTGAATGGGGTTTTGCTGGCGTGTATCGCAACAGGTATATGAATTGAGCAAAGAAAAAAGAAACAGCACGTGAGAGAATGGAAGGGTTGTTAAAAAAAGAGAGAAAAAGCAGCAGAACAATACAAATTAAATAGGTACGGCTAGAAATACATTGTTAAGAGTATTGCAACATTTCCTAGAAACCGTTGCACATAACATCCTAAAGAATTGTTTTCTTTGATTTTATCTGCTTTAGAACGGCATTATACCTCATTGAATCAATAATGTGCCTCGTGCAAGCTTCTCGTCTGGGTTATATCGTCTTTCTGTTGCTTCAAATTCACCGCTTGCCTGTGGTATGCAAGAGCACTGTATATCTACTAGAAATTCGGTAACGAAATTTGAAACGAAATTCATGTTTCGAGACACTTTATACCTTACCCCACCTAGAAGAGAAACATCTGGGCGCATCTGTGAGAATACTAGATGTATTCCAAAACTGAAGACAATTATGGCGAAAAAGTTCACCCCTAAAATAAAAGAAATCACAAATAAAAATGATTCTTTGTTTTCAATTTTACAAAACAGCTAAACTATTGTGACACTGACCGCCCGGCGCAAATCAAAGGACGGTTTGGGTCAAGTTACTTCACACCACATACCAGGCGCAAACACGTGATAATGCGCACGGCACTACAAAAGGTTTTCGAGATTATCCGAGAGGCGTCCGGTGGCCGGCGTATTTTTAGAACTTCCAGGAAAAGTAAAATTCGAGAAAAGTCCGTGTTATGGCATCCTTGCTATATAAGGAGTGAGGCAACGAGAGTTAGTTAATCACAGACATGAGTCGCAGCAGGCAAATTTTAGTTTTAATGCGTATATGTGCGTGAGCTGCATGTGTACAGTCCTCGTGAGGGAACCGTTGTATCGAAAGGAATATAGCATAGCAGTTTAATGAGTGTTGAGTGATTGTATCTTCAGAGTTAGTTTTTGAGAGACAATGAGAGAACTGAAAAAGAGAAAATTGTGTGTTAAGATACGAGAAGAAAACCGTTGTGAGTTGTAATGTCACGAAGGACTGTAGAGAGAATTAACGTCAGTAAAAGAGAACTGTACTGTTGTGCGTCCAGTTCTGGAAGAAAATAAGCTGAGAAAAATAACTAGAGAGGATTATGTCATCTTTGTAACAATATATTCGTGCTTCTGCCGTGACAAGTTGTATTGAAGGTTATATAATTCTGCATAGTACTGCTGGGAACACCTTAATTACGATGTCAGTCTAAGTATAAAATGGACTATAGATACTCGCAAGTTTGGTCTTTCAAACTGCTTCTTTCATCGGCACTTCATAGCCTGTTGTTTCGCTATCACGCAAACAGTAACTATTTTCACGTGATGACACGTGAACATTCCACATGGAAAAATGTTAACGTCTACCACATGCAGTTCTTTTTAAATGCTTTCGCCAACTATTTAAGTTCCAATATGATATGTAGCAATCTTACGATTTTTGTGGCCAGCTTTCGAAGGTGTTCTACAAATCAGTTACACAAGCGAAAGCGTATGGTCTTCCAATTATTAAGTCTATCGAACTCCTACGTCATTTTACTTTAGACGAATAAGACGCTGTAAAACGACATGTTTCAATCAACCATGGCTGCTTATCTCATATTTTTGTCAACCCCTTAGCATTTTTCTCTGTGTAGTGCTTCCCTAGCATCTATTAATTTATTTCCAATCGTCATTTGTTTTCTGCATAGATATTCAATACATAACACCAAAAACACAAGAGAAACGGAAATAGTATATGGAAGCAGTTCGATAAACTAATTTAGTAAGTTAATTAATATGTTATTGAGAACTCTTTATACACCTTTTTTAATCGTAAGATGAGTCAGTTGAATCCCACTCGAGTTTTGATTTTCTCTAGTCTCTAGTGAGATTACTCTTGATAAATATTCACCAGGAATGGTTCCAATGTGTTTTATAGGCGCTGGGGCAAGAGCTGCATGTTAAAAAGACAAAGAAGAAAAGAAATAAAGAACATAACATTGAAGGAAAGTAACCGAAAATATCTTGTAAACGGCGAAAGCTATTTTAATGGGTTCCAGTGGCGATTTCTCAAGCATTGTTAGCGCTTTACTGAGAAGGATAAAATAATATTTTTCTGTCGGTTGTTTGAGGATAAATTTAGAAGAATCTTCATCTAGGATTCTTGAATACGTTGGAATTAAAGCAAGTTTACTGTTGGTCGGACTTCTCATTTTGATTGAATTTAAAAATGCTTCCAGAAAATATATGAACATTAAAAGTCCATAAAGTAATGGAGGCTTGAAGATAGCTGTAAATGAATGCATACATACAAGCACTGTACAAACATGGCATAAAATGAAATAGGCAGATATTTATATCCGTGTCCATACTGCGGACAGGGTTTACACGGTGTGCGGTTTAGAAATGGCCTGCCCCTGACATATCGGCAACCGCAATAATCCCAAGCTATAACAGCAACACATGTCACAACAAGCGACGCAATAAAACGCTTTTCCTTGACCCATTAGGACGAGGGTAGCAGCGGTTTCGCTCCAATTTAACTTCTTAACGCCGCCACTCGCGCCGTGTGTCACCTGAGCAAACTAAATTATTGTTTCATTGGCTTTTGTGTAGTGGTTGGCAATTTACTGCCTTCGAGAAGCGTTTAAGGCATGGGAAAGTAAAAAAAGTATGGCCTCGTTGTTAACAGCGGACATTTGTTGTAATTCCAGGACTGCTGCTTGGGGTATACCTGTTGTTTTAGATGTGGAATTGGCCAATATTTCACAATATGTATTTCTTTCACAAATAGAAGCCAGGGACTTTAACATCTACGGCTAATGACCTATGAGGAAAGTATCATTTATGACCTAAATTACACATAGCTTCCTGTGACCGCAAATGTAACTGTGACACATGGTTTAATATTGGAATCTCATTGTTTCTTTTCAGGGATCTTCGAAGGCACATACGTGTTGGATAATAGTTGAGTTTAAACGCATCTCACAGTTCCACACCAATATAATAGAACGAGTAAGGCAAGCTGTACGATACTGACACATGATAATGTGATAAATAAAGGCCGGAGAAATGTGCGCTCGCATGCGATATAGGTAAGCTGGACGCAGAGTATGAATCACGTCAGAAGCACAGCACGACCATCAAGTGTGCAAACAACTGCCACTAGAACCAAGAGTGGAACACAGCGTAACGTAGTACTCTGCGAACTAGTGAAGCATTACCTTGCAAGTGTATGGAGACGCCAATAATTACAAGATGGGGTACTTGGATAGAGGCCATCACGTATTATGCGGTGCATTACAATGAAATGGTAAATGTTATGAGCGCTCTATGTGATGCAGATTCATCTGCTATTGTAACTGCAAAGTCTGATATCACACGAAGTATCTGACAATCTTCAGTTCATATCCAACAATTTTTCAGTGTTGCCCAAAGCTACGGGCTTGGAAATGTCCAAGAGCACAAGCATAATAGAGATGCCTCTTGTGCCAGGTGTCGGGAACGTGAAAGCTAAATACCAGAAAGTTCTAAACAAAAATATTTTTTTATTAAGCTAAGTGTGAAATTTTGAAAATGAGTAAGAAGGAAAACACGCCAGCGACACAGTGGAATAATTCTTTACATTTGCACTTCTGACATCGTGTGACGTAGAAAGAAATTTTTCACTGTTTAAAAAGTTCTTCAGCGATAGGCGTCGAAATTTCAGATTTAAAAATTTAAGGATGTACATTGTAATCCAGTGTAATGCACTCTGTGACGATATTATAGTTAATAAATAGCAGTATGTATAAGCGTTTAAGTGCAATTCCAGAATGCATAGTTTATGATGCTTGTGGGTTGTGCTGCAGTCAGGCCTTTTTTCATGGTCAGGCTGTACCTACCTGCAGTTGTTTACATGCGCGAGCGATAACAGTACAGGAGGGACAGGGAAGTGGTGATACCACAGGAACCACCCCAACATTTACCTGCCGAGCTAAGAAGAAACCTTTGGGTTAAAAGGGTGACCGCAAGGGGATCGAACCTGGGATCTTCCGAATGCGTGTGGCACACGTTACCGAGGTGTTACGTCTCTCGGAATGATAATATGACACTTTGCCTAAAGTTTGGTTGTTATGATTATGGTGTTTTGTGTTCTGCGTCCGGAATTTAGAAGTTATAGGGAAGAGTATTCATTTTGAAGGGCACCAACGATGCAGTAGAGAGTGATGTGGTGGCACAAAGATGCAAAGAAAGAGTAAGAGTCACTGCCTGTTGCAGACAAGGGAAACCTCACCGGTAGAGGTATGAAAGAAGAGAGGTAGCAAAGATGGGAGGTCGCAAGAAACACCCCGCTCGGAAGAAGCAGCAACCTGGAAAAATGATAGAAGAATTTTTCTATAGCTCTACAAACATTTCTTTTAATCTTTGTTACTGGCACACTTCATTATTATCCATGGCAAACTAGTAGTAATCCAATTCGCATAATGTTGACCTAAATTAATACTTATTGCTGGACAAAGCCGAAGTGTAACAGTGTCATTTGCTAGTATAAAAGCTGTAAATTGGCTGATCCATGAGCTACACGACTGAGCAGATCTACTCGCATTTATCTATGAAAAAATTAAAACTAACGTAGAGTTCTGAGTGAAAAATCTAAAAGATCAACTTTGCTTAATCTATTCATAACGGTGCTCTTTCTAGCAGATATCAAAGTTACATTTCAGGAGTATTCCGGAATTAAGGACTGCTGCGATTGATCGTAAATGCGATCAATTGGGTTGCTGGAAAGCCCAGTGATATGAGTTTACCTAGCCAAAACGCAAAGTGCCTATTTCAATAGTTGGGACGGGAAAATAGTGAGTGGGCTCGAGCTGGAGAATCGAGGAACTGATTTAATAAATATATATGAAAGGATTAGCAACCTCCAAGGTTCTTTCACATGCCAGTGTATCTACTGCTGTGGTCCTTGGTTTGTTAAGATTGAAGAAGCAACCTTCGGCAATGAGACTCAAGGCTCAAGAGGTTGCGTCATTAGGCATCTGTGAGAATAATTGAGATTTCAGCACCACATTCCTACATCGGCAAGCGTTTTCAAAGTTAACCAACTATACATGGCAAAACTGTTCTTGAAGTATATCACATTTTCTGAAGAGCAAAAATAAACAAATGCAGTTCTCAGCTAGAACTAATAATACTTGGATGTTAGCCCGTTAAGCTGTTGTATGACAGGTGAAGAGCCACAGATGATCTTCAGGTGAGGGAGTGCGAAGAGATTTGCACTTGCTAATTGGTTAACCGTTTGCAGATCTAACATGAGGAGGAAGTTTCATTAACATTTGTCGTTGGTATGCGATCCTGAATCTGCTTAAGCGCGGGCACTTCTACCGTTTGTATCTGAAATAACAATTTTATATGTTTCTAAAACAAAAGAGAAGTAAGTAATTCTTGATTAAGAAAGTGTCCCAATCGAAGTGAAATAATCCATTACCGTAATCACTGTGAACTTCCTACACAATCATGCCGCAGTATTACATCGATAAGGCAATACTATTGATACTAAGCGGATTATGGAGAGCTCTGAGACAAGGATACACTCGTGTTGTTATGATCTTAGACCGTCTCCAGGAATGTCATCCCTAGGGAACTGGCAGGTGCTAGATGGCGGCTAGGAAGGTGGAGGCTCTAAATCCGGATCTCTCGGTTGATGTGTCAAGCTCAGATTGGAAGACAAATCTCTCGGTGGGCATGTGTCACCTTCCGTCCATCTTTCCATGCTGCACAATCTCTCTTATTTACTCCTGAAGACACCCCTAAGCTAATGTAACAGTCACTAATCGGTACACGCATTATTAAGGGTACGTTAAACTTGACCTAACTGCTAAATATCGCAAAGAAAACGAGGTAACAAGTTTCTAAATAAACCCATAGCGTTACATTTCAGACGGAAATGTGCGGAAATATACGCTAATATTAATTAATGATATTATTATATACTTTTTGGCAATTAATCTTAAAAGATCTTAACATGTTAGAAAGCTCCCACCATTAATTTTGTACTCTTCCTCCAATTTGAAATGATACAAAGGATCTTCCAAATCCTACTTACACGAATTTTATTTAACTCTGTAAATGCAATGCTTTCTATTAAAATCTAACATACTTTAGCAGGCTATAGTCTTTAAAATTGTACCGATTTTAACCCAAATTGAACTGTGTCTAATATTCTTCAAATACTAACGTAAAACGTATCAACTCCGAACGTGAACCACTCGTTCTAAAAAGTTCACCTTTTCTGTCCTTAACTTTGCAGCCATTTCAAACCACACATAAAACTCATTAAATTATCAATAAAATTCTATATATTATAGCGGCACAGTTCTGGTTATGGAGCCCTTTCTGACGTACAGACAAAGTGATTCTTTTGTCTACAGAGGTTGTGCCATCAGGAATTTCAAATAACCTAGCGGAGTATCTTTGCATTCTTGCAATGACATATCAAAATCAAAATTGGGGACGTTAGGTTCTCATCAGAAGTTAAAAGAAATAATGGTTTGTATAAGACAGCCTGTTAACGCAAGTACCTTCATTATTAGTGTCAGTATTTCTATTTCAGCTACACACTTCCCAAATACACTGCTCGTTCTTTTGTTTTTTATCAAGTTGTGCAAAACGTACTCAAACTATGCAGCTGACAAACTACTAGGAGTAATGTATAGAATTTTTTAAAAATAATTTTTCGAAAAAGTCTGCTTCTTTAAAATGAAGGCTGCTACACACAATGTTTACCAAGATAAAAATGTGTAAATAAAAATAAAAATATACTGACATTTAGAGTACACCACCTGTCATTAAACAAGAACGGTCGTTAAAACACTACTAAAACTCAGACTATACCGGTGTAAAACAAATCAAGTCACATTCATCCATTTTATAGGTCATGAAGAAAAACTAAATAATTATGATATAACCGGCTAGAATAGTTGTATCACCGTATTCTATAGAAAATATTTATTGCCGTGCGTGTTAGCTTTACCAAAAAAATTATGATCTTAAACCATATTTTCAATTAAACGTTTTCCTAAGATATAATTTCTTCTTATTTTGGTGCCGATGAAGTGCTTATAATATAACAGTACAGTTGAAAATTCCATTTACCAATTTTCTCTACTTTAATTAAAATGATTTAATATAATTAGCGATATCACAAAAGTATCGATGCTATCATCAAGTTACGCTAATTTTAGTGCTTTTTGCGGACTTCATGGCGTTTTCCTGCAAGTTATCCCCTGTCTCTGTTGCTCAAGACATTTGCATGTCCTCCAGTCATTATTTAATCAACAGGGCCGTACCTGATGCGGGTTAATTAAGCCCCTTGGTTATTGTCTTATTTCTTGCTTCAGCTCGTGCTTCGTTCACGCAGCAATGAAATATTATAGCGATGAGTTCTTCCAACCGTGATTGGTGCTCCCTCAAGAAAAGCCAAACCCAAATATATCTTACAGAACAGGGACATAACCGCCTTATCACTGGCAGCTGAGCTATTCAGCTCGTATGGAACGTGGAGGGTTCCAATCCCGTGTACTGATACCTTTGACCGTAGCTTGCGTGCTTATCTTCTATCGCCAGGGAATACGGGACAGGATATGTGAGTACCGCAAATCTATGTTACATCTACAGATTAAAATAAACAGAAATAAGTAAGGAGGTGCAAGAGGGCTGCTAGTAGCAATAGTAGTTTTGTCTAACACCTGTTCTCAGTACAAATGGTATCACAGGGGTGTATACTAATAGATTAACCCTTCAGACCCAATGATTCCATATGGAGTCACTCATACGTTATGAACCTTCCAAAGTACTTAATGTTTTTTTTTTTTTTCTGTTATATTACTATTATAGTTGCTTTAATCCCTAAAACATATTCGTTTGAAATGTTTTCAATGGTAAACAATTTTCATTGTAGTGTTTTTTTAATAAAAGGAGGCAAAATCCATGCAACGCCAATCAAATGATGCCCCGTCATCATCCACGCCTGCCATTACACAAATTATTTTACGTTGCTCCTCCCACATTCTTTACCACAGACACATTTGATTGCGGTTACTGAGAATTGAACCCGCACGCACGCACGCACGCATACACACAGGCACAGATTTATTTGAAATACGAGCACTGCGACTTACAGATATCTAATTGCACCTACCGCCCCCAGAAAGAAGGAATGAAGTAAAAAACCTCAGCAGATAGTACATAGATCGCAGACAGATAGCCATAGAGATGCACGGACGTCCTTGACAGTTGCTGGAGCTGCCCAGAGAGGGTAGTCAACGACCTATCCAACCAAACAGCCGTCTAGTGTCCAAGGAGAATACTCTTCCCTTGGAGGAAACATCCGCGCCGTCTGTTGGCATTGCCACACGCCACGAAACCTAGAAGCACGCCTTTAAGAGCGAGTGGGTGGGTGGTTGAGCGAGTGGGTGGGTGAGTGAATGGGTGAACGGGTGGGTGAATGAATGGGTCAGTGGGCGAGTGGGCGTATGAGTGGGTGGGTGAGTGGGTGGGTGAGTGGGTGGGTGGGTGAGTGGGTGGGTGAGTGAATGGGTGAACGGGTGGGTGAATGAATGGGTCAGTGGGCGAGTGGGCGTATGAGTGGGTGGGTGAGTGGGTGGGTGAGTGGGTGGGTGAATGAGTGGGTGGGTGGGTGGGTAGGTGGGTGGGTGAGTGAATGGGTGAACGGGTGGGTGAATGAATGGGTCAGTGGTGGGCGTATGAGTGGGTGGGTGAGTGGGTGGGTGGGTGAGTGGGTGAGTGAGTGGGTGAATGAGTGAGTGGGTGAGTGGGTGAAAGAGTGAATGAATGAGAGTGTGGTGAGTGACTGAGTGAGTGAGTGAGTGAGTGAGTGAGTGAGTGAGTGAGTGAGTTAATGAGTGAGTGGGGTTTAAGGGCCCGTCGACAGCATGGTCATTTGGGCTCAACAACTTAAAGATGAGAAGGAAACGGAACGAAAGGACAATGAGGGAAGAAAATCGTGCTAGATTAGAAACCACACCAGCACTCGCCTACCGACTACGAAAATCCCAAAGTCAAGTGAGCAGTCAACAGCTATCGAACCCGAATCCTTCCGAATGTGAGCCTGAGATGTTATCGTGGGGCCAACTCTTTCGGTCAACACGAATTTTAGTATTTGATTTCTCATTTGTGAGCTATACCATTCACAAACACAGTACCTTTTTGTAAATTACTTTTGGGAGGAGATGGAGGATCTCGAAAGATATATTTATATTTAAAATTATGAGTGGAGTGCAATACAAAAGCACATAGGTATTAGAGAATCCAAAATGTGCAAACACAGTTTCTAAAATACTCTACAAAGTACTGGTTTATATTCTGATTCCCTTCTAGAAATATAATAGATAATGACGCTGTTCACAGATAGGAAAATTTGCGTCGACTATGAAACAAATGAGAGCAGAAAGAGATGCAGATGTTAGCCATCAACTCATTTGCCTGGGCCACCAGAGGTATAATGCGCGGGTCTGTCTGAGTAAACCGCCAATTTGACGGGGGACTAACCCCAAATCCTTGCCGGTCGCTAATTGTAGAACGGGGTTTGGATCGACCAATGAGGCAGGAAACGGATCAACAACGTTCCATATCCAACCGGCTTTAAAGCAGGCGCTCGCAAATTGCGCACGCGAGCGCACGGAAATGAGAGGAAAAAATCAAGGACTCAATCCTCCTGAAACCGACCACTGGGGCCAAATCCACGACCAGGGATGTGTACCACATCAACAGTGTCATGTCTGGCACAATGGCAAAACCGCAATTCCCAATGCAATTGATCTTCACCATGGTTTAGGGGTAAAGTAACAAGCCTCGCAAAAACTCAACCAGAACTCTGATGCGTAACATGACTTTACGCTATTCCTTCTAAGTGGTTCATGTTAATATATTAAAATATTTATCTAGAAAAATGATTTCAAGTTACATACTATGGATTCTTATTATTCGCGTTATGCCAAAGCAACACTCAAATGTGTGCATCACAATTATTAATGAACACGTAAGAAACATGTCCTCATGTGCTACGTTCACATGACTTTCACTACCCGCTATCGTTTATTTCCATATACAATTCATGATGTTCGAGCGAACCATTTACAAGAAAACAATTCCATTATAATCATTGTTGTAGATACAAAAGGAATTTAACATCCGAAGCGATAGCTAAATTTTAAAAATATCTGTTACATTCACATGGCTTAGTCTACCCACTCTTCAACAAACTATTACTACAAAAGCTTATTGTTTTAAGTACCCGTACTACATCTTAATTGCAATTAACATTTGTAGAGATATTCTTATTGTTATTTCCTTGTATGTATGTCCAAGGAGATTAGGAGAATAGAGCAGCCTTACACGAGCGGTTAGAGCGCTCACCTACCACCCCGGCGGCCTGGATTCGATCGCACGGACCCGCATGTGCTATTCATGGTGGACGATAGGGTGGGTTTTCTGCGGATGCTCCGGTTTCCCCCGCCACTAAATCCACCAATTGCTCCATTATCACCTTTCCAATCATCGATTTCGCCTGCATTTCATATCATCCTCTTCCTCACTATCATACCTGGTGCTGGACTGAGCACCTGCTTCCAGGTCTTCACTTTGTCCGGTCCATAGGTTCGTCTGCTCCCCGACAGGTGTCTGACCCTAGGCACTGGCTTGTAAGTCCTAGGGGGTGTAAGTCCTACGTAAGGGGAGGGTAGTCAGGAGAAGAAGAAGAAGAAGAAGAAGAAGAAGAAGAAGAAGAAGAAGAAGAAGAAGAAGACGGCAGCCTTAAGCGATAATCAATTTTTTAAGAGCGGGTGGTTATGTTACGACCTTGAAATTCTGTTCTCCTTGCATTGCCAAGAGAGTATATAACAGAAAGTACCTTTTTGGGTTAGCTTGTTCATAGACCCCACACCCACAAACATGGACCTTTATCCAAAATACGTTTTTCTTTGTGTGTGTTTAGGAGTCTCAAATTTTGTATTTCCGGTGAAATCGAATAATGGAATGTTTGGGTGGAATATGATAATTCTCCTACTTACTGTACAAGTAGGTACATAGAAGGGAAAGTAAAAATTGGTACGCTATATCGGTTTTGGAATTTGATACTGTGTCTGACATTCCGAGAAAATAATCGAAGAGCGTGGTGATTTATCTTTTCAATAAACGTGTACTGAATTACTGGAAACTCCACCAAAAGCAACAAATGCATTTAAAATAATTATCATCATTAAATTATTTGGCAAAATGTGTGTTTTATCCGTATTTAAATTTTTTGTTTATTTTGTTTAGTAAGCTTTTATCTATATCCTATAGTCCACAGGTTGCACAAAATTCATTCTAATAAAGTCCACTTGACAGGCCCTTTCCAGAATACTCACTATATACATTTTATTTGTTATGTGTATAATCTTAAGTACGTATGGGACCATCGATACTGTATAATTCTTTGAGATAAACCTTCGATACTTCTACATTTTTAAGTGTCACATTATTGATTTAGCTGACGTGCTAAAGTCGAATTATACATTTAATTGTTATGATAACGCATCAGCTTTATCATGTTTTAATAAACATTTAAAGTATTTTTTATAAAATGTAAAAAGACATTTTTCTATGTAAATGGTTGTTTGGAAAGAAAGAATTTCCTAACATTCTTCTTCTGTTGCATGGTTATATGGTACAGAAAACGTATTTAGTAAAATTCAAGAGTATAATGATTGTTTAACGAGGCCCTCGTAGCTTCTCCTTCTTTCCATCTCTTTAAACCTCTCCAATGACAGCACTATTCATGTTATTGACTGGATATAATCATAACCAACCCGGTATGAATGGAAAGTACTGATTTTTTCTGGTCGCTCAGTAAATCGTTACCCCTCTGCTTACCCCTCTCCAATGACAACACTATTCGTGCTACATGCTAGTTATAACCACTGACACGTCGACATGAAAGGAAAGTATTGATATTTTCTGATCCCTCGGTAAATCAATATTGTCGTTTTACTCAGAGCATGCCGTATACATTAGAAGCTACACGTGGACAGATTGTTAGTCTATGGCAAGCTGGTAACACAGTTTGACAAATTTCAGAAACTGTGAAAATTCACAGAAGTGTAATTAAATTTTAATGCCACCCAATACAGGCGGTTTATTGCATAGTATTAGAAGAAAACCTTTCATTCGAAAGCAGAAACTATATTATAGCATAATAGGCACATGTTTAAAGCCATTTCAATAGAAAGTTTAATTCCAGTATAAATATAGGGAGTATTTGTACAAGGATTAAACGTTTTTATATTTTTCAATATAAAAAACGGCTACTTCCATACTCAAAATTGGTCAACTCTATTGGGAAGCCAGAAGACTGATGGTAAATAATCCACAAGTCTGAGGATTAGTTTAAATGAATAAGTAAATAAATAATAAATAAATAAGTAAATAACTATTTTTCAATATAATATGGTATTATGTTTACTGCAAAGGTTTACGTGTTTGTGATTCTATGGGCAAAGTTAAAGCTTTTGTTACAACACACAATCGTTTAACCCAAAGAATCCTGCTTATTTCAAGCAACATTTGCAAACTTTTCTATAACACGCACTGAGAATTTGGAGATAAACCTAAAGAAAACTTAAGCGTGGCTTTTCTATGAGGTCAGGTTTATCTACCCTTTACCCTGTCCCAACTTTCCTTGTCCACATTACAGCACCACGTCCCTAGCCCCCTATTCCAAGCAGTGTCATTGGTTAGTAATCATCCCTCATCCCTTGCGAGACCCTGTAACACGATAACAAATTGAGAGACGGTCCCAAACAGTGCATATTACCAAATTCGTTTTATGTACCTGGTTTTATAATGAAATTATATATTTGTTTAATGTTTCGCTTCTGAGTTACGCTGCTCGCGCTCAAACTACAGGAGCGCGCGCGCACGCACACGCACACACACACCAACAAAGACATTTCTTTAAAACTTTGAAAAAACTTCCCACTTAAGAACTTTCTAGGTATGAAAGTTTGATAAAAGAATGAAAAGCTACTTCGTTTTGGAAAAGTATGACATATGAAGCACCACGTCTCACTGTAAACTATATTGGGAGGGGAATGGAGTATATTTCACACGAATGCAGAATATAACTGCTGCCAGTGAGGAGTCAATTTCCATTTCAGTCACGGCATCATATTTCTTTAATATTGTGTCTCGAGTCACCCGGTTTTACAAGTCTACATCAGTGCCTCTGAATATTGCATCAGCTATAAACGTAAGATTGCAACTTCGAGGCCAATCGTATGCACACTGTTGTAGGTAACGCCAGTGCATCAGAGCTACTGTGAAAATACAGTGCTAGTATCCAAGCATTGCTGTCACAAGAGTGTATATTTTTAAGAGGCCTTGATATGTGAAACTCTAACCGTAATCTTTCTCAGAAAATGTTCGAGTTGTCGATGTCAAACACATACCTTACAGCCACATTCTCGTGAGGAACACAGTAGTTAACCATAGAAACTGGTAACGAAGTGTCACAGCAATTTTTAAACAAACTTATTTTAAAAGTGGGTATTATATCTTGCCATGTTTATAAAGGTAATACTAATTGTTTAACTTCATTTTTACATGAATCACATTATACCGACGGAGCAGTACTACAAGGCCACCAGGACATGTATTGTTTCTCAAAAAGACGAAAAAGAAAAACTTTGAATCAATTACGCAATTCAATAGAAGAAACACTGATTGACAAAACCATTAACTGCAGGCCTTTAATAAAAAACTTAAGATAGAATTTAAAAAATTACAGCAGATGAGCATCAGGTATCCACTTGGTAATGCTAGGGTTACTGTACATAGGAAATCTATTTATGTCGCCATGTGCTACTACTTTCCCTATCCCCTCAAGAATGCAGAACACCCCTTAGACTTCTTGTTAGAGGACTACAAGGATAGGCCGATGGATGGACGGACAGAGAGGGAGAGAGAGTGTGAAGCTGCTGATGGTGTAAGATAGGAAGTTGTTTATGCTACTGTGAAGATGTTCTTTTTAGTGATGTGACTTTATAGGCTACCTCTACACTCTTCAAATCATCATGCAAAGGTGTTCCTAAACTCTTCCTATTGTGTATTTCCAATGTACTTTTTGCTGAAGATGCCTACCGCAGGAACAGTTGCAGATAAACGCCCATGGAAAAAAGATCTGATGTGTGGACTCACATGACTATCTCTACTCTTGTAGTGACCATTCTTACAAACGCTTATTCTTCTATCGGTTTCGTGTTAGTTGAGATAAACATTTGCAGAAATTATCTTATTGCTCATTTCCTTCTGGTGCAACGGGAATATGGGAATAGAGTAGGCTTTGAGCGATAGTCAAATCTTTTAAAGGTTTCAAATTCCATTCTCTTTGCACCCCTAACATATAAAAAGATGAATAGCAATGTTCCATTTGACAGAAGTATAAGTTCTCCAAAACTTACACAAATAACAAGGAATATCTCCGAAATGGTTTACTCTACAAAAAGTTTATTAAGACATAAATTGTGTTTTAGCAAGATCTACATGTTTTGCACAGTAAGATATGGTCTATCTCTCACGGTTTACTAGTTATGTAAAAGTCATCCAGAGTAAATAGGGCTTCATGAGCTATAGCCAGAAAATTCAAGATATTCATTTCATTTGTCATAAAAATATCTCAAACCTATGACATCTTATTCAAAATCGTTAGAGCCATTTTCAAGAAAATCAAAATGTTCGAAAAATGTTCCATGTAAAGGGTAGTTTAGAGCGGAGCAGTTTTCTTCAGAATCTTGGTGTCGCATCCTTGAAATACATTAAACTTATATGCCAACGTTGTTTTTAACCGACTTTTCGTTTTTGAGTTATGCTGTCCACAGACTGACACACACACGCGCGCGCACCCACCCACCCCAAACACACGGACCTTTTTATAAATATGTTGTTTTTTTTTTGGATTCACGGGGCCTCAAAACATACAT
Source organism: Tenodera sinensis (assembly GCA_030765045.1). Taxonomy (NCBI): domain Eukaryota; kingdom Metazoa; phylum Arthropoda; class Insecta; order Mantodea; family Mantidae; genus Tenodera; species Tenodera sinensis. The sequence continues at coordinate 312,280,583 of CM060964.1, forward strand.
TTCCAGTGAAATTTTGACATCGAATTTTTGAGTGGATTACAATACATCCTCTACTTACTAGTAGAGAAAGTAATAATGGAGAATAAATTGTCAACACGATTACTATTATTAGTCATTATTATTGCTATTATTACTATTATTACTATTACTATTATTACTATTACTATTACTATTACTATTATTATTATTATTATTATTATTATTATTATTATTATTATTATTATTATTATTATTATTATTATTATTATTATTATTATTATTATTATTATTATTATTATTATTATTATTATTATTATTATTATTATTATTATTATTATTATTATTATTATTATTATTATTATTATTATTATTATTATTATTATTATTATTATCTATATATTCATTATTACTATTATAATCATCGCCATCATCTCATTATCGTCAGCAGCAATATTGCTACGTATCAGGAGCGACATTACTGTTACACATTTAGCAAAATATAACAAAATTTAACTGCTATGTGACGCAAAAATACGGTGAAACGACCACTAAACTGTAGCAATTGCGAAAAATTCTTAAAAAAAAACATTTTATAAATCCAGCTAATTCTTTTAGTAGCAAGTACAATGTATGATTTTATTGTAAGGACATTTTTCTAAACTTTGAGATTGATCACATTTTGTAATTCGTTGTTATATGCAATCAATGTATTTCAGACTCTCTAAGCAGGAATTTCTTAACCAGTTGCCTTATGGAATACCTTTAACGGTGGGCATCCCTCTGGGAAAGGGGATTTAAAACCAAGCGGGACGTGGGGTGGAACGGGGGGAGGTCTGCTGACCCGGGGCGCCGACAGGCAGATGCACTTCGGAGTGCAGCGAAGTGGAAAATGCCGAAACGCTGTCACAAACACACGCACACACACAGGCACACAAAACTACCACTCTCACAGTTATAGTGCACTAATGGCCACGTGGCATAGGACAGATGCGGCCTGCCATTAGCATTTATACCATTCCCAGAAGACTATTTCTCTGTTTGGATACAGCTTCTTGGATTGGGATTCCTGGAATTGCCAATTCTGCAATAAACCTTCGGGAAAGCTTTTGTATGTTGTTATTGCACGTGATAGTAGCGCGGTAGGACCCGTTTTTGTTTTCTCTCTTGCCACCCTGCCTCAGGTGGCCGTGTGGCTACTTTCCTGACTATTCGACAACAATGGTGTGCTCTGAGGGTGTCTAACGACTACAAGAAACAGCTGTCAACATCGCTATGTCTCTCAACATAGCAACTCATTTAGCAGAATCCAATATATGCGTTAATCATTAAGCCAATATAACAAAACAAAATCTGATGTGTTGCACTCATGTGACTTTCTCTACTCTTGTACTATGCTTATACATTCGTATTCCTCTACCTCTTTCATTTTAGTCGAGATAAACGTTTTCAGAAGGTATCTTATTCCTGATTTTCTTGTACGTGTAAGGGGAATATGGCAATATAATAGGCTTTGAGTGATAGTCAAATCTATTAAAGCTTTGAAACTTCGTTCTCTTTGCACGGCCAAGACATGAATAACGACCTTCCATTTGAGGAAAATATAAGTATTGCAAAGCTCACACCACTAACACGGGATATCTCTGAAATGGTTCGCTCCACAAAAAATGTATTTGGACATAAATGGTATGTTTTAATGAGATCTGCATTTTTTGTATGGTAAAATTTGATTTATATCTTACAGTTTGCCTGTTATATAAATGTCATCAAGAGTAAACAGGACTGCATAGGCTATAGCCAGAAAATTCAAAATATATATTTCATTTGCCTTAAACGTATCTTAAAATAGAGCATTTAAAAAAAATCGTTTGAGTCACTTTTTTTTAAAAAGATCAAAACGTTCGAAAGGGTAAAGAGTAGTTAGTTATTTAAAATCTTCGTGTCGCATCCTTGAAAGATATTAAACTTAAATACCAACTTTGGTTTTTAACCGACTTTTCGTTTTTGAGTTATGCTGTTCCCACCCCCTAGATACACGCACGCACGCACACACGTGCGCGCGCGGGCCAGTTTCTGAAACTGCTTGGGCCTCAAAACATGTATTTCCGATGGAATCTCGACATGAAATTTTGGCTCCAATATAATACTTCCCCTACTTTCTACACGCAGTAGATAAAGTAATTATACTTGAATCAAAATCTTTAGACCAATTTTCGGTGCCCTAAGTAAAGAACATGCCAACACAAATCTAATGAACTTTATCTAAAATCCAGGAAATTGAAAACAAATAGCTATTTCCGGTTAAATACTTACGCCCAATTCTGGAAACGAATACACTTCCTCTACCTACGGTATCGAAAGAGTAGAAAAAAGTCCAGAAATGTATTTCAGAAAATTGATCACCTAAAACAATTAAAAATAACAATTAGAATAATAATTTTGAATAAAAATAAATAGAAAAACAAACGTAAAGAGGTCAACTTAGCGAATTAGGAAAGCTGAGTAGAGTTGTAAGGGTTTTGGTACCGTTACTTCAGCTCGGAGCAGCCCACACTCTTGTCTGTCAGTCGAAGCTAGAACATCGTAATTCTTTGGACCATCTAAGTGCATGGAATACATTTAAAACCAACGAACGCAGGCTTGTCATAATGAACAATCCTTCTAGGTGTTTAAATACGAGCACAGTTTTGTTTGGCTGGTACATTTGATACGTACATTAGTCGGCAAAGTCTCAGTGCAAATAGTGACAAAATTGGAAACATTAAAAGACGTTATCACCATCATTAGTGTCATCCTTTCTAAACAAAACCAACGCACACCCAGGGAGAGGAATCTCAATGTTCGATCGACGGCAAGGGGTGAACCAAGGGCGTTGGGAGACACTGTCAAGCAGCTTGAAGCATTGTTGCTTTAAATTGCCTTATGAACGTATGACCTACAAACGCTAATTTGCCTTCAAAATTGCTGCGTCGACGACTGGCGAATACTGATTTTCGAATAAGCATTATAAGTTTTGGCCAAAATGTTTGTCGCTTATAGAAGCATGAAACAGGCGAGGATGGCAATCCGGATATACGTGCTAGTATTGATATAGCATAATATTTGTATAGCCTAGCGAGAAACAAAAGGAAGGACTTCTTATTTCAAAAGCGCGTTGTTTAAAATACCCGTAAATTCAAATGAAGAACGTAAAATATCTTATAAATGACTGACATAGTGGAAGTTATTTTACACAAATTCGATATAATCAAATGAGAATGAACAGGACTTCATATGCTGTTCACATAAAATCCAAGAACTACAGTACCTTTAATCGTGAGAATGTCTCAAATATGGAACATTTTATTCAGATTTGTTAAGCCTTGTTTTTGGAGAATTAAAACATGACGAAAGTATTTCCAGAAAAAGTATATCCACAGGAAGAATAGCTTTGTATCCTTGAAAGGAAAAATCTCGGTCTGGGTGGCTCAGTTAGGCGTTGGCCTACTGATGCCAAGGTCACGGGTTCAAACCCATTCCAGACCAAAGGGTTTTAAGTGTGCTTAAAAGTGACAGCCCCACGTGATATTTAGTGGCATATAAAAGAACTACAGGACGAAGTTCTGACACATCAGCTGTATAAGCTTCTTAACTGACAGCGTTGTTAATAGACAAAATATTTATTTGGTATGTTTCAAACAAAATTGATTTAAACATGAAGTTAGGCATTAATTGAACATTTTGTATTGAAAATATATGACCTCTCTCTGTTTCACACGAACACACTGAAAACAATAGCATTTATCAGACAACTAATTATTGGATTCGTGAGACCTCAAAGCGCATATTTCTGGCAAAACCTTGATACTGAATTTTTAGCAGAATACAAAGCTACTGCAGGTAAGGGTAGGCTAAAGAATATTCAAGAGTGTTGGCAATGCTACATGTAGGTATTTACAATATCGCAGAATAGTATGAAGAGCTAGTCAAGAAATTCTGAAAGTCCTAATGAAGATTCATTTAGTATATAATGGGGTACCTTGGAGGAAGTTTTGTTATTCTCTTAGAATAGTAATAATTTATAGTCCTAGATCTAATTTTGTTGAACTTTTAGAGTTTATAAGTGCCCTTAGTTACGTTATATTTAGAAGCCTGCAAGTGCTAAATGCCTTTAATGTAAGTTTTCTCATTTAATTTACAACCTGTTTACTCACATTCAAATGAAATGACTTTTCGTTTTAGAACAATGAGAGGTGCTTTAAAAATGTAGTTTAAATAAACTGATGAATCGTATATTGGTTAACTAAATATTTTAAAAGTATAATAAATGTTCAAAATCAGTACAAACACACCGTGTAGAGGATACTGTTTTGGCCATACATTAACCACGGATTCTGCATGATGAGTGTAACAAATATGTCCAATGCAATTATTGTCAATAAAGAAGCGTTTCGCTGAAAAAAATAATAATGTATCAAACATTTGGAGTCATCTAACTTCTCTTTAAATGGATATAAATTGTTTTTTATTCCACTCATTGTCGCACAAACATTGTATAAATAATACTCTAAGGCATTTCTACCTTAATTTGAAAAAAAATTAGTCACAATTTAATATTAAAGAATCATGCAAAGTTTAATTTATAAGAGAGGTTTGGCAACATTTCGTTAACGCTCCATTTATTTGACACAAATTATGTTGAAGTTCTTTATTAACAATAGTTGAGTTGGACATATTTGTTACATTCATCATGCAGAATCCCTAGCTAATCTATGGCCAAATTAGTACCTTCCACCCGTATATACATACATGTTTTCAAACCACCTGCATTAATATTATTTTCTTTAAATCCCCCATAAATTCAAAATTTAAATCATGCATCTTCTGTAACATTGTATGCAGTTTCAAAAATGGCATACTGTTTTTCAGACCTGGTACTGGTATTTTATGGGAGATGATAAATTTGGAAAAATTGGATTTTTAAAAACTCAATTAAACTTATGTCAATGAAACTTCAGAATGCTACTATCATGTAACTACAGATAATGCACTGTACATAAAACAATTAAGCATCTAACTTAAAATGTTTGGAAAACAGTGATTTCACCCTTGACCACACCGTAATACCTTGTTAAGAAAGCCCTGCGCAAGTGGGTTGTAATGGGTTTTCAACACTCTTGGCCGAATTTGTGATATTACCCTAACATTTGATATTCACGCTGGGGGTAATATATTCCATTAGCATCCCTAGAGGATAGCTGACTCATTCCGGTGTAAAACACGATACTAAAGGAACTTTAGTCAGATAAGATGTCAAGCATGGCTGGTTTTAGTAGCCACGGCGGTTGGGCAGCCCAGAGGATTTTGCTTGTTTCAAGGAAAACATTGTGGATAGCCTCAGTTTACAGCTAAGTAAGGAAAACTGGATCTTGAGGCAAGTGCTCGAGTTACCAAGTTATCGAAACATTTGCATTAAATTAACCCTGGGCTGAATTCAACGTGGAGAAAAGTTCATCCCCGTATCTTCTCATCATGGGAAAGTAAACTGCGGTGTTGCAACATCAACGCTATCAGCGTGATGCCCTCAGGTACTATGGCAACACAAAGTTGATGCGAGTTTATTAGTTCTTCTGCACATAAATAAGGACTTTACTCCACAGCCAGCAGTTTACTGTAGGTAGAAAACAATTTTCAGCCAAGTTAATACGTCCAATTTAACAACGGGACGACATTTTCAGAATATATAGCTGTTTTATACAATCTTATAATTACAGTCACAGAAGCTTATTGTTTTCTTTCCCGCTTAACTCAGGTAGAACAAGTAATGCATCCAACGCTAAAATGTATCGACATGTTGCCCGAAATACACCTTCTTAGGACCTTAAAATAATGTTCTATATTTGATTATTTAATTTATTTTATAGATGTCGATGGTTGCATTGACTACTATTTTCCTTTTGTTCCCAAAGAGTTCACAGTAGATGTTCCTCTTTACAGTCATAAAGAACTTTTGAAAACTTCGAAGAACTCATCAACAATAACTTACTTTTAAATGTACAAATGTTTTATTTAGTATCGCGAGTTAAAGACAGTAAAATTAACCTTTTATCCCACTCCGAAAAGCATTTATGTTTGTTTAACTGTATCTACAATTCTTTGATAGTATTCTGATAATATTCTTGCTGTTGTTGCTTGCCTCCGTTCTAAAGATCACTAACGTTAATTGCCTCTAGAAGATAACTGTTGTTCCTCCTTAATTGTTCGATGCCTTAAACAGTACGTATATCGTTAAAAGAATTTAAAAAAAAAAGAGACAATCAGCTTTTGTTTTCCACGAACTCGTGTCAAGGTGAATCTGGACATTTACGCTTTCTCCAGCACCTATTACTCGTAAGTATAGTAGGCAGAGGAAGTGTGCATTCAAGGAAGCATTTGATATCAAGATTTCTACAAACCTCATATTTGATTTTGTGTATAAGTCTGATTTTAAATGTTCAACAACTGCAGCCTTCAATCACAGCAAAGTCCTTGCTCTGAAGGTATACAACGTAATGGTAAAAAATCTGATTCTACATTCTCGTGAATTTCTCTACCTCCTTTTCTCAATCCTAATCAGAAAGTATACTTCAAACACAAATTTAAATCTTGCCAAAATTAATAAAACTAGTGAGTAAAACCGAGAAAGACAATAATTCCGGTAATTGTGTAACATTTTACTATTTCGAGCATTCACTGGCGCATCACATATGTAATTCCGCAAGGATACTCAGCCCAATTGGACTTGGAAGACGCTTGCAAGAGGTTGTTCGTCAAAGTGGTGCGACCCTATTCCCTTTGGCTGATCTACTAGCTGGGTCACGCCGCCCAACATGGCCACCTTTGTTCTTGTAACGACTTTCACGGCCCCCTGGAGACAGGCGTTCTCCTCTCCTGATTGCGACTCCTGCGGGAATTCGTGGTCTGTGTTCGGAAAAAAAAAAAAGACGGAAACGCTTGCATCTCTTGAGTTAGCCACTAGGTCCCAAAGCATAAACTACCGAGTACAAAACTCCATCAGCCCGGGGTCGTAAGAACCGCAATTCTCGTTGTACTGCATGGAAGTTTTCTTAAAGGCGATCCACTGCAACTTGGGATCATTAGACCAGTTTTCGTCACGGGTATTAAGTTATTTTAGAACCACGCGCTACTTATGTGAATTGGGATTAAGTGCATACGATGGGTAGCTATCACACAAATCTCTGTATACACTATCATTAACTTTCGCATAATTCAACATACCATCTCAATACTTCCTAGCCAAATACGTACTTATTTTATTTTAAGTTTAAATAACAACAGTTCATTCGATTATTATGGAGAGTTTAATACCCGAACTAATTACATTGTAGTTAACACCCCATCACCCCCAAAACCCTCCTGTATTTTGATACTTATTGCTTTCTCTACTACATATAGTTAAGTAGGGGAAGTATTCTATTCAACCCTAGGACTCCATGTGGAGATTTCACACGAAATATATGTTTTGAGGCCCCTGAAAATAAAGAAAGCGTTTTTAGAAAAAGAACCGTGTGTGTATGCGTCGGTCTGTCTGTGAACAACATAAACTCAAAAACGACAACTGTAAACCGTAAGAGATAGACCAAATTTACTATACAAAAATGATCTTGTTAAAACACACAATTTTTGTTAAATTATCTTTTTTTGTGCGGTGAACCATTTCGGAGATGTTCCTTGTTATTTGTGAGAATTTTGCAATGATGTTCTGAAATGGGAGGTCGTTATTCATGATTTTTGTTTATCTTTTGGTCATGCACAGAGAGCGGAATTTCAAAGTCATCATATATCGACTACTCTTAAAATATTGGTCAGTTTTTTTCCCTAAGAGTACTCGTTTGTTACGTCATGAAATTTATTTCTGGTCTTGTGACTAGCAATGCTAACTTCCAGATACGGAGGTCTCGGGTTCGTTTCCCGGCTGGAGGATAGTAATTTTTTTAAACACTATTATTTCCCATCCTCTCTAGGGTGTGGAAGTATGAATGAGAATGCACATGTGTGTAAGTGAATTCAATGTTTATAAAGAAAACCCAACGTAAACAAATCCAAAGATACACAATAGTAAACGAGTGGCCATCAATGCCAATGAGCAATTGCTACAAAGGGAAAAGCCGACGATATTATTTAAAACGTTTAGGTGGCATATACACCGAATACCTATATTGTCCAGGCCAGAAAGTGTCACATTATTTTTTACGTGGTGGGAATCTAAGACCTCTCCAAGTGCAAAAAAAGAAGTTTTCTATACTTTTTGTATACCTAATTTGTTCTGGTACCAAGAATTTCATAACTATAAAAAGCATCGAACTATTCATGAATGCCTGCGTTGCAGACATAGCCGTAAACAAACTTTGTCGCATCATGGAGGGATATTTAAACATTGCACGATTAATTAAAATGAGTTACCAAAGCGAGAACGAAATAACATTCGAAGCACTAGATACCACAAAGAATTCGGCAAATCATTTTACACTAGAGCTGCTTAGAAAAGTGCCGCCCTTAATACGATAAAGGATATATGAACACTTCGTGTGTTGATGGAACAAAAATAAAATTCATATGATGTCCGCGGGTTTTCTGCACACTTTTCTGTTTTGCCAAGTACCCAAAGCGTATAAATCTTATACTCTCTGTCGAAATATTCCAGGATAAAATCGAGTGTTACTCAGGGAAAATTGAAGTGGAAATATTTACTATAAATCAAACTGTTTCTTAAAAAACACAGTGCAGCGTATAAATCTAAAAAGCAAATGCTTTAAGGAAGATGAGTTTACTTATTGCTTTTAAGGTCTTATGTTTAATAGCATTTCTTTCTCTGAACAGAATGTCAAAAAAAAAAAAAAATCTAGTTCTTCTTTCTTTCTTTTCTTCCCCCTTTTTTACCATGAGTGCTATAAGGAATAACTTGGTAACTTGTAGAAGTTTAACAATGTCATTCTTGGGAGCTAGGTAACGAACAAAGCACTATTTTGCGAAATGTCCTGCATTTCATTCATCAAAGCGCGTTGGAATTTCAAAATAGCGGGTTAGACAGCAATACATCTTATTTGAAAATTCTTTGCGAACCATTTGCAATGTTTTTTTTATAATAGTCTTGGTGTTATTCTATTGAACACTGATCAACAATAACATACAAATGCTAATTTTCCTCTCTTAAACTTAATACATTATCCAAATAAATGCCAATAAAGACAAGTTAACAAATTATATCAGCAATAAAATTATATGAATATGTTTACTCACATAAGGTGCCGAAACACACAAAAATGACAGGTTTAACTTACCTGAAACAAAAGAAAGACAAACATGTTAGCTTATCGTTATATGATCACTAAAATTGCTCTACCGGGGATACATTTAAACCCACGTTGTGGCGTGGTGCTAGCGCATCTGCCACTTATTCAAGAGGTGTTAATTTCAAATTTCGGTTAAAGTGAATTGGTCGGATAAGGTTTATCTGGAATTTTCCCTCATCCTGAAAATATGAATCTCGGTTAACTTTAATTCTATGAACTCTGGGCTCATTTGGGCATCATTTCAGCCATTAATCATCCAGTATGACCCACCCAGTTAAATAACATTAAGCTACATATAAAAACAACAACAACAATAATAATAATAATAATAATAATAATAATAATAATAATAATAATAATAATAATAATAATAATAATAATAATAATAATAATAATAGTAGTAGTAGTAGTAGTGGTAGTAGTAGTAGTAGTAGTAGTAATAGTAGTAGTAGTAATCAAGATTGCCAACATGCTTGAAAACATAAGATGTAGGTACCTACTAAAAATGAATGGTATTTCAAAACTAGAAATGTTTAAGAGAATGGGTTGGGATGACGGGGTGGAAACTAAAATGGCTTTAAAGCTTAATTTCTAAAGGAATTGTTTTTATTTAAATTATATGCTAGGAAGTTTTGAATAGAAAACCCGTCTTAATACATGAAAAATGCTTACTTTTTATCCGATTAACATTTTTTTTTAGAGACTATGGGAGGTGAAGTGGCATTCGACTGTTTAAAAAGCAAATTGGTAAATATTAGCCTTGTTATTATAAATACTTTTTATAAGCTATTTAGAAACGAACAACTACTTAACATTTCGAGGTCTCCTTAAAGGATAACAAAACATTTCAAACGAACGAAATGGTTAATGTCCTGAAGTAAATTATTTAGTACAAATTGAATATCTATGTTAGTTATATCTGCGTTTTGCTCTTGACTATGTTGACCATTTTGTGTGTTCCCAGTTATCCAAATTCATTGAAAGTGAAGATGAATTCACAAACATGTCATAAGAATTTCAAAATGTACTCGCACTCGTCGCACCAATATGCCAAAGGTTTCATGGAAATCTTGAACCCATTGTTTAAAAAAGGTGTAGGGTTCTCAGAGGTGGACTAATAATTTGTCTTAAATATGCTTTTGGGGAAGGCACAATCAGGCCTATTGACGCCCACGCATTTACATACAAAGGTTTTCAAAACTTAATCATCCACTTACATCTACATCCTAAAATTAATTATTCGCCCAAGGGAGAAATTTCCAGAAAAATATGTTAGAATTATAATATATGTACCCATATAAATCTAGGACGAATAAATACTATTATTAAATGCATGCACCTAATTTATTTTTGGGAGTGTTTTCGCTCTCTCAGAAGGAAAACAAATCCATTCGGAGTTATAATAAAGTTGGCTCGGTTGCAAATACACAAGTTTGCAACTTGCGAATACGCTATCAATGGAGTCCGTAAGAGGAAAGAAATGATTATGCCGCTCGTATAAGCGACTTGCAAGTATGTGCGCTTGCTTTCAGTATTACAAATGTTCATATTTCGGAAAATAAACGTAAAAAACAGACCCTTTCTTCAATAACGTCTGTACTGAATATAAAATAGCGAGCAGCAGAATACAAAGTCTGTGAGCAACACACATTTGCCGTGACATCAGCTGACTCCTGACGCAGCGCACAGTTGTGTTCCAGTTCAGCATGTCCACACGCCTGTCTTAACGCATTATTAGCTGTCACTTGGACAAATACCGCTTATAACTTGTTAATTTCTGAAACATACTGTGACATATCTCCATCGTACACATGCTCTCCTGAAAACACAGCCTCATTGTTACCCACGAGAATTATTTTACATTTCTACTGAGGTGCCTTGTGAAATTCTCAGAGGACCTAGCAAGCAGAATCGACGTGTTCCTTGCTTTCAATGATTTCACAACCCCAATTTCCTCTCCCTAAGGCAGGTTATTGCGCACAAAACCGGTGTTTTTTGTTCTCTCTAGATATTTAAACGTTACAACAGAATTAACCCCTCTGTTACCGTGCAAACAATGGCGGTACAAAACCCCAAACATGCCCACATTTCTATACAGGTAACAGCACCGTATATTTACCTAGCTGAATAATTTGTTTGTTTGGGCGGTCTTGTTTTTCTTTTTGGCAGCATTTTAGGCGGCGTATTTATGGTCAGGACAGTTGATCGAAACACTGTTGCCTAAAGGTTTGTGAATTGGCAGTTCCTCACGTTCAGGAGGGTCTTTTTTGTTGCTGCTGTTGCGACCGTACTCTACATACGTCACGGAAAATAATTGCCAATAGAGACCCTTTTGGAGGGGAAGGGGATCGGCATGTAGACTATGGGAAAACTAATGGTGTCACTGCCTTCCACTGGCTGCTGGCCAATAACAGGTTACTTCACTACTAGCTACATTTTAAACACTGCACGAATCAAGTACTATAACTTGTGGAAAATGCCAAGTCCTTTTAACCTCAATAATCTACCAGTGTCAACTTAGAAATATGCAACAACCACAGAACTCTTTCTACTCGTTCTCATTTCAAAAACATACTGCTTCAGGAACAAAACATTTGGAATATTGCTTACAACTTTATAATTTCTATCTTATTTTTAAAATGTGTTAATTACTACAGTTGTTAGGCTACATTAATAAAACTTTTTAGGTCCACATGTTGTGTCATGAACTTCACATCCACCACGCCATGCCAGGGAAGTTCGATTTACTGCATTCGTTGCAGCCAAACTAACCTATAGGAGCTACCTAGTCACAGCCGTAAGCTCTTAATCTTGTGCTATTACACCCATGGAATATTCTCATGGTTTAGTTAAATGTTTACCATTTCAGTCTTTCCAATACCTCTACTTATGTTTATATTTCTTACTATTAATTTAATGCTCGCATCATGTTGATTTTCACATTATAACCAGGCGAAACTAGCCGACAGACCTTCCTTTTCACCAAATTCTTCTCATCTAATAATTTTTGAATATAGTATATGCTATATCGTATCTTTATTTGCATTTATTAGAAACCAGAGAACCAAATCCTCTTTAGTCATGCAACTTCAATTTCCTATTCGCCTGGTGCTAACGGGGAAAAAATACTTTATGCAGAATTAAATGCATTTTAAGAAATAGAAACATAAAAGAGAATGCCATCATAGCAAGTTCTTAGTGTTTTACCTGGCACTTTGAGAATCCAATTGAATGAGTCTGGTATTTATTTGCAAACACAGTTTACCGTGCGATAGGCATTCATTTGCAGCATTTTAAAGGGTGGTACTGATCAGCCATTTTGATACTTTAAAGCTGTTAATGAGTAACTGAGAAAATCTTTTAGTTAACACAATTATCATCGGTTCCCCCAAAATTTATACAAATATACACGTGTCACTCGACTTCTACTCGTACAATTTTGATTTCCGCAAAAAACAGCTATAAGGGTTTGATTAAAATACCATTTATTAAAGATTTTTCATGACAAATGAAATGTGTATATTGAGTTTTCCGAAAATACTCTTAAAGTACTCTCCATTCTGACTTTTGCATAGCTGGTAAACTTACTATACAAAAATATAGATCTCATTAAAGCAAAATGTACGTAAAATAAAGAAAGTAATCCATTCCAAGATGTTCCTTGTAATTGGTTTGAATTTTCAAGTACTCATACTTTTCCCACAATGGAAGCCATTATTCGTTTTTACTTTCTCTACTACGTATAGCAAGTAGGGGAAGTATTCATTTCCAGTAAAACATTCGAATGTTTAGTTCTCACCGGAAATATGGTTTGAGGAACCTTGAACCCCCAAAAAGCATTTTTTGAAATGAGTCCGTGTGTGTGTGAGTGTGTGTGTGCGTGTGCGTGTGTGCGTGTGCGTGTGTGTGCGTGCGTGTGTGTGCGTGTGTGTGCGTGTGCGTGCGCGTGCCCGTGCGTGTGTGTGTGTGTGTGTAACCCGGAATAGGAACACTCAAAAAACGAAAAAAAGGTTAAAACCCGAACTTCGTGTTTAACCTCGGCATCTTTCAAGAATGGGACACAGAAGTTCTCAAGAAAAATTCCTCCTTTCCAAATTAACCTTCAGATCGCGCATTTTTTCGAAAGGCTTGGTTTTCTAAAAATTATCTCTAACAAGTTTGAACTAAACACCTCCATGTTCAAAATATTTTCAGGGTAAATGAGCTCTGTATCTTAAATTGTTATTCTAGAGGACTTTTGCGGTAAGTGATAAACAATGATAGATGGAAAAAAAAATCAGTAAATGTATATCTCGTTAAAACACGCACTTATATTGTGGTGTTAACCATTTCCGAGACATTTCTTGTTATTGCGTTGAATTTTCCAATATTTATAACTTTTATGAGATAGAGAACCATTACTCATTTTTACCTTGGTAATGCAAAGAGAACGAAATTTCAATGTCACCACATACCAACCAGCTCTTAAGATGATTCACTATCACTTATACCTATTGTATCCCGGTAATCCCCTTGGAAATATGCAATTAGGGAATTTCGGAAAATTTTTAGTTCCATTAAAATGAAATTGTTGACTGGTTACATCTCTCTGGTTATTCACCAATGTTTTCTGTAACGGTCCTTTATTTATCTACAACAAATTACAATGTAGTACACAAAAGCGTGTGTCTGATGCCAACTGCAACTCATAGGTGACACTTTTACCAACGATTAAACATTTTAAACAACGTAGCCACAGCGATATTCAGAGCAACCAACATGCCGCAGACAAACTTTGTTACACCAATTACATAATTTAATTTAGTATCAGAAGAAACGAGTGGGTACAATTAATCCTTAGGAAAGACAGAAAAGGTTGGCAATAGATAGGTTTGTAAGTTTCCATTGGAGTTCTCGGTGTTCCAACACGAATTATCGTCCTCAGGATTCACAGCTTCCACTAATCCAGTCGCCCACTGCAGATGAGGAAGGTTGTCTTCCTTGATGAACACCAATGTGCGGCACTCAGGAGTCCATTCCAAGAATTGTTGCAGGTGATAGACATGTCCACATTTTACAAATCTGCTGGAGGCAACGCTGCACAAGCTACCGTCTGGTTAGTGTCGATGGTGCTGAAAGCAAGTATGGTTCTGGGATGGATGTGAGGGGTTCGCCGATTCAATGCTTATATTGCATTCAAACTGCTAGATAGCTGGTTAACTAATGCCCTTAATTGTTTGAAATTCTCGTTATCTGCATAGGGTAAAGATAACAGCTCCCCCACATGGAAATCTAATATTACACAAGGATTACTCTAAACAATTGAGCATCACCACATAAACTAGAAAGACCTTGCAATAACGTTGAGTGTTATTCAGACGTCGTTATTAATGAAACGCCCTTAAAATTTCACATGGAAATGCATAAAATCAGGTAACGTGCCACTGATATTAGGCAATAAATTTGTTGGCAATTTATAACGAGAATCAATCCTTGAGTACCACCGCTACCACCAATAGATAGAGCAGAAATATTTATTGTGGGTTACAACAATGTTCCAATTTTTTATTCAGTTCGAAATATAATTGCTCAAAGGCTGTTACATCTTCCTTGTGTGCACCTTCCACATTATCTTCCAATTGAAACTGCAGTTCTTTATATCCACCCAAACTAGCATTTAGGGCTTTTTGCCTTACTCTGACATCGTTCAAATTTCCAGCTTCATCAAGCCGATTTGCAAAGACAGGTATTCTAGTTATCCTTGCCTTAATCGTGGCACGGTTCCTAATGGGAGTACTTTTTCACAGTCCATATTGACAGAAAAGGTACCTAATGCAAAAGAAACGAATGAAGCAAAGAAGCCTATATTACGAAAGCACCACCGAATAGAATTCTGGATGCGACAATAGATGGCCGAGGGTTGTGGTTACACTGACACTTTTTGGCATGGTTACTCCGTATTCGTGACCATGATTACATAGGTGGACACCAAGCGTGCCCGCTAATTCACAACAAATGGCTTGTATATTTGAGACCTCGCACACCCTTTTTGCTAATTAGTACAACTTGTTTAATTATGTGAACTGCAGTATGTGCTATTAACACCGTCATTGAACCACCTTAATGTTTTACACTGCACTGCGTAATGAAATTCACTTTCCCGTGAGGCTCACCTCGTGGCTGTTACACACGCTCGCTGCACATCTATTCGATCTGGCGTACTCATCCGGTCAAGGAAAGCCAAAATACCTTGCCTGGTTACATCTCTCTGGTAGATCACCTGTGTTTTATAACTGTCGTTTATTACTGTGTTAAGAATACAATACATCATGGCGTCATTCTGACACCAACTGCAACACTTTTGCCAGCACTTAAACACTTGAAACCCTGTTGCTACAGAACTGTTCAGTGCAACCAACAGAAGTAGATAGAAGAATGAACATTTGTAACATTAATTTGTTCAAGGGACAATAGAGAAAATCATGTGAAGCCTTAACATGAGATTTTATTTTTTCTACCATATATAGTAAAAGTAGGGGAAGTATTGTACTTCGCCCAGAAATTCGATGTCGAGGTTACACCGGAAACATGTCTTGAGTCCTCTAAAACCAAGGAGCAGTTTGAGAGAAAGGTGTGTGCATGTGTGTGTACGTACGTGTGTGCATCTGCCTGTAAACAGCTTAACACAGAAACGGAAAGCCGGTTAGTATTTAAGTATTTAAGTTCAATACCTCCCAAGGATGCAATACAAGCATTTTCAAGAAAATCCGTACTTCGACTAAGACTGTTATAAAAACTCTGAAACCTAAACCTAATAAAACAAATCTGATTTCAACAACTACAGGCCAATCAGTCTGCTGTTTCTTGTTTTGAAACTATTCGGACGGCAACTGTCATCACAACTCTTAAAACAAGAAAACAACACCCGGAAAAAAAAAAAAAAAAAAAAAAAAACCATGGGTCAGGTAGGCCAGCCGCAGGGGACGAACCCACGACCTCCCGAATGCGAGCCTCACACGTTACCATGGAGCCACATGACTCGGTTGACAAAATTATAACTCAATCTTCTTGCATTATGCCTTGATTTTAACAATGGAAATTATTTCTTACAATGATTTATCTCTCTCCTTATAATTTATTTAAAAGTTTTAATCATATAAGTCAATAATTTCGGTATCAGCATTTACAATACATTATTCTATTAGGTAACACACAGCATACATAGCGAAAAATTCAGCTCTAACATGCCGCATAGTCATATTTTCTTTCCTTTCTTCGTATAAAAGGAAGAAAGGGAGCCGATGAGAAACGTGAGTTGAATGTAAAGAGACAAATTTGGAACCTTATGCATCCATTCACGTATCGCTAAATAATGAATGAGATGAATATGCAGGTGAAACTCGTGTTGAGTGCTTCAAAATTCGATTTCTAGGGATGTCTTAGGGAGAAAATCTTTGGCTCGAAACGCGGCGACTTTGGCGCATTAATCCATATAAGCTTTCCCTGTCGTGAAAGATTAGACAATTATTATCTAAATAAGGACGATTGGTGTGTGCATTTATTGCACATGAGGAATATTTTGTACCCTCCGTAATGTATCGATAATGTCACAGAACATTAAGATAATGGACCTGAAAAATTAGAATATCATCCGCAAGATTATTACCAAGGGACGGGCTTGGGTTCGAGACCAGTTGCGGAAATGTGGGATTTCAGTCCATATACAGAACCGGTACCGAGTAAGGTGGTACCGCGGCAATGAAGCTCGCATTCGGGAGGTCACATGTTCGACTCCCGTGGCCGATCTTCCTAACCCATGGGATTTCTTTCGGGATTTCCCCGGGTTGCTAGGCGAATGCTGGGAAGGACAATTTCATCCACCGAATTACCTGTCCTTCCATTTCGTTTCATTAGTCATTTAATTCATCCTTCATCCCGTTGGTTCTTTCAGGGTCGCAAGTGTCAGCGAACACGTTAGGTGCAGATGATATGCGCACAGAAACTCTCTGCGTATCTCGTTGTCCGTGGCATCTGGGTAAGGGGGCGACATCTGGGGGCGTTGGACGCCGCGCGAGATCCACCTGAGTTGGTTCCGGATGACCTACAGATTTCGAGATCTTGTCACACTTGGAAAACCCTTAGGAACCTCTGTCAAAGTATGTGCCATTAGTCCGGATCTGGCCGCCCGGTGTCTCCTCTCACCTCATCCTTCCTCCCGGCTGTGTCCCCTTTGGGAGCATAGGTACAATAAGCCTGAGTGCAAAACTCCCCTCGCATCTCCCCTATTCCTCTCCCTACTCCTAGAACAGTTACCCACTCAAAAGTAGCACGAGGGTCTGTGGTAGATTGGTAGGTCCAGAAACCCACTTTCTGCCTGGAAGATCCGTGATGTTGACCACATCACTTGCCCGTATCAGTTATATCATCAGGTCACCCAAGTTCCTAGACCAGATAGTAGGCAAAGACGTCTATGATCTGTCAGAGCTCTTGTAAAATTATTATAATTATCATTATTGTTTTTGTTCTTGTTGTTCTTGTTCTTAAATGCATCTGGTACAGTCAATTAACTATAGAATGTGTACCAAGGATTCAGCTTAAATGGCCCTCATGCTGTTCCTAAATATACTTTGTAATTAATTATTAATATGCACTAAAGTTACATTGACATATAGTTTCGAAAATTGGGTAATGAACAGAAGGGATAAAAGAATGGTGGAAACAATAGATATGAAGTTTTTAAGAAGCATCGCTGGATATAACCGTTTAGATCACACGAGGAATGACGTAATCCTCATCACTGATGTGTTATACTCACATGACTTTCTCTACTCTTGTACAAACCATTCTTACAAATCGTATTCCTATATCTTCTTCGTGTTAATTGAGATAAACATTTGTACAAATTACCTTATTGCTTATTTCCTTGTAGATGGAAGGGGAATATTAGAATACAGTAGGCTTTGAGCGATAGTCAAATCTTTTAAATATTTGAGATCCTGTTCTCTTTGCACGCTTAACATACAAAAAATGAACAACGATGTTCCATTTCACGAAAGTTTTAAGTTTTCTGAAACTGACACAAATAACAAGGAATATCTCCGAAATGGTTCAATCTAGAAATAAATTTATTTCAACATAAATTGTGTGTTTTAGCGGAATCTACATTTTTTGTATACTAAGATTTTGTCTATCTCTTACGGTTAGACAATTCAAAATATACATTTAATTTGTCATACAAATATCTTAAACATATGAGATGTTAATCAAAATCGTAAGAGCCATTTTCAGGAAAATAAAACTTTTCGAAAAATTTTCCATGTAAAGGGTAGTTTAGGGTAGGACTATTTTCTTCAAAATCTTTGTGTCGCATTCTTCAAAGAGATTAAACTTAAATACCAACTTTGGTTTTTAACCGACTTTTTGTTTTTGAGTTATGCTGTCCACAGACTGACAGACAGACACACAGACTGACAGACAGACACAGACAGACAGATACATACACCTGGACCTTTTTCTAAAAATGCTGTTTTTTGGATTCAGGGGGCCTCAAAACATTTATTTCCGATGAAATCTCGACATCGAGTTTGTGGGTGGAATACAATACTTCCTCTACTTACCAGTAGAGAAAGTAAAAACAGTGTGTAGTTCGGCATTGAATTGATGCTTAGATATTAATGCGTTTTTACTTGTTGCAATAATGCCATGTGACATATACCCATTACAGCAAAGGGCATTTATGCTTGATTCTTCTGCGATTACGTCATCTTACAGGAGAATTAGAAGTTAAGAGGTCCCCAGCCAGCAGCCGTGAGAAAACGCTAAATAATTTAAGGAAACGTTTTCAATGCTTGCATTAAGAAGTCAAGGTTAAAACGATGCGTGCTTACAAAGGAGAACTTAGAAGAAGTTGGGCAACCAGCTTTACAGAAAGTGGCAGTTTTAACAAGCTCGGCATGACAAGCAGCTAAACTCTTAAAAGTGCAAGATTGCTTTTGTCTACAAACTACCACCATGTGATAACGAGAGTTGGTTACATGACCGTCATTAATGTTGTGATAATTGATCCAAATTTAGTAATGTACTCTTACACGGCTGTGTTTTGATACTGAATCACCTGTATTGAGCTTCAGAGAGCTTTAATATAGTGGCAATTGCGATATGACGTATGGTGAATGCATACGAAATACAGGGAATATTTTTACTGGCGCCTAAATGCAGAACTTCACAAAAATGACATTCTAACGCCAGCTTTTGAAAAACTGATGTTTACTGAATGTCGGTCTGGATAGTTTCTGGAAAATTCTGTCACCGCGCATATAACTGCAGAGTCATTAAATTTCAGTCAGGACATTTTTAAAAAGGAGTAGTAAGGAGTAGAGTTGTGTTCCACCAAAACTGCAGACACAAGAAACAAGTGAATGTCGAAAGTAATCACTGCCATCTGAATACTACCGGAATTGCTTCGGAGGAGAAAAATAGCGAGAAAACCAGGCGCTACGAAACCGCGGTATTCAAACCGAGGATTTGCAATGGTGCACAGCTTAGATGATTTTACCACGGTAATAGTTTAACCGCTGTATCGTAACAGTTCATGTTTACCGAGGTTGATGCACCCGGCCATAAACTTTGTAGAGCAAAATAAACCTAACATACCTTTTAAATATGTCTCAATTAACATTGTGACGCCGGGTACGACGCACAACAAAGGACAGTCGGGGTTACGTCACACTACATATCAGGCCGGCGAGCAAACAAATGCTCTCAAGGTCAGGCTGCATCGGGTGACTGTGTGTACGTGGCTAACAACAATGAGTGTGACATTTAACAATGGATTTCTGGAACCTTCGAGAGGCATCCGGTGGCCGGCGTATTTGAAGAACTTCGAGAAATGTTCGTGTTACGTCATCCTTGCTATGTAATGAGACGAGGCAACGAGTTATAGGAGTTGCGTTTAGATGCTGTTACAGACATGAGTCAGTCAGTGTGTCAATGAGTGCGAGACAGCTGTGTGTGTGGTACTGCCGTCATGAAAGATACGTCGCGTCGAAGTTAAGAAGTTTAATGAGTGTTGAGTAACCGTATCGTCAGATTTAACGTATGTGAGACAGAGAAAGTGAAGAAAGACAGTGAAAGGTCCGAGTCAAGGCTACGAGAATAAACAGCTACGAATGACTAAAGACTGTGTTTACCTCAGCAAAGGAGACCTATGTATTTAGTAGTCAGAGGAAAATAAATAGAGGAAAAATATCTGGACTGGGCTTTTCTCAGTTGTCACAATGTCTTATTTTATGTGTTGCACAGAGCACTATCCCTGAAGTGCGTACGGAGATGACGTCTGTGATAACCTGACATGCTGTTAAAGATGCTATTTATCAAATCCTCTTAGCGGGAGTGGCTATTGTAACTCATCTCGTTGACTGACGCCAGTGCCACCCCTGGCTGCTAACACAAACTAAGTTTCCCATCATGGCCCTTGTCACAGAAAACCCAATCAATCCCTCCTGACGACCGCAATCACACAGAAGCACCCCGTCCATCCCCCAATTAGCCCCCAATTAAACTCCCTGTACCGCAAATGTATGTGTATCTATACGGATATTGAGGGAATCTTCCGCGGAGGCGGTCTGATGTCACCAGGAACACGATAGCGCCATCAGCGGACGACTTTCCGGCTTGTTTGTCCGCCATCGCTAATTTCCCGCAAATAGTGACGAATGCCGCAATTAGAGTGCTTGAAATATACCTCGACAGCAACACAACATTGCATGAGGCAACTAAATGCGTTATGCGCGTATGTGACACATTCGCGATGAAGAAATCACCCATCTCTTCTAATACCTCAACTACATTATCAAATGGACGTTTTGGCTACGAGCCAATTTTAAGACTCAATTCCGGGTTTATCTTTCTGTAAACCGATAATTGTCAACTTTGGGTGACGCCAGTCTGCAATACCTTTGGTGTGCACAAAGTAAGTTAAATTTCACAAATTATAAATCTAGTACAGCTCCACTTGAACAGACGCTGAAATATTAAATTACTGTAGTAATAATTCTGAAACTCGTTACTCCTACTGGGCCATATGGTGAATGTATGATACATTGTTTCTTCAGTTTGGTGCTTTTTCTTCACTTATTTTAACAATATTTAGGATTCTGTGTGGCAGTTGGAGTGAATGTCTCGAAATAATTACCTGACGACAACAAGCATGAGCTTGTTATCGTAGAGAAATAATAGCTACAGGAGGGATTCGCTAAGATATTTAAAATAGGAAAAGGCTAACATTTGTAATGTGTAATCGCTGAAACAGGTTTTCTGAAAACAGACTCATTTTGTCGGCTTATTCCAAACACAATCACATATCTGGACTATATAAAATTAAACTCAAAGCATGTAATGTGAAAATGTTTAGGAAAGCATTGAGATTAATAGAAGCAGAGATTATAGAGATAAAAAATCTGATGTGAAACACAGACTTTCACATGACTTTCTCTACTCTTGCACAAACTATTCTTACAAACATTTATTCCTCTATCTTCTTCATGTTAATCGAGATAAACATTTGTAGAAATTACCTTATTGCTAATTTTCTTGTAGGAACAAGGGGAGTAGGCTTTAAGCGATAGTCAAGTGTTTTAAGAGTGGTCGCTACATGATGACTCAGAAATTTCGTTCCCTTTGCATGACTAAGTGATAAAAAAATTAATAACGATCTCCCATTTAGAACGTCTATAGGTTTTGGAATATTCCAAAAAAATAACAAGGAATATCGCCAAAATGGTTCACTTCACAAGAATGATCATTTGACATAAATTGTGTGTATTAACGAGATCTACATTCTTTTTGTAGTAAGATTTGGTCTATCTCTTACAGTTTACCAGATATTCAAAAGTCATCAAGAGGAAACAGGACAACATGGGTTATAGCCAGAAAACTCAAAACATACATTTCATTTGCCATAAATATATCATAAAAATTTTGTATTTTAATCAAAATCGTTACTCATTTTTGAGAAAATAAACAATTTCGAAAACTTTTCCATGTAAAGAGTAGGAGGAATTTTCTCCAAAAGCTTCGTGTGGCATCCTTGAAATATATTAAATTTAAATACTAACTGTGGTTGTCTTTTCGCTTTTGAGTAATACTGTTAATAAATGCGCGCGCACACACGCACACACACGCGCGCGCGAACCTTTTCTAAAAATGTCTTTTTTTATTCAGCAGGCATCAAAACATGTATTTCCGTGAAATCTGGACATCGAATTTTTTACTTTCCCTACTTATGCGTAGTAGAGAAAGTAAAACTGAATGTGGGGGGGGGGGGGGGGGGGGGGAAGTCAGTTGCTAATTTTCGAGCGCCACGCTTTAAAATGATATATTAAATCCTATTGTATTTTGTAAATAAGGCATCAGTGAAATCGTACACTGCTGAAAAGCAGTGACGTGTAATTGTCCAGTGAACTTGCTGAGTTTCTTAAACTTGAACATAATTCCAGTGATTAAAGTCGTGGTCCATTACTGTCATCGTTAAACTCTATACGCTTCATTATTTTTGTATTGTTTGTTAAGAAATTATACCTGGTAAGCACAGTTTTGTTTTCATCTTGTAAAATGTTTCGAAAACAAATCAAACACAATTACAAGTATCAGGCAATGTTTCTCATGAACATTCCAGTTTCTCACTTCCCTCATCCAAGTTGTCAAGAATATCTCTACGCATGGATTGCAGTCACATTTCAGATAGGACAGCTTGAAAGGAAGGCAGCTACACACTTTGTGCTTTGTGAAAATATGCATCAAGATGCTCTTTCTTATATCCCTAATTAAACTTCAAAAGACAAGACACATACAAGCTCACAAAATCTCATTTCCTGAGCACATTAACAGAAAAGCTGTCTCTCCTTCAACTTCGAGTTAATAATGTAAGAGGAAATAAGAAAGACGCTAGGAAGACACCTTAATATTCCTTGCTTTTTAACAAGTGGACATCCAAGTACAACACGAAAAATGACGATATAAATTTTCCCTCCCCTCCTTCGTATAAAAAATAAATAAATAAAAATGAAAGCGTCGTTTGCTTGCTTGAAGCAATGCTAAGATGAAAGAATTCTCTTTTTGCTTGTGCTGCATAAATAAGCGCTTTATTTATACAGATCCTTTATGCTGCTTACGAACTCTACTTTAAATGTCAACTTCATAAATGACAAAAGAGCTGCCTTAACTTCCTGAGTGAGTACGTTAATTTTGTTATTCTAGAATCACTTACTAGATTACGACTGTTCTCAGAACAAAGATTTGCAATATACAGTGCTTAAATCTTACAATTAAGAAAAGAATGAAAGAAAGAATGTCTGAGTTCATACGTTCCAATCTTGAAATCCATTTAGCACTTATAGATTTGGAAAATGCGTTTGACAAAGTGAACCGCCTATTGTTATAGCATATAATACTTAAAAGGGGATACTCATCACACTTAGTTTAAAACATTCAAAGTTTATATGAAAGCACGAAATTGGTAGTGCAAACGGAGGGGAAAATAACAAAAGAAATTGAAATAGAGGAATGAAATAGGGATGTATCTTCTCCAATTGGTTTTAACATAAATAACACCTGTCCGGAAATGCACGGTTTGGACGCTGTAGGGCATCGAAGTGTGAGATGGATATACGTTCACATTTTGTCAATAAACCTAACATCGTGCTGCCTACGTTACAAATGGAATTCGAACCGTGTACCTCCTACGTCATTGCCGAGCCTATATCGGCGGTGGTGAGCCTCATTGTCACGTTGTATTGATCAGCTCGTTCTGCCACCCTCCATTAAATTTTGTGTCAGCCATAGCTTATACTCATAGGCAGGATAAGCGGCAGCGTAGATTTCAGTTCGAAGGATAGGAAACCGGAATTAGTGAAAACACAAATTCGTACCAGTTGTATTTTCTTAAATCACTTTCACTGAACACACGTCGCAATTAAAGGTGCTCCTGGCGAACCAATTTAATATATCTATACACTTACACTATGAATTTTGCGGTGCATAAGCACACATTTTACGCTTACTTACGTGGCGTGTGTTTGTAATAACTGAGTGCGAAACTCCTATCAGCGCCTTCACGGTTTCTTATTGCATAAGCGCCTTGGCTTTTGATGAACATTTGCGAGCGAATATTGTCCACAGAGTGACATGGACTTTTGCAGCACTTGATGGACAAAACTGTCATGGAAAAAATGACACTTTGCTAGTTTATATACAAAAATATGCTACGTGCGAACGGTCAAAGCACGTTCTTTTTTTTCGTTAATTATTCCCACTCTTGCTCGCGCGAATTTATTATGACGTAGTTTTATATATCTCTCAATGGATTTAGTACCATATCACATGACTTTTACAGCCTGTGACAAGGGACTTTCCCTCTTTTCCTGAATATTGCGCCGCCTACGTCTACGCCTTGACGTTCCAAAAGAATAACAATGCAATAAAATAACCGGTGATCGAAAAGACTCTGAACCGGCTGCGCTGTGTTTTATCTGTACGAGTCCTCTGCGCTCGTCGCCGACTGCCGCTGTCATAGAACAGCGCGGATAAAACCATACAGCATTTTTAAAACTACCTTTAAAGGCTTTACTTACCAATATAATTATAGCAGATGCTGAAACTGGCCACCGTCGTCCATACAGTTTTGATACCTCTTTTATGAAACGTAAAATAAAGTAGGAGAACAGTTTTAAGACTGGTTTAACTCCTTAAGCCACGATGGAGGATGCGTATAATATGAAAGCCGATTAAAAAGAAATAAATCTTTTGAGCCTTTTTAATCCCCCAACCCCTCGCTCCTCTCTGCCTGTCTCTTTTCCTTCCATTACAAGTTAGTTGTATATGGGCCTTTATAAGGTAGCCTAATCTGTCTTACTTGTCAAATCTGGTATTTATCAAACGACTGGATATAAACTAAAATATTCTAGCATAACTCTTGAGAACGGTACCGGGAGGAGTTATATTATACGGCATGCACTGACGACTATTGTATTTAAGCAAGATGTACTTCTGTAATACTTCAAATCTTTAGCATTACAGCCCCTCTGGGGGCTAACACACCGACCGCCGACCGCACACCCACGGACTCAAGGCAGAGATGGACGA
This sequence comes from Tenodera sinensis, assembly GCA_030765045.1. Taxonomy (NCBI): domain Eukaryota; kingdom Metazoa; phylum Arthropoda; class Insecta; order Mantodea; family Mantidae; genus Tenodera; species Tenodera sinensis. Next base: position 312,306,010 of record CM060964.1, read on the forward strand.
TCGCCTTGTACATGGGTGCGCTGGAACCCACGCTTATTCCGTGGGAAGGAACCGGTGCAGCACGCTCCAACCTGCTAGGCCATGGCACAAAATGCTCTTCTGAATGCAACGTTCTTCTTCGTGCATATTATGAGCTGCACAGAAATCTGCGCAAACACAACATTTAATAGCTTCAATTACACTAAAATATTCAATATATTTGCCGGAATATGAACCATCTGGTTGTTCTAACCGAGTTACAGTGGAAAATTGTCGGTATGATATTAAATTTCACAACTGACCCGCATTTTCCCGGTAGATAAACCACAAGCACATAACATACCCCAATAACGACTTACAATTTATAGTTAGCGTCTGTTAGTTCAATCATTATGTTATCTTGCATATGATTTGATATCTCTTTGCACACAGATGTATGGGCAGAAGGTAATCTCTACTAGCACTAGTGAATGTCGCAGGTAATTTTGCTAGTGAGGCTGCAAGGCCTGTGAGAGTCCCTCGTCTTGCAGTCCTTCGCATACCCAGGTTATGAAACAAGAGACATGTGTCCAATTGGGGAATATAGATTTAATTGAAGACCTAGAAATGGACCCTTTCGTTTCTGCTTTGAAATCCTGCAGGACTCCTCAGACGTTTTAAAAGATAATAGTTTCCTACACACGGTTATTTCTGAAAGACGTTTCAATCTGTGATTACTGTTTTGTGGGTCCATGCTTAGTTCAAATATGAAAGAATATTAAAACACTAAAATGATTTATATATTCACGTACAAAATTAAAAGCGTAAACTATAAATGAACCTGCACAGTATTTTGTTTGTTAACAAATGCATTAACTTATACCACATAATCGTAAGTTCAAGAACAGGAGGGACACTTTCCAAACCACCTGATCACAGTAACACCAGCGCATCTCTTTTCTCTCCTGTTGATTAAGGATGATCATTCTCGGAGGAAAAAAAAAAACTTATTGAAGTTGATATAAACGTGCAATGTATCCATAAAGTTCAACAATCGCCCTGTAGAACCTGGGGTTGTTATCAATAAATAATTCTAAAGCTTTCCTGCAATGGCGGTAAACTGCTATTTTTAAAACTAAACCCATTTTACTTTGAATTAATTAGCTTCAATTGTATAGTTTTTCATTATTTTAATGAATGATGTAATCCATAGTAGGTTAATGTTCATACTTAACCTATTTGTTCATTTAGTTTAGCATACGTGTGTTGTTTTTATGTTCGTTTATGTGAGCTTCACTTATTATGGCGGTCTATCTTTTAATAAATAGCATAAAATGAACTCTTTACATTTTAGTTTTGATGATATAGCTGACGCAGAGACAACAGCATCAACGTAATGATATAGGGGTTATGTAGCATTGCACAAACAGCCGCAACACAGGTATAATCAGAGAGCACAAACACTGCGAAGGAAAAGATAACGGGCATGTATCCATCACGTAGGGATCATTTGTCCAGGCGCCTCCGGGGGCCTCTTGGTGGGGAGGGGGAAATAAAAACCGCTAATGTGATGAGGTTTGATGTATTCCACACACAGGCACGTAGCACACAGATAAAACATTAAAATCCCATGCTCTCAATTGTAAATCACTGTGTACTGTACAACCCGCTGATATATATGGCAAATAGAAGTGGACGGACAGGCGGAATTTGCAATTATACCGCTAATGGAAAACGTTGCGCATAAGCATGGCCGCCACCACCACCCGAGTACCCAGACCAGACCTAACTGGTCATCAACACCAATCATCACACAAATAAATTGCTAGATAATAAAATTATTACAGCACTTCACAACGTCAACACAAGAACTAACCGAAGGTTATCAAAAGCCCGGAAATTTGAATCTTTAGCAACTCGCATTAAACAACCCAAAAATATTCTTGATTCATCATAGAACCCATGTTTACTTTCTTTATTACTTAACTATAGTAAGGATAGAGTGTACTGAATTCTACTCAGAGATTCAAAATCGAATTTTGAGGTTCCCTTAATCTAAAAAGGATAGTTTTAGGGAAAAAAATTCGCGTGTATGTATGTCAGTCTATCTGTGAACAGCATAACTTAAAAACAAAAAATCTATTAAATGCCAAACTTGGCTGACTGTCTGTGAACAGCATATATCAAAAACCGAAAGTCTGTTGAGCACCAAACTTGTATCCCCCATCTCAAACTACTCTTTAAATGGAATATTTTTCGTCGTTTTTCATATTTTTGCAAATATCTCCAATGATTTGGATTAAAATACCATATGTATTGGATACTTGTATTAGAAATAAAATGTATACAGTATATAAAATGTGCAACGTATATAATAACAAGTGTAGAGATTAGCTGTCGCTGTGAATGAGTGAGTGAGTTTTAAGGGCCCATCAACAACTAGATCATTTTGGCCCGTGTTGTACAATAGTACTACCTACCTATCATTTGCAGTGCAATAAAATAAAGTGACTTAGGTGAACTACTCATGCATCAAATACAATGATATATCAATTATATATTACAGGCGTGCCAGATGTTTTCTTTAAATCTTACAAGCATTATCATAGCTACTAAGAATTCACAATAAACATTTTTAGGATAATCTTTATGGGATTATAAATCTCTAGGTGGCTGGGAGAAATTATTTCATAATTCTTAGTCCGTTTTAAAATGTAGGATATCAAATTTTTTAAACATTGTCTTCCTGTATTTGTTTTTCATGAAGTTCTGAGCTATGTTTTAAAGGACTTCAGAGAATATTCTCAGAAAATTAAACACATACATTTCATTTCATGAACATATATTAAACATATGGTAATTTATTCAAAATTATTACAGTTATTTTTGAGAAAATCAAAAAAGTTTTTAATTTTTCCATTATTGGGTGGGGGGGGGGGGTTATCGAAAATGAGCTAATATTGCATTATCATCCAGTTCACAGCTACGTTTAAAGTTTCGAATCTCTAGCCCACCGCGAAGCTACTTTAATTAAAATCGAAATTTTTGAAAAGCTGCCTATGTAAAGGATAGTTTGGGTTGGGGAGCTTTTGAAAGTGAGTTAATTTTCATCCAGTTTTGAGCTATGTTTCAAGTCTCAACGGGAAGTTAGTTTGAACTCGATTGCAATATTTATACCGAACATCAAATTCAGTTTCTACTTATGGACGCTCTTATACTGCTGTGGCTTTCAGCGTCGCTTGCTACATTGGTTGTGATAAGACTGCTTAATTTTGGAGTTTTGCGCGCGAAGAAATTCATCGCTCTCCTGGTTTGAACCCGCGACTTCGGGAATAGAGGACAGACCACGGAGGACAGAAGAAACCGAGTTAATAAAAGCCTTTTGAAATGTGCTATCACGCAACTCATTTAGGTACACTTACTAAACGTAAGCTGTACACTCATGTATACATGAAACGGCATTCAGTTACGCATGCATGTTTAAATGACGAAAAAACAACAGCGGCTATTAAATGAGGAATCTTAAAAAATGTACCGCAAATATTCAATAATATTGCATAATTTGCTTGAAATGGACAAATATTTAAGGATATGCACGATTGCACAATTTAAAATACTGAACAAATAATTCCAGCGTTTTATATTACCCTTATATATCATTAGGGTAATGTAATTTAAATGTGTCACAGCCTAAATTTCATCCATGTTGCTCTAATAGTTAAGAAATTTGATCAAATTGTTTATTTTTTACGTTATAAAAATATTACTTGCGACCCCCTCCCCCCCCAAAAAAAAAATAAAATAAAATAAAGAATAAATGAATGAATAAATAAGTAAACAAATAAATAAATTTGCCCAAAGTTTCTCTGACTCCTTCCGTTTAGCCTTTACATTTTTAACTTACAAATATGATTCTTTTGCCTAAAAATTGTAATTTTTTGTTTTAAAATTAAAAATATATGCTTACATGCATCTGACAATAAAACCTAAAGCAATTTTTTATTCTTTCTGTATCTGTGAATATATAGCACAGAAAATTTCATTTTTCAATACAAAAACTGCTCCGCAAGTAACATTTTACAGGAAGAAAAAGACTGAAAACATCAATAGCAAGAAAACAGCCCTAAAAGATTCGAATGCATAGCCAACATTAAAATTCACGCATCATTTAAACATGCAGCAGAACATTTAAGAATAGTGTCCGTAGGCAACTTATGAATTTTTCGCATTCACGTATGTCTCGATTATTTTATAAAATCATGAAATTTCAGTCATAAATATCCTTAACAGTGGGCTAAAAGTGTGCGAGTTTTAAGGCCGCTTACCTAACAAGTCAACTATATTGTAAATTTACGTTGTCGTGAGCATTATCTTTGTTATACAGGATGGAAGAGAAATGATCCGCCAGACTTTAACAGTGTATTTCTCATATTGTGAATAACAAGAAAGTCTGGTACTAAAATGTTGAAAAGTTTATAGGTTTCTAGAAAAAAAATATTTTTATCAAAACACTTTATCATCACCTGGCTAAATTATTGTTAAGTGAGGGTTCTTGATTTGTGGCTATATTCATATAAAATTGAATAAACTACAACTTTTTCCTTTGGCGTAGTTCAATAGATTCAACAGTTTTTGTGTAAATTAAATTTAAAAAAGCCACAATTTATTACAACAAAAAGGCAACATATTGTGGGTTCTTTTAAATTTAATTTACACAAAAACCGTTGAAATGAAATACGCCAAAGAAAAAAGCTGTTGTTTATTCAATTTTCTATGAATATAGCGATAAATCAAGAGCCTTCAATCAATAATAATTCAGCCAGGTGATGATAAACTTTTTTGATAAAAATATTCTTTTCTAGAAAACTATGAACTTTTCAACATTTTGGTATTAGACTTTCTTGTTATTCACAACATGAGAAATTCGCTGTTAAAGTCTGGTGGATCATTTCACTTCCACTCTGTATAATCCTCATAGTTGTCATTTTATCGACATATGTTCTTCGTTATCCTCTGTTGCCCGCGCCATATTCTTAGCAAATCTAATGAACTTCATTGTTGTTCTTCCTCATGCCACTGCTCCCTTGTTATGCGAACAGTTCTTCACATAGCTGCTGGACAGAGTGAGTGATAATTTAACGTCATACGTACATTGATGATGTTTTTATTTCATTTTGTAGCTCCAGGGTGACGTAACAGAATATAGTAAGCGAGACTGGTGGACGCTGCTGGTTTATTACCACTATGGATCAATATAATCAAAGCATGACGCTGTGTGGAAAAACAAAAGAACATCGCCTCCAGGTGAGTGACACGAGCGAACCGGTAGTTCCTATGACGGAAAGGCCAGGTTCATGCAGCGTGCGATGACGTCATGCGGCGTCCAGCACGCTACGTAGCACCAACGCAACCGGCAGTCCCATGGTACTCCCCAGCAAATTAATTGCAACGGAAATTTCTCTGTTCTCTGTGATATATGTTCCAAGTTTGTGGTGGACATTCAAACCAAGTTAGTTTCGCTGACTACTGCCGCACCTTCATCCCGCATGAACGTGCAGACAGGAGGGTGCTGCAAATGCTATTTGTCACCATTATCTTTTCATGTCCATCAGTTACATATATACGTGACCTAAACGAATATCTATCAGTGACAATTTTAGGTTTGGCTCTTCTGTTGCCTAAAGTAACACAATATGGCAAGCATAAGCTGCATAGACTCATAAAGGTGGTACGCCAGGAATAAAATAATAACAAAAAACAATTTTTTTTTGCTTTTTGTACGATGAAATAGTCCATATTTTTGTGCACATTTTGGTATACCATATAATTATGTACGTACATATAAGTGTACTTAAATGGACTTTAAAACTGCAATGACAGCCATCATTTTATTAGCTTGCTCTGCATCTAGAATTAGTCCAGAACTGTTTAACCTAGGAGACTGCGAAATACCTTGTTTTTTAGAGTAACGTTTGCTGCGTATGTTGGTACGACTGCCATCTTAATTGTTTTGTTACCCTTACAACTAACTATTCCCTTAGGTTTGTTGTTCTGTGACTTAAGGTTTGTTTGTAATGTGTCTCCGGAATTTATATCATTTTTATCTAATTCAATGTGTAGTGGTGTAAAAAGAAGACAAAACCTAAAGGTGTTTTTAAGAAAATATAAGAATAAAGGCAATAGATTATACCAAACAGTGTCCTTGCCTGTAGAAGGCAATGCAAATAATGATACCCAACCATTAGGCAGTCCTCCCTGCGTGTGCGTGTGCGTGTGCGTGTGCGTGTGCGTGTGCGTGTGCGTGTGTGTGTGTGTGTGTGTGGTTGTTCTGACAAAGTCAATGTTCTGTACACAATGCCCCCGTAACACCTAAACTGCGCCTTAAAGTCGATGTCTAAGAATCGATATTTAACACCATAGTGGACACTCAGTCTCAAATCCGAGTTACTTCCCTTCCTGAACAATATTTTTAGAACAGTAATTACACAATTTAAAAAAAACATGGGGGCAATAGTAGCTCATAAAAGTGCACTCTGTACGAAATAATTAAAATGCATGAAAAGTCTCACAGGCATAGGATATTAACAGTATAATAAGAAAGATCGTTAATATACCAACTTTACTAATAAAAATCTTGCCTAGCTGACTACCGTTTCAACAAAAGAGGTCCATCCACACTGACATCATTCAGCTAGATAGGACTGATTGCAAAACCATATTTAGACAATGATTGAAGTTGAAAAATGTCTAAATACGACTGCTTGGTTGTGAAATGATCAAATGTGTTGCACTCACGCGAGTTTCTCTACTCACCCTAGCAAACTATTCTTAGAAGATTTTTTTTTACCTAATTCATGTTAATCCAGATAAAATTTGTAGAAATTATCTTATAACACATTTCCTTGTAAGTACAATGTGAATTGGGAACACGGAATACAGCAGGCTTGAGCGATAGTCAAGTATTTTAAGAGTTGATCGTTATGTGAAATGTGCCTTGAAATTTAGTTCTTTTTTCATGACAGAAGGGGAAATAACGAATGACTTACATTTGAGAAAATTATAAATATTGGAAAATTCAAACGAATAACAAGGTACATTTAGCAAATAAATAAAATGATTTAATAATTCTGTGCTATCTCTACCTGTCTGTATCCAATGTCTATCTCTTGCAGTTTACCAGTAATGCAAAATTGATGAAACCTTGTGGAAGATAGTCCATAACTTGTTTTCCTAGTTGATGTTTAGACTCAAACATTGCACATAAACGTCCTTCCGTCAGAAAGCTTAAAACAAGTTATGGACTCTGCAATCCAGATATACGATTTAATGAGGATCATTCGATGATTTCAAATTCTGTTCATTGCAGTGTGTAATCATAACCAATATTTGCAGACGTTAATTATAATCGTTCTTGGAAGCTCTTAAGATACTTTGGGTCATCCATAGCTAGCCAGACACAAGTTTCTTGAAGATAACGGCAAACAAATTGCTAGAAATTCCCGTATCAAAGACAGTACGAAAAAGAAACTACAATGGGCGCGGTGCAGATTTTCTTGAATTCGCACAAGGAGAATGTCATTTCGAAGAAAGCATTTTGGGTGAGCTTTCTAAACGTAGCAGAGAACAAGTCTTTCCAATTCCTTTAATTCTACTGCTCTATTCTTTTTAAGCAAGGGTCTCTGAGATGTGGCACGAATACCAACTATTTCTGCTCCAGGTAATGAGATTCTACTCAGGCACCTACTTGGACTGGGTCGGAGGAGGTTCGGGGCTCCCGAGGGAGGCATGGGGAAGGGGAAAGGCCCATCACTTCGATTGATCGAAGATGGATCGAAAGGTCGATTTTCCCTTGAGGAGAGAGACCAAGTAAATCTCACCAGATTTCATCCTTTCCGGTTTTTTTTCCCTTTCTTTCTTTTCTTTCTTACTTTTACTTCAGCTACTTAACCTGACTTGCTCTTGATCCATGGAGAATACCTTGAAAAGAGCAGGAAGTCAAATGTTTTCCTTATAACAAGATAAGTAGCTATATAAAAGTAGAATAACGGTAAATGCACGCAATGGTACTGCTTTACATACATTAATGTTTATGTCTGCCGGCTGTTATATCTATTGTCGATATGATATCTACTATATCTAAGATATATTTATTTGAAAGTATAATAGAAATGGAAACTAAAACCAAAGATGTAAGTGATACACAAAAAAGGAATGCCGAAAATACCTTTCATGCCTAGACGCTAGAAACAATACAACTGAGTAATATTACCTAGCAAAACGCAATACATAGGGAAATTGAAGGGACTGAAACTCCTAGGGGAAGCGGGAGAAGATGTAAAATAATCGGGAATTATTTGTTTCACCACCCCTGGAGTAAACTGATTATCCTCTCACGTAGACTTTGGTTGACAATATTAAAAGGACACTTTAATGGTAGGTGAAAAATAAAAAAGATAAAAGATAAACATCGTTTTATGAGAACAGAAAAAAGTCAATCCTTGTAAATGAAAAGAAAGGTCTGTAATCCTAACATATACAAGGTGGCAGTGAAATAAGTGTGCAAATTCAGGGTAACGATAGGCTGCAATAACAGAAAGAAAACTGTTCATGCGATAGTTCGTAATTACTTGCATAGTTAATAAATCGGGTACAAAACTTATAAGTTATGGCAACGCTGCAAAAGTCTACAGATATCAAAAACACAGGTGCGGGCTTGTGTTATACCGCTAGCATGTAAACATAACAAGAAGTTGGAAGTAAGAGCTTGAGATTTGTATGCAAACAAACCAGCAAGCGTGCAGGTAACCCTTCGTTTCCTCGGTGCAATGACTAGAGCCCGGATTTTTATGTAATTACATATTTTAAATCCTGCATAATATTTCAATGGGAAGTAAAAATGTTGGCGAATTACGTCATTTGGGACTCCCTTACAAATTTTTATTTTACATTTTTTTACATATTTTGCACATTACTACATATTTTGACGATGTTACATAAAACGTACATATTTTCTGGGTTTCGTTACAATTTTATTACTTTTTAAAAAATATTGTAGTAACATTATAAACTACTGTTTTCACAAGTTTTTCTGAAAGCAACAAAAATCAATCTGCGAAATAGGATGCAAGTTAAATTAAGAATGCTATAATAAGCGCCTCGCTTCGTTCTGATTGTTGTCCGTTTATACCAAAGCAGGTGCCGCTTGACAATGTTGACCTCCAGTGTCATGTTTCTCGTAGCGCTTTGGACATTTACAAGGACTGGAGAAATTGGTTGTTACCATTGTCGCAGTAGTCGGCATCTTGTAATATAATAGCTGCGAGGAAACAAAGTGAGCCGCTGGACAACCATCAATATAGCGAGGCGATAATACTGCAGTTAGTTTCCTGCAAGTCTTAGTAAAATGGCACCAGTTGCGTCCTCGCTATCCTGCAAGTTAAATTCATGGGTGAAATTAGATAGCGCCTTTACAACCGATGGAAAAGTAATAGTCTGTCAAGCATGCGGTAAAACAATTGGCTGTTCCATGAAATCTCAATTGGAACAATATATCAAAAGTGCTCTTCTCACCTACAGTTTTGTCGAAAGCAAGTTCTGTTGACACAAATGCAACAGGAACCGTCCGGAAATGATTTTTTTAAAGACCCGTGCAGTGCAATGATTTCAGCTAATACTACGTAGCGTAAACTTCAATTTCTTCAATTTCGTTCCTTTCTAGAAAAATATTGCAAGAAAGTTGTTCCTGACGAATATACTCTGAGGAAAAAGTATCTTCATGTGTGTTATGGAAAAGCACTTGCTCATATGCGGAATGCAATTGGAGACTCCTGTATTTGGTTTATCGTCGATGAAGCTACAGATGACATGGGTCGGTACATAAGAAATTTAGTAGTAGGAAAACTGGATTCCGAAAGTCCAGCAAACCCATTTCTAATCTGTTGCAAGGTGCTAGAACAAACAAATAATTCTACAATTGCAAGATTTGTAAATGATGGGATGAAGATTCTGTGGCCAGAGGGGGTGTGTGTGAGGAAAAGGTTTAATTATATATTCAGATGCCGCAGCGTACTACATGATTAAAGCTGCTATTGCCCTAAAGATTTTCTACCCGAATGTACCTGCTTGGCCCATGCATTGCAACGTGTTGCTGAAGTAGTAAGAAGTAACCTTCCCTGTGCGAATAAGTTGATATCAGAAACAAGAAGGGTCTTCGAGAAAGCACGGCACAGAATTCAGTGGTATAAAAATCCCCTGTGTGAGATGTAGGTGAAAAATTCAAAGCTGTGCTAAACAGGAATCCAGGATACTCTGCGCTTGTGTCCGTGTCTAAAGTGCTAAATGGAGACAGTGTCGATTTACCAAAACATTTCTCTGCAAATCAGATTCCTATGCTAAAATATGCTCCTGTTACTTCGTGTGACGTGGGGAGAACCTTCTCTGCTTATAAGAACATGTTATCCGATAGGAGACAAACAATGACCCCTGAAAATATTGAAAAGTATATGGTTATTCACTACGTTGAAAGAAGCAAAAGACTCAAAATAAAAATGCCTGGTTCATTGTATGTCAAGAGATAAAAAATTAAAATGCATCCACATTATAAAAGTTAATTATTTTGATTTGATTGTGTCACTCATTGATAAATTGGTTCAGTATTTCAACATTGCTTTACCGTAAAAATTTAAGTAAAATAATTATTTGAAATGAGTAAATTTAATAAACATAATTCAAAACACATTTTTTATTTCGTGATTACCTACTTGAAAATAAATTTTAGGTAAATTCTGCATAAAACAAAACATTTTCCCTATAATTAATTCTATATTTAGTAAATTTTAACTCATTGTAATTAATTTATTTACTGATAGACCGATCAAATTACAAAATTCTAGGTAACTTGCAGTCTGCATTTAGATTTGAGGTTGTAATCTTATCATTTAGATTATTACATAATTTTACATATTTTGTTGATATTACATATTTCATTACATATTTTGATGTTTTTTGTTACATAAATATGTACATATTTCGCACCTTGATATTACATAAAAATCCGGGCTCTAGTAATGACTAGGGTTAGTAGGTGAGCTACCAAAAGAATGAGTTTTGTCTGTACAGCAGACGGGCAGAATCGGTTCCCCACATTATGCCGTCGTGTGCACTACTTGATTCCTCTTTACTGTAGCTGGACTACTAAGCCTAGTAATGACTCATGATCATGAAGATGTAAAACTACTGGTCTAAAGTCCCTAAGCATATCATATCCTGTAAATGTGATTCTAAAAACTGAGTAAAAGGATAATGTGCTGTTTCATTTTGGGATTTCTATTACAGCATTATTTCATTATGATTGACAACCTTGCTTACAGTTTAATTTCACAATAAACGGAAATGAATCATTGCTATGTTGCGAATTATACAATTAATTTTTGAACCATGGAATTTTTGGTTGACAAAGCTGTCTGTGCGTGTTTTCTCCGCGTTCTCCGGTTTTCTACGCGACTCACTCCAACATCATAAACTTTGAAGCAATTGTTTTACTTGCTTCACGTTGATGTGAACTTTGAAGCAGGATTACACATTGTTGTCGGTCAAACGTTGTTAATTGTTTGAAGCGATAGTACTCCCCGTCGCTTAACAATGCCTAGAAATTTTGCCGTCGATAGAAGCTGTGCGAATTCTCTCTCGCTCTCTCTCTCGCTCTCTCTGGGTATGCGTGAGTGGTGTCGAAAAGAAGACACAAATTCTGATTATAACTTATTTTTAAATATATCAATTTTTTCACTCTTTTCACTTGAGACGTTGCCGACCAACGTACGTGTATTATCATATATTTCAAAAACCAATTAACACTATTTACATACACAAATAAACTTTGTGATGGTCGCTTTATGTCCGTTGGTTTTCGTGTACATCGACGTCAAAACAAATTTTACACCTGTTCCCTTCGACATACCAGCTAAAAGTGACTGCTTGCTTTCTGAAAGTCGCCAAGCTATGAAAAACCGTTGAAAATTACTTGGTCATTCAAATCTGCCAGGCTACCCTCTCTTATTAGCTTTCTCTCTATATTTATAGTAATAATAGCAATATCAATGATAATAATAATAATAATAATAATAATAATAATAATAATAATAATAATAATAATAATAATAATAATAATAATAATAATAATAATAATAATAATAATAATAATAATAATAATAATAATAATAATAATAATAATAATAATAATAATAATAATAATAATAATAATAATAATAATAATAATAATAATAATAATAATAATAATAATAATAATAATAATAATAATAATAATAATAATAATAATAATAATAATAACAACAATAACAAGACCTTTTATACATATGCTAGCAGAAGCCGTAGCTCTGTTCACGTTGTGTTAAAAATGGAGGTTAATGTCTGTTTCTCTCCCTTTTGTAATTCTCTCACGCCCTCTTCCTGTGTTTTCTTTTCCCTTTTTTCTCCTCTCTTACTCCCATCTTCGACTTTACTTTTCCGGCTGAGTTTTTCCCTTAGAAGACCTGCAATGTTAATGCTAAAGGTATTAATAATAATTAAAGCATTAACTATACAAAAATTGTCTCCTCTTTGTGACTGCCATGTGCTCGGAACTATACTGTTTCTCGTGGTAATCGATTTATGTAATGAATAACAATAACAAAAGCTCGTATAACTTCTTAAATAGTCCCAATCCAAATTTATCATTAAAAAAAACTTGTCGGAAAGATTATATTTGTTATTAGATATGAAACTTTTCTGAAACATTTAAAAACTAATAAGATAATTTCATGTTTGTTATTTTAGATTACAGAACGTAAATAAAATGCTATTGAGGTATTTATCAAGTGTGAGCTGACAATCGGTTTCTCCATTCTTTCAGAAACGCGCTGTTTTGAGTACCAAATTCACCCAAAGTCGAAAATTAGCAGAAACAAATATTGGCTAGACTTTGATATATTGATACTACTGACCACAAAAACGCATATTTGCTTTTAAAGGGGGTTTTGTGCGTTTTATAGTCAAATTACCCTAACAGTGCATGATATAGCTTGTGATAACCTCCTTATTTATTTACAAAATTTGTAACCCTCCAAAAAGCAGCGTACCGTAATTTGGTAGACTGCATGACATGGAATCGTTAGTAGATTGTATCAATTCTCCGTGCCTTCTCATACGTATAATGCCACGTAAATATGCCCTGAATTCTAGATGAGTATACCACAAAGAATTTAACTACCTAAACATCCTGGATGCAAAAAGGAAAGCTATGCCATCTCACTACATTTATCCTGGTTGCCTTAACTCCCTCCCCGGTAACCCAGTGCGGTGTTTAGGTATTTCACCAAAAAATGCACGGGTGATGAAAAGGGTTATTTCCGGTAACAATGAAATATGTCGGTAAGGGCGGTAAATATAAAGGAATTTCAAACACGAATGTCAGAGCGGAAAAAAAAAAAAAAAAAAAAAAAACATGCTTCAAATACTTGTAATGTTCGCATACGAGTTAATAGACCCAACCAAATATTTTTTTGTGTTTGTACTCACCGTTCCGCAGGCTACATATTTCATTTCGGTACGAGCTGTTCCGTTCGCCTGGAATGCTAGCTGAGTGCATATTTTTCGTTCTGTGAGCATGCGCAGTTAATTTTACGCTAATTCGTAAACGAGCGAGAAGAAGGCCGGATGACACCCTTTTGTCTGCTTCTAATAATTTTTAATTTGTTTCTCCCGCCGGACTCTCACGTCGGAAAATATATATGCTCCGCGAAATTTATGTGTGCTTAACTGAATGTTCCCGACATTAGCGTTTTTGCTTAGCTAGAGGAGTAAATACTCCTGGCACTGCTTTACCGACCATGCGCACTTGGTAGACGAAAGCTTGTGAAGAGAAACACTAATAATAATGACAGATTGCTATAGAATCTTCCAATTTAACTAGCACAGACATGATTACGTATCCGCAGTAAAAACACTGTTACAAAGCATAAGGCTCTCAGCAGAATATACAATTGAACCTGCTTTATGCCCACATAACCCAGTGCTAAGCAATTCATATTTATACGTAAAGTTTTGTAGGTCCCGGCAAAATGTAATTTATAACCCTGTTAACGTAACTTAACGTAACGTGTTAACTTATTCATACGTAATGCATTTATACGTAATCCTCTGTTACGCGTTTTATTTTTCAGTGAAATATAACTCAGTTTCACGTAATTATAATGAGCATACGGCATACGCTATCTTAAAAGAAACACGAGGTGTATTTTCCTTATTTGTGTTGACAAAGACGCAAGCTGAGCCGGCGGCTTTCGGCTGCGGAAACAAAAGACAAAGACGTTTGCTGGTAGAGCCGCAACTTTCGACGCGAGGTGCAAATGTTCGGTATATGGTGTTTACTGTTCAACAGCGGTTCATCTTGCAAATCTCAATTGTTTTAATCAGCCATGGAGAACAGAAAAAAATAAACGTTATGCAGTAGATCAGAAAGTAAACTTTACGAGAGGTGGAACTTAATCAACAAAAACCAAATCGAAAAAATGAGGTGTATGCACTTAACGCACGAAAAGTGAAACAAGCCAAATTAATTGATTTTTTTAAAGCAGGATCAAGTTCAAAATAATGTTTCCTTCGTACATATCTTCGTTGTTTGTAGAATTTTACACACGTAGATCCACTGTATTCCTTTTTCTTAAAAAAATACGATGCATTATCAAAATCTCATTTGTAAGTAATTCTGAGTTGCAAGTAATCTTCTTCCTCCCTCTTGATATACACATAAGCCAGGTTCAATTGTATTTCATGAAAGTAAATTGTATCATATGACTTGTTCACACATATTCACATAGAAGGCTATTCTGTTAAACAAAACACATATCTGCATAATGACGTTTCAAAGAGCGACAGAATTTGTGCGCAGAGGAAACTGATCCCTAATTCTGTTACCAGTGGAAAACAATTTCCCTCCCATTAGTTGGAAGAATTTCCAAAATTTTCAAATCTGTTCTGTTTGGTGAAGTTTCGTGTTAAGCAGTTTTATCCCTTTTTCAAGGTGTCCTAATATATTTTAGTACTTCATTACATATGCCTATATTACGCCATTCACCAAAAGGAGTAAAAGAAAATTTCCAAAAGTCGTTGAAGTCTGTATTCTGATAGAGTTGTCATTTATAACACCTATTTCAGTTGAACATTGATATCGAGAGTTTATCTTCAGTTCAATCCGCACGAAACATTTAATAGTGTTAGCACCAGGTAGAAATAAAACGCTATTAGAACTTAAACAAAACACTATCAGCCCTTATTTTCAATTTCTTACTTAACTAAGTCTTGTAGATTTGGAGGATATTTACAATCTTCACGTTACCCTATCATACGGCTTTAAAAATTACTGTTATGTTTTTTTTAAACCCTTAGATACATATATACAAAAATTGAGAAATACATAACATTTCAAAATATGTTTCACGTTAAACTGTATGTGTGTAGAAGATCCATTATTTCCATGTAATAAACTTTTTCTATCCGTTGCCATTTATTAGTGACACAAAATGTTGTTAAAAACAAAAATGCTTTTGAGTGCCTATAAGTTAGTTCTGGTCAACATTAAAAAAATAAGATTAAAAATACTTTGAAACATCAGTTTAAATTGTGTTCTTTATTTGTTTTTTTTTTTAACCTCGAAGCTTTTTAAAGTGTCTTTCTTACATTTTTGCACATTAAAATGGTTCACAGGACCAATCTTGTTCAAACTTTCAGTAAAACCTCGGAGTGACTGAGGATAATTGTATTAATTGCAAAAAAAAAAAAGTATTACGAAATGTAATTATTTCTTTTTGAATTAGCCATTAAATTCATAATAATGACAATCTCTCAAACACCTAAAATTTCTGATTATTAGGGCAATAATAGAAACAAGGTATTTTCTTCTCTCAAAAATTATGAAATTTAAAACAAGCTTATAATTGTGATGCTTTCTCCCTCTCTCCCTCCCTCCTTCTCTCCCTCCCTCGCATCTCCTTGGAGCAAGTATTTCTGGAAAACACAGAAGGTTAAGCAATGTGTTCTGTATATTAGATGATGATTAGTGAAAGCAAATATTTGTTCAACTTGTCTTGTAATATTTTTGCCCCGTTCATGTCGAATGTAGGCATATCGACATTCTGTTCGACACTACCTGTCCTATTGGATGTTAAGCAGGCGCATTTTTAAGTCTAAAATGATTACTCGTATGTATTAATTTCATCTGGACTCCCTAGGCATGGAAATTATATATGATGATTAGACCTCACACTTTAGCACATTGCAATGGCACATACAGTGCAATTTGTGGCGAATCTTGTTCAAACTTTCAGGCAAAACCCCGGAGGAAATACATTAAAAAGAAGTGACCATTAAATTGACAATAATTACAACTTTTCCAACACTTCAAACTTCTGATTAATAGGACAATAACAGTATTAAGGTATTTTTCCTCTCTCAAAACCATGAAATTTAAAGTAAGCTTATAATTGTCATGCTTTCTCTCTCTGTCTGTTTCTCCTTCCCTCCCTCCCTCACATCTCCTTGGAACTAGTATTTCTGGAAAACACAGGTTAAGCAAGTGCGTTCTGTACATTAGATGATGGTCGTCTCCTTTACGCCCAAGCGGGCGACCTGGGTTCGATTCCCCGTACCGGCGCAGGGATTTTCTCCCACTGGGGGACCTGGTCCGGGGTGCACTCAGACTCGTTAGGTCCCTGAGGGGACAGTTGGAGAGCTACTAGATTAAAAAGTAGGGGCTTCTGGTCGAGAAGAGCGCATAACCTGCCGGGAGGGGCCGGGGCGCTGACCATCTCCCACCTCCAGTACTGTACCCCACTCATGACGCCTGTGAAAGGCAGAGGTCGGGCGGTAGGCCTTGGCCTTGTCCCGAATGGGCTGTTGTGCCCATTACGGGTTACATTAGATGACTGTAAAAGCAAGGATTTGCTCGACTTGTAATATTTTGCCCTTTCTTGTTGAATGTAGGTATATCGACATTTTATTCGACATTACCTGTTCTATCGGATGTTACAGGGGTGCTTCTTAAGTCTGAAATGATTACTCGTATGCCTATATCAATTTCATCTGGACTCCCTGGCATGGAAATTATATACGGCGATTAGAAGATCCTAAGAGTCCTTCCCTTTAATCGCTTTGAATACGATACCTGAGAAGTGACTTCTGTTCTTTTCAAAGCATCCTTGCAGCCATGGTGGTAAACACACTACTGCGTCTAGAAGATTGTCAAGTGATATACTTGAAGAAATATGTTGCAATAATGCCATCTGAACTGCCCCGTTTTGACGGTGGAGAACCTGCAGTTGGGGTAATTCTGTTTGTTGTCATTGCCGCATATGTGGAAGTGTGCTTTATCTGACGTCCAAAGAGCATGCAAAATAGGAAGACCCTCTACAGCAGTGACATCCATCGGATATGGTTTTTATTAAATCTGAAAAACCGTAGGGATTTTAACGCAAAATTAAAATGAGGGAAGGTTGCTTACATACAGGTTATTAGGAGATGTTTGTCCTTCAAATTGTTCTACATAAATTTGTGCAACCCAGAATAAAAGATGTTAACAGGTTTTGGTGTCAGCTGTAAACTGCATTGCAAACATCTGCAGCAGTTGCCTAAAAAACAAATTGAAGAAATAAATATCACCTAGGTGTCTTCTTATTACAAAGATGTCCCAGTATTTGCCATTGTCATTTGTCATTGTTTTTATTCCGTGCAAAAACAGGTTTATTGTTCCATTATTATTCTCTCTAACTACGTATAGTAAGTGGGGGAAGAATTTCACTTGTCCCAAAACTTAGATTTCGAGATTTCACCGGATGTACATGTTTTGAGGACCCCTTAATACAAAAAGAAAAGCATTTTTAGAAAAAGGTCCGCATGCGTTTGTGTTTGTTTCTGCCCGTCTGTGAACAGCACAATTCAAAAACGAAAAGTGGGTTAAAAACAAAGTTGGTATTTCAGTTTAATATCTTTTAAGGATGTGACACAAAGATTTTCAAGAAAATTCGTCCACCCTACACTACTCATGGAAAAGTTTTTGAAACATTTTTATTTTCTCAAAATTGGCTCTAACGATTTTGATTAAAATGTCACATGTTTAAGATATTTTTATGGCAAACGAAATGTATATTTTTAATTTTCTCGCTATAGCTCATGTAGTCCAGTTTACTTTTGATGACTTTTGCATAACTAGTAAACCCTAAGTGATATACCAAATCTTACTATACATAAAATGTAGATCTTGTTAAAATACACAAGTTATGTTTGTATTTTTGTGGAGTAAACCATTTTGCAGATATTCTTTGTTATTTGTGTGAGTTTTTCAATATTTACTTTTCTCAAATAGAAGGTCGTTATTCACTTTCTTATGTTTTGGCCGTGCAAAGAGAACGGAATTCCAAAGTCTTCATATGGCGACCAGCTTTAAAAGATTTGATTATTGCTCAAAGCCTACTGTATTCCCATGTTCCCCTTTGCTCATACAAGACAATTACCAATAAGATAATTTATACAAATGTTTATCTCGACTAACACGAATAAATAAGGAAATAAGAGTTTGTAAGAATAGCTATTACAAGAGTAGAGTCATGTAATTGCAACACATCAGAGTTTCTTTTTAATGTTATGTACGCGCATTTTTATGAAAAACCAAAGCCAGCTTTTTAAATATTTGACATTTTTCCTCCAATAGGTTCATTATAGCTTTCTGGTCTTGATAAATCGTTACTATACCTCATCCATTTAGGCGTTTTAATCAAAAATTGTGAAGTGCACCCCATTGGAGGCTATTTGCGCGTACAAATTTGAGCATGATGCAAATGCGTGGGAGCAAATCAGAAAAAGAAAAACTTACCATATTATATAATACAGAAAAAATACAAACAAATCTGCGCTATTATATGTATTATGCTAAAGTAAAATGTATGTCACATGCAGATATTATTTTAATTTTTGAGAGTCCTGTTATATACAGATATATGTGTACCCAGACAGACAAAATGTGGAAAAGAAAACAGCAGAGAGCTAATTATAACTAACTAGATACCCCATGTAGCTCTGCAGTTGTTCTTAGTCCCTGCAGGGCCAAAACCAAGTAAGGGCTTCGCCCTTAGACATCCCCTCACCCGTCTCGGCCCATGTTATAACCAAGTTTCAGTCCTCAACTGTTCTCGCTTGTTGAGGAATAAAATTTACCTTCTCTTCCCTCCTACCATTACCGCACCTCTCCAAGGGAAAAGCAGAAACAGCTTGGTCCAAAATTTCCAGTAGCAGACTACACTAAACTTGTCTGTCGAGAGATTTTGTTAATATCCAGCAAAGGATATGGTCAGTAAGGAGCAAGTCTTCTTCTTCTTCCTCTTCTTCAGCAATGTCATGATTATTGCATAGCACTCAGTACTGATCCTTAACATGAAACTGTTTAAACAATTTCATAGCTGGCTGGCCCAATAGCTCAATCGCTAGAACACTTGCCTTCTTTGCGAGGGGTCCCGGGTTCAATTCCCGGCTGAGGGATGGGAACCTTCCTCTCCCAAGATTATTCCCTATCCTCTCCAGAGTCTGAGGCAGATAGACCAGCGATGACCAACGTTTGCGAAAGAGGCGAGGTTGGGTTTACCTCTTTTCACTATATGCGGACTTTGCCACTCTTTGACCCCCAGACTTGCATTATGTTGTAGTGTCGGGTTGGTTACATGTACGTTGCGTTTGATTTACGAAAGGGCTATTAAATCTTATGTGAATGCGTCTGTTCATTAGTGACTTCTTTGGTACTCCACAAATAACAAAAAGTATGTAGAGACTAAAACGTTACTTCAATAAAATTGAGTTAAACTCAATATATCACCAACGTACGTTTCAACACACCTTTGTGTCATTCTCAAGGCAAACTGATCTTGGCCACCCAAGCTACGAAACGTCACAACCTAGCGGTGACGTCACACTTACGTCTCTCGCCCTGACATCATTTGATGACGCCATTACCCACTCCTCTCAAAACAAATTTAGTAACAGAATCAGTAGAAGGTATTTCAAAATTCATAACATGGTCCCTATTTCTCAAAAGAATATTTTTTTCTCAAAACCATCGACTCAATGGCTCCGTTTAATTGCTTTGGTACTGCCTATGTTTAAGAAGTATCAATATTTGGTGAAAAACTGGAAGTGCATAGCCTTAAAAGATACACCAACTGATCATCGCGTAACCTATTGAAATATAGGCTTTTAACATAGTTCAATTTGGAGAAACTCTGTTCGCAAATATATGCAGAGTTATACTCCCTCTTAAACACACTATTCTTGCAAATGCTTATTTCTCTATCTACTACATTTTGATCGACATACCTTACTGCGAATGTTCTCGTAGGTACAAGAGGAATATGGGAACACAGAGCTCTGCGATGCCTTTAAAATTACGTACTCTTTGCAAGGCCAAGAGATAAAAGAACGAATAACATATTCCTATTTTAAAAACTATAAGTATTGGCAAACTGAAACAAATAATAAAAAATATCCCAAAAATGGCTCACCAAAAGAAAAACGAAGTGTTTAACATAAATTGTGTGTTTTAACCAGACCCACATTTTTTATTTTGTAAGTTTTTCTCTGTGTCTTACTGTTTACCTTTCACGCAAAAAAAAAAAAAAAAAAAAAAAAAAAAAAAAAATCCAGAACGAAGAGGTCTTCTGAGAACATTCCCAGAAAATTCAAGTTATGGCATAGAAGCGGTCATGCAATCCCCATTATGTGTCCGTCACTAGTTACTGACTGTATCCCTCCGAATGCAGGAGTGGAGTGGGGCATAGCTGCTCATACATAAGTGTCTCCAAAGAGGCAAGGTCGGATATCTCTGAGATGACAGGCAAGAAATCCAATGAAAACTGTACACGAGTTATGGCATCGCCGATGTGACAATATGTTCCAAAGGAAAGGCCGGCGATGTGACCACTGCAGTTAAGTAAGTAAATATTTATTATAATTATTCTAATTATACCCACACACCTTTAGTCTGCTAAAATAATAAAATAAAACAAATACAATTAATTATAACCATATTTCCAGAATAAAGCAAATATAATTAATTTGAAACAATATTTCCCACTATTACCTTAGCTGCTGGAAGCCAGCAGCAATTCCAACTGGTTGTCAGCTGGAAATATACATAGTTCATTCCTCCCTCTTGGGGTTGCTTATTTCTATTACTTCCTCTTAAATTGAACATTTTGTTTCGTATATAATGGGAAGTTTATTATGACCACTAATTTACTTATACCCCTCATTACCCTTTTCCATTTTTTCTACTTATGATAGTTCTTTTAACCATTTTCCTAAATATGTTCCTGTTTTCTCCGTATATACCTACATATGAGTTTGATGACCAAAAGGCGGGGTATAAATGACTAACCCCGCGGAGCTGCATCCCCCAACTCTGCCCACCACAGGCGTCATGATAGGGGTGCAGTGCTGGAGGTGGGACGTGGTCAGCGCTCCAGTTCCTCCCGGCAAGTTATGCAGTCTTCCCAACTAGCGGAGTACAAATAGGGACAACATTAATAAGTTCTAAGTCAGATTGGTGTGAGAGTATCGCAAAATCCGATCGCAACGTTAGAAAGCCCAATAGTGTCAAACGCCAAATAATTATTACAGGAGATTATGGTTTCAATTACCCGGTTGTTAGATACATCAAAATAAAGATGTTGTGTGTCTGCGCAAAAATATGATTTCTAATCCTTTATCCTACATTATAGCCATTTCCAATCATGTATCTATGATTCTCGTGCATGATGTAGAATAAGAAGGTAGTGCAACAATTTTACATTCATTTCCTCTTTAATAAAAATATGATTTTCCACGGAGTTGAACGTCTGTTTATTGGAGTAAGCTGTCTATGCTTTCAACCTTCACTGAGGCGTACAAATTATGTACGCGTTTATCATACAACGATGCTGATTGTGATGAAACCGCATTTACACTTCTTTGAGGGCTTGAAATGTGCTACTAAGGAACATTTTTGAATGAAAAACATAAATAAAAGAAGGGGAAAAAAAGAAGGAAATCACTTGATGCTAAGCTGTAGTGTAAATCCTCGATGGTAAGCTGGATGCTCAGTGGTTCGCATTCCAGCATTCGAGAACAGGTCGTACAGGTTCTCCTGTACGGTATGTTCACCATGATTTAATCTTAAGTATTTCCGCGTGTGTGCTGCGCTCTGAAACTGCTGTTCTCGCACAGGAGCAGAGCTATGATCACTTTAGGTTCAGTGTAGAATCCCCTCCGTTTGTACTTTATATCTAGCTCTACATCCAGAATGATCGAGTGCCTTACTGGCTCTCGATGACTGATGTACACATCTAGAGACACAGATACACACAAACATACACACGCACAAGCATGCAAGCATACAGCGATATTTAATATAATTTTTTCTGGTGCTGCCCTATTTCAAGTGAAAGCAAGTGCAAGTTGTAAAAATGAAAAATAATCGATGCGCTATATACTGGCCAAATGGCCAGTCAAGGTCCAAAGAAGCATAACACTTACATTCTATTTGTAGTGAGCATAATGTTTTGTTTCGTTGCGTTTGCAAAATACAACACTATTGCCTACCGGCTAAATTATAGCAGAAATAATGCGAACGTGAGCTAAAAATACAATAAGCATTTAACCTGGGTTGAGCGAACATGCAAAAGGATTAAAAGAGAAATGAGATCGGTAGCGTGCTGCCTCTGATGCTCACAACTTTGATCTCGTGTGCCTCTTTCAACCGCAGCTGACTTTTGTTGTTTCAGTATATTTCCATGAGGCCCCGGGGCAATCCTTTATGGGGTTGAAAAGCGCTGCAGAGAAGTTGGCCGTCACAACCCTTCGCATCCCGAGGCAGCAGGTAAAAAACGTTGCAGTTCGCTTTACGTAATACAACAGTAATCTTGGGGATCATCTTACTGCCCCATGGGCTGCTTTCAGATCTTCCTCACTTCGGCTTAAAGCCAACCTCTTACGCTTCAAAGGGTCCGCATTCCAACTTTCTCATTCACTCATGGCCTACAGGTATCAGATGCTTCGTTTCTCACACACTTTTCAGAAACAAATATTTAAAAGTTGAAAAATCTTCATTTAAATATCTACTAGAAAATCTACGATTAGACGCTTCTTCCGAGGAATGTTCGCAGAATTTTAACAAAGCGTCAGCGATATATTTTAAAATTTTAATTTCGTTATACAGACACCTTTTCTTCGCAAAGTACAAAATACGATGTTGTTTAGAAACGTTCCAGATTTTTGCACTCCCTGTTTGCAGAACTGAAACTTAACTGCCGAAATTCGAGGCGAGTTATGAGATTAAAATGTATTTATTGACACTCCAATCGAAATAAAGAAAATCTTCCGCTGTACCTGAACGTAAGTGCTCGTTAAGTCCAAACCTTATAATTGCTCGATAAACTTCTCAACTCAACTGGGGCCACCTGTTAGGTTTTCTATACTCGATTATTACTACTAGTGTCACAACGAAGAAATGCACCTCTATCGATGTGAACGCAATACGCCTTCTTGAATCATAAGGATTACCGGATGCCTGCATGGAACACAAGATTTAACGGAGGCTTTCATGAACGTGAGGATTACCGGATGCCTGAATGGTACGTAAGGCTTATCGGATGCCTGGATCGAACATAAGGTTTATCGGAGGCTTTCATGAACTTGAGGACAACAGGAGGTTTGCATATACGTGAGGATTACAGGAGACTTGCACGGAGCTTAAGGTTTACCGGAAGACTGCATTGAACGTGAGGATTGCTGGATGACTGAATGGAACGTGAGGATTGCCAGATGCTTGCATAGAACGCAAGGTTTATTACCGGATGCTTACACTTTTGTAGGACCTGAACGCTTTTTTGGAGTATAGCTCCTAAATTTAAGCTTGTCTCTAGACAAAAGCACGCTTCTGTGACATCTTGTGATATCACGAAATCAAATAGGGTTAGCCAAGCTAATTAGATCCTTCATGAACCTAGTCCAAGGTATGAGTCCTTACAGCGACGTAATCGAACGCTTTGCGGCAGCATATTGGCTTTCTTACAGGTTACTGCTAGCTCTGCAAACAATGGATACTATTCAAGACCCAAGTAGTATGAACCGTGACCAGTAGGTGATATATATTAGCGGAGGGGCAGATTTTGCACGATTGATATACATAGCTCTACGTATTTAAGACACCGAAGGCATTAAGAAGACTATTATCAGGGAGACGCTTTCCTTTGTAGTAAAATGGACATGTATATAACAGCTATTATATGGGGCGTAATACCAAGCTGGATGGCTCAGGCAGTGCCCCACATTTGGGAGGTTGTGGGTTCCGTTCCTGTGGCCGACCTTCTATTCAACTTTTTCGGGGTTTCCGCGGGTCTCTAGGCAAATGTTGGAAGGAATAATTACATCCTCCGAATTTCCTGTCCTTCCATTTCACTTCACTTCCCATTTCACTTTACCTTTCACCCTGTGGTCCATTTCAGGTTTCTAAGTATTGGCGAGGGCTTCGGTGTGCACGGCAGGGAATTTGCTCTTTATAAATCCTCGTCCTTCGTATTGGAGCAGGTTTTTGGTTCGCGAGCCACCCAGGGAAAGTGTAAGAGAAAGTACAGAGAGGGAAGGTATCCGGTTATACGAGCCATCGCCGGGAAGTTTCAATCTGTAGTGATTAGGGTTCCTGCCCTCTGCCGTCATCTCTCCTCAGGTCCGGCCACCCTTCGTATCCTCGCACCATGCCCACCGTCCCAAGGGACGTCCCGTTAGAGGTCTAGGTACTAAATATTTCCTGAAGGTCGAGAGTCTAAGGTCCTCTTCCAAACCTTGTCATAGAGTCGTAGAGTCCTTGGGCGTAATGGGCCTCCATAGCCTAAGTGCAGAACTTAGTTTTATATCCACTCTTTTCGCATCCATTATCAATCCATTCATTGATATATTCTACATGAACATAGCTGAATAGGGTGCTTAAATATAATTCCATCCCAAGCATTTTTAGAGTGACGCTAAAATTCAAACCTAAATGAAGATACAATATGGACTGAACTAAGTTGGAAGAACAGGTATCGTAGTTGGAAGAATTTATTTCTTAAACAGTCAGACTATCATCAGTAAAAATTGTTATCATTGCGATACTTTTCTTAGGTCCTTACTTTGGAAAATGACGATTACACTTCCATTCTCTAGAAGTGAGTTGAAGCAGCCAAACACAGAAAACTGGTTGACGCTAGCGTCAGAGTTTTATAATTTTTTTACAGCCCACATATATTCGGTGCAACGCGAGACAAATCGTAAAAAAATATGGCGGAAGGAATATTGCAGATCTCGAAACGAGCTGCACCTGATGCCCCTTATTACCATTTCTTGAGCGTACACCAGAGGAAAGCAAGTTCTAAAATCTTAAAAAGGAAAACAGCGGAGGGAGGGTAATGGAGAGTTCTGCATATCGTAACTTGCCCAGTATGATACGCCTCTAATTATTTATAATTCGAAATTTAGTGGCTTTGAGTCTGTGGGATTTAATCAGACGCTGTTGACAAAAGCTGAACAATTGTCTAGTGTTTTTGTGACTTCCATTCCTCACTTACTTCCCTTTTATTTTGTTATATCGTCAATCTGCCTCCCCCCCCCCCGAACCCCCGATCTTTATAGCCCTATGTAGTTGTCCTCGCTGAAGTTGACTGCTACTCCAGTCTGATTTCCCATGTTCCAAAACTAAGGACGAAACAACACAAATGTGGCAAGTCAAAACTGTGGCTGAATATAAATCCTTTTGGTGGAATTTAATCTAACCAGAAAGGCTTATGTTCTATACTTAGTTAAAATATCGACGTTGAACAAATACTCCCGGTATGAAAATGCTCGAGGTAGAGTCCCACGAGTCAACCTGTATGAATTGCATACAGGTTAAACATGCTATATTGCCATTAAAAAGCCTGATGTGATAGAGAAAACCTGAATTAATTTCCATAATCTGCAGTTCCTTGTTATTGAAACGGAGAAGGTGTGGGAAAGACAATTTTAGCCAGTGAGTAGGTCAAGCGGTAGCGTCTCCAGTTCACATTTGGTATGCTGAGGGTTAAATGCCATGTTCAATTTAATTGGGCCTTTGTTGTATTTCCCTCAGTCGTCATGTAATACCCAAAATTGTTCCTAGAGAATAAAAGAAATAAGACTAAAATGCATAGAGTCAAAAGGCAACTACGCAACTATGATCATCTATCCTGCACTATACTGACTACGAGTATATATCCAGAACTCTATGTTCTTCTTCTGACTAGGCCATCAGAACCAAGCCAGATGACACAAAAGACGACTACGCCATTAACATATTGTGACGCCGGCCGAGCGCAGCGGCGCACATCAAAGTAAGGTCAAGGCCAAGCTACCTCACACCAGATGGCAGGCGGTACGTGCATTAAAGACACTGAAGGTCGGGATACCTCGCACCATTGTTGACGCGTGGCAGCGGCGAGCAAAGGATTTGCTAGAACCTTCATGAATCTTTTGGCTGCCGGCTAGTTCGAGAGAAAGCTGTATTTTCAGAAAAATTTGGCTACGTCATCGCCGGTATAAAAGTTAGCGGAGCGCGAGAGTCAGTTTTGAGTTAGTGAGTGAGGAACGAGACAGCTTCATGTGTACAGCCGTCGTGATAGAAGCGTCGTGTCGAAAGGAAGATGGTGGAGCAGTTTAATGAGTGTTGAGTGATCGTATCGTCAGAGTTAGCTTTTATGAGACAAAGTGGGAACTGACAGACAGGCAAATGTGTTTTAAGATTACCAGAAGATAACAGTTATGTGTTGTAATATCTCGAAAGACTATAGACTGTGTTAACGTCAGTAAAAGATAATTGTGTCTTTGTGAATTCAGTTAGAAGAAAATAAAGTGACATTAAAAATATATTGACCGATTTTTTCATTTTGTTACAATATCTTATCCCTAAGTTCCTAAAACAGATGGCTTAGGAAGGTCATGCTTTTGGCGGAATGAAAATTATGCGTATCATGGATACTACAGATGAATTGGTGATATGATCTACATGTTTAAGGACCTCCCCCCCCCCCCCTCTCCCCTCAAAGGGATAAATATTTTTCCGCTTCTTTTTTTTAAGTACCTTCGGCCATACGTTTTCACATATGATCTTGGTTTGGTTATATCGCAACACTCTTTTTATTTAACACGGGTAATTTAACCTTATTCTCAGGTTTTTTTAGCACTTGCCAGAATTTCTTAAATATTTTTCACTACACTCAAAACACTGCAGAAAATTAAACGGCAAAAACTGGCTTCCGTTGGTCTAAAACCCATTTAAGAAATTCATTCCCCATATGGAGTAGGAGTCTGTGAAATAGTATTTCAAAATTTTACACGCATACGCGCTTGCGCAAGGAAAAGCTGCATGGAAATGGAGAGCAGGCACTCCCACAAAAAGAAATCTGCTTATGAAAGCACACTGCATTAGTTATAATAAATAATTCATCACTAATTCAAATGAAACATTTTCCAGCGAGCGAAATAATTAATCACAAGCAATCCATCACGTCACTGAAGTATTATATATCCTCGGCTTCCTCTCGCTCGCAATAAAAAGAAATATATTTAAACATGACGTTCTCTTGAATAAAATATCTGCCCATTTCCATTCCTCTGAATTGCAAATATAACAGTTCCAAACCGAACGAGTAAAGTTTATGAATAATGCCGGGATGTTTGCGTAATGACGTTTTAATACTGTAAACATGAAATAAAATAAAGTCTACGCGCCCTTTTTTGTCTGTTACAGAGGTCACAGGAGCTAAAGGTTAACGCACACATATGATATATCATGATTGCTTGAGCGCTTTGCTCTTTTTTAGGCGTGGGGGAATTTAATTGTTAATAATCTTTGGATAGTCATGCGTAGTTAAACATTCGTATTGATGTTCGTCTGTATGCGAATTAGGGTAACGGTTGACACAGTGAATCAGAACAAAGAAAGCAAAACCAATCAAAACAGTACATAATATAATGTTGAAATTCAAAGCACATTGCAGTATGTTTGTAACACGTTAATACCCAATTTCAAAGTGAATACAAACGAACAAAACTGCCTCCACGCATTATTTTCGATAAGTTTACCTACTTCAATTATGCTTTTCACAATACAATATTTAACAATATTAGCTGTTTGTTAAAAGGGCCCAAGTTCAAAAATTAGAAGTGTACAGGAGAAACAAAACACATATTAACTAGTGTATACTCAGATTGACTGCAACACAGGTATATGTTTGTGTGTCACAATGAAAAAATTCTACACGTATTACGTATTTATGCAATTTTAGCATTAAAGTACCACAAAAAATTAATAAATTTGCTAAATGGAAACTTATGATCAGGGAGCGGGGTTTTAGTACGAAATCCATCACGTTAACCTTGCATTCGCCTTGCTGTGCTCTTGTAAACAAGTAGATTGGAAGGTAGTACAGCCCTCATGCTACCTGCCGGTTATATACTCCATGCTGTCAATTACATTTCTATGTTTACTTACTAAAACCCCGCTCCCTGGTTATAATGTATCAGAGGTCACAGATGTATGACGTAATGTGGTTGCTAAATATATATTTTATGTTTCAACACTTATAAAGGAAAATGGAAGGTAATGAGAAAAAGGTTTAAAATATGAAATACGAAAAAAAATGTGAAAAGTTTTGTGGATGGAGAAACAAAAAATGCGTAAGTTTGACTGATGAAACCACATCCTGGCATACTTTTTAGAGCTGATAATTATGCAAAAGTTTACTACTTCTTAATTTGGTAATTTAAAGTTAGATTGTAAGTGCTGTTTACATGCATATGTAATCTATAATGTTGGTTTTAGTTTTAAAATAAATTTAATGAGCTGATTCTTGTGTTGCACTTGTGAGAGTGACGATTTCAGGTTTTTTTATGGCACATTGGAGAAAATTGTGTTGTAGTGGTGATGACGTCATTGCGGTCTTATTGCCATGGTAATTCCGTCATTCAGTTTGTGGCACTGGTGTCAGAAATAGGGCAACTTTGCACGGTTTATGGCATCATAATAAGCCCTGTTAATGTTAGAATTGCATCAACGCTTCCATTTCCTCTTATATTAAAATTTAGGATATCTCAACTAGTATTCTTAGAAATCGTGCTTAAAAGTATAGTACATTACGCAAGTATGTGGGAACTTGATGTCCCTGGGCATAAGCCCTCAAAATAGCTTTCTTATAGGAAGATGTATTTTTATTTTTAACAATAGCAACCCTTGCTTATTAATATGTTTTACATTGCACATCATGGAGATGGGTTATAATTAACTAACTCCGCAGCGCAACAGTACTTTTGGAGGCCAATGTCTTCCAACCGGTTGCTGCATCCCCTACCACTGCCCACCACAGGTGTTATGAGAGGGGTGCAGTACTGGAGGGTGGAACATGGACAGCGCCCCGGTCCATCCCGGCCGCTATGTGTGGTCTTTGTAACCAGGGGCCGCTACTTCTCAATCAAGTAGTCCCTCAATTGACCCCTTAGGGACCTAACGAGGCTGGTACCTGACCATTACTTCCCTGTTGTGGAAATACATTTTGTGTGCGCAAAGTATATTTATATCACCGGCTTTATAAATAACATGTATCTGTGCTTGAAATGGGTAGGGAAAATCATAGTGTTGCACATCAGATGTTACTGAAACCATCTGGACTTACATCGCCGAATACAAGAACAATTAATTCTGGTTTATTTTAATATGTAGGACTGTGATATATGGAGCACAACATTAACTGAATTTGAATCGAATGATACTCCATCCTCGATTTATAGCTGGAATTTACCTAGCAGCGGTTTATTAGGCCTTTCCTAACATCAAATTACGCCGTCTGTTGGATTTTGATTTAGGGGTCTCTGGTGACGATTGAGGCGCCCCTCTCGGTGACGCAATGTGCCTTAAATAAAAAAATCCAACAGTTAACGTAAGATGGTGTTAGGAAGGTCCAAACGAAATACGTTCTAGATAAATACTAGCAATAAATGGAGCACAAGAGAATTAGTCCGACTCAAATCATATTGTGACGCGCGCCACGCCGCACAACAAAGGATATTCGGGGCGCGACTGTTTGTTTATACGTGACTAACAACAACGGGTGCAAACGTATCAAGGGTGCTCACGCTCAAGCTTCCCCATACCACTCACACGAGCAAACACGTCACAACATTCAGAGCGGCAGAACCAAAAGGGGTTTTCTCCAGATGATTCGAGAAGTGCCCTGTGCCCGGCTTGTTTGAAGAAGTTCGCGAAAGGTCTGTGTGATATCTCCGCTATAAAGGAGGAGAACAAATACATAGTTACAGACATGAGCGAGTCAGTGTATGAGTGCGAGATAGCTGTGTGTGTGATACTGTCGTCGTGAAAGATACGTCGCGTCGAAGCGAAGTTTTAATGAGCGCCGAGTGATTGTATCGTCGGAGTTAGTGTATAAGAGACAGAGAAAGTGAAGAAAGACAGTGAGAGGACTGCGTCAAGGTTACGAGAAGAAAACAGTTGGGGTTGAAATATCATGAAAAACTGTAGACTGTGTTAACGTCAGCAGAAGAGAACTGTGTTTTTGGAAAAGGTTAGAAGAAAAATAAGGAGATGGGAAACGAACTAGACTGGACTTTTTGTCGTTTTGTCACACTGATATTAGGAGTAGGATTCGTGGAATTGCCTTTTTGTTACAATATTAATTTTTGCTTCTAAATGTCTTAAACATGTTTTCAAAATTTATATTTCTTATGAGAAAGCTTTAAAATACCCCCAATTACTGCTTCGTTACGAGTTACGTATAAAGATCATGATACAAATGTTTTGGCTCCGTTAGAGAAACGAGGAAATGGTGAACACAACTGTGTACCTTCCTATGGGGCAATAAGTTACTTGCAATATATCGGTATATTCCCTAGAAAGAACACAAACGTGGGTACTTACTACTTGTGTCCTGTTTCGGCTGATTCCCCGGCGACGTAGCCCAGTTCACCTTCATCTCCTGCAAGCAAACAACAAACGCAGGTAAATATAACTACATAGCAGGGAAAACCTATAAATTATTGCTATGATGCTTTAACTACATGTTTGAATTCTGCCCCCAAGAAGCAGCTACAGAAAATGAACATTTTCTCATTAGTGTCTATAAAAATATTACAACTGGCATTCATATTAAGAAACAGCAAGTACAATTCTAATGTATTCTTTTTCTTCACATTTACACCTGAGTGTTTATTACAAACCAGTTGTGTAAAAGTTTAGTTTCATTTACAACCATAACAGAGGCATAATTAGGGTGAGAAGCACAAATTTTTAAAAAGTGAATGTTAAACAAAACTTCCTCTATACGGCATCCTGTCTATTCTATACATGTTCAAAGCGTACCATAAACTTAAGGTTCACAACATATTTTCCTTTTGACTTCCAAAAAGTTTTTTTAAGTTTGTTATAGTTTGTACAAGAAACAATGTATGTAACTTAGCTGGCCCCGTAGCGCAGTTGGTAGAGAACCTACCTGCTGTGCAAGGAGTCCTTGGTTCGATTCCCGGCAGGATCATCCTTCCCTGAGTCTGGAAGTATGAATGAGTGTGTGAATTCAACGTACAAAAACCCACTGTTAAACGAGTAACAGCACTGCCAATAGGCAAGG
This sequence comes from Tenodera sinensis, assembly GCA_030765045.1. Lineage (NCBI taxonomy): Eukaryota > Metazoa > Arthropoda > Insecta > Mantodea > Mantidae > Tenodera > Tenodera sinensis. The sequence goes on from CM060964.1 coordinate 312,337,722, forward strand.
CCGCCGATATGACCCCTGCAGTTAAAGGCGGGATATAAATGGAACACTTAAAATGTATGTAACTTGTGGAACGAGGGATTGCTTTATACTCGCGGAATTTTCATGTAGTGGGCGCTGAAAATCTTTCCACTTGTAAAATAATTTCACTTCAGCCATCAGATGCGTGAACATACCATTTATATTAATCACTGCTTTCTAACTGGATTTGCTATCGTAAATATATTCCAATTCTTCCAATTACTCCAATTCTTTAACAAATTGTACTTTATCTTTAAATCTGCGAGATATATGGTACTTTAACCTACTTATAAGGAAACACCTCAAGAACACAATATTTTCATCTGGACGGTCTTTTGTTCTAATTTGTCTCGCCTAGTCATAAAGTAATGGTTTTTCCATGTGGCAGAGAATAGTAATCCTATGTGCTACCAATCAATAAACAACAGTATGCAAGATTTTTAAAACAATTTTAGGGTAGTTTTAATATTCTATCTATCTCACCGAAGTTTTATTAATCAAGTTTGTGTAAGTATATAACGAGACAGAAATACTGAAATTACGATATGAAACTTGTGCAGCTAATTGTTAATAATTTTCTGTGCAATTAAGTACAGCTAAAGCTCCGAGACAAGAGTTAGTGTAAATTTTTTGTATGTACGAAGTACTTATTTATTACCAAAGTTTTAAACTATATCAGCTATAATTAACGACTAATATAATTTGCTAGAATAGATCCTGAAATACTTAGTTTCCCACTGTATATATCAGACAAATCAAAAGGAAAAAAAAAAAAGTCAAATTATTTTCTGACAAATGCTACAACATATTACCTCTAAGACAATTGAGATGTGTAAACAGAACCCAGAACTCTGTTCATGTTATTTCATTAAATCCGGCAAATTCGTCTCTCCCTCTCTCCGCCTCTCTCCCTCTCTTTCCATTTACTTCTTTATATCTTTTTCCAATATATGTATTTCTCCCTCTGCTCCGTTCCTGTGATACACTCTCCACTTCTCGCTGTGCAAGTTATAAACCATGTGTTGTTTAGAACACCGACACTATGAACTTTTTTCTAGGTTGTACGAGTAAATACAAATTAAAACTTAAGTAAAGGCTTTAACTTCTACCGCTTTCTTTTGCAATGTCGTGATAGCTTCAAATCTTAGATTACTAGAAATACAATTTTGATATAATTCCTTATTCATCCTATCGAAATATTGCAACCAACAAAGCCTGTAAGAATATTATACTAAGAAAAATTATAAAACGCATGACAAGGGAGGCACTTGTAGCTTTTATTCTGCTCCCATTGGAAAAGCCTCATTCGGGGAACGTCGGGTAGATGATGTGCAGGCTATTTTTAAAGCAGAACCTAAAGTTCACACATACGTATGTGTACTTACATATAAGACCGTGAGGGGTATAAGTGAAGATATCTGCACTGGTATTTGAGAACAGGGTAATGAATAATATTAGATTAATAATTTTTTTCACTTACGGACTTATAATTTTACTTATTTAGAATAGCGTGTTTTCAGAATGGTTGGTAAATTTAGGTTGGTGTGTCCCAGAAAACGTAGAGTGGGCGGAACGAATGTTGTACCGAATGCTTTCTGCAAGGTCAATGACTTCACGTTACCTAGGCTAGTGGGTCTCGCAATGAGGTGTGAAGCAAAACGGATGGTCTATATCACAGGTGTTGTTCGTTTCGTGGCCCAATTACGACCGTGTAACAAAATTAAGTAATGAATTATGTGATTGGTTTGTGGTAAAACCGTTAGACGTAGTTTACCTAACAACGAACACACCGAAGTGAATACTTATTAAGGCACCCTTTATCAAAATGTATGCACTTACACCCCTAACACGTGTATACATACAAATAGACATGCACTTACGGTACGCGCTAAACTTGGTTTCTATAACGTTGGGATACTTTTCCAGGAAATACTGGTCTTTCTTACTTTAGCAAAAAAGAAAAAAAGTCAAGATATATAAATGCACAATATGAATATAAAGTGTCAGCAGACTAATTAGCTGTTACAACCCCACCTCCATGCTTCAGTCAGTATCCAGTGACGGACACAAACAGGCAATTCCATGGGTTTCTATGTCGTGAATCTCCTGGGAATGTCCCCCAAAAGACTTCTTTATGCATGACTTTTGTATGTAAATGGTAAACACTATGAGACAAAGTCTTACTAAATATCAAATTTGGATCTTGTTAAAACACAATTTATTTCAAATAAGTTTCATCTCTTGACCTTGCAAAGAGAAATGAATTTCAAAGGCATTGCATAGCAACCAGTCCTTACAATCTTTCACTATCGCTTAAGGCCTACTGTATTCCCATGTCCACCTTGCACCTACGAGAAAATCAGCAATAATTAGAATAATATACTTTCCGAAAATGCTTATGCCGATTAAAATGTAGTAGATAGAGAAATAAGCATTTGCAAGAATAGTGTGTATAAGAGTGAGTATAGCTCTACATATATTTGCGAGCAGAGATTCTCCAAATTGAACTATACTAAACGTCTGCATCGCAATATGTTACGCGACGATCACTTGGTGCATCTTCTAAGGCTATGCACTTCGACTTGGTCGCCAAATATCGACAGACTTGTTAAACGTAAGCAGTACCAAAGAAATCACTAATAAACAGATGTTTATCACATAAGATTTGAAAGTGCATTCGTAAATCAAACGCAACGTACATATAACCAACCCACCACTGCAACATAATGCACGTCTGTGTGGCACAGTCCGCGTATAGTGGAAGGTGGTGAACCAATGGGTGAACCATTTCCAAGATACAATTATTGGTTAAATTTGCCAATAATTCTTTCCTCAGATATGAATATGTTATTCCTTTATGTTTAATATATGTCTATATCTATAATATGTATCTATATGTTATACTCAGGCACAGAAATTTGCGAGCGTTAAAGTCTGGATGGAAGGAAATGCGATAGGACTCTTTGCAGTATAGGCAGGAATGTTACAGGTAACAAACCACCCCGGTCCCTCTTAAGAAATTTTCAGACACCACTGAGATCGGTTTATATCTATCAGTAACTCTTGGCCGCTGTTGTTTAGACTCCCTGTACTGATTATGATTTAAGTGTTGCTAACTAACTGCTTAATAATTCCTATGCCTGATAATGATTAATAGGAAGAAGGAAGATTATGCTAAGAACTTCCAATGCTTGGAAGACTTGAGAAATCAGCGCTGTGGGCCCAGCAAAGCTTCCTTGTAATGGTATTATTTAAATAATCCTGGTTAGACGAGGGTGTTGAAGTGACTGACATACATATGTGGTATTCTGTCCGCCCCATGTATGCACACCCAGCCAGGAGAAAGCGTGCAAAGAACGGTTAAGGTGTTTGCTTTTTAGGTAATGGCATGTTAATCATATGGAGGCAACGGTGGCAGGACCGGAGTATGTCATGCAACGTCGCATGTGATCTACACACACGCACACACACACACATGAAGATAGCATCTGCACTACCAAATGCACAACACTAGCGCCGTGCACGGCAGCTGCGCTAACTTCCATTCGGTCTATACGGCACGAAACACTAAACGCTCCCTCATTATCCTAATTAATTAATACTTGTGGACCACGGAATAAGACTATGGTGTAATTATTCGAATTTATTTGGATAACTATCCGAATTTGTGAAATGTTCAAATGCCTATAATTAATATTAATTTTGGAATATTCTATACTTTGTTGCACACATATTCAAACTACATCAGTGGCACGTTGCAAGTATTCTGTAAGTACTGTAATCATAGTAGGGTAATGAGTATACCCGGCGGGGACACCTCCCGTACCGCAACCTACGTAGATCTATTGTAGCTAACAGCCCCTAGGAGGCAGGGATGAAGTGAGGGAACCGCAGGGTGACACAGGGCCGCAGTCAGACTAGCCACAGAGACGAGCGGAAGTCCCTAACTAATGCGCAATCATAGTTAATTAACACCACGTTACTAGAAACGGTCTTCCTGGAATGTTAAGACGGAGAAAAGTTAGCTTTAAAAATTAATAATTAAACATTTGAACAAACATTTCAAATGATATAGTTCAGAATTCTTGGTAAACCGCAGTGTACTCCTTGTCGGTTACTTTTAGTTGCTTTGACTGTATCTTACTGCGTCGGTCTGGGTGGCTCAGTTGGTTAGCCGCTGGCATACTGATCCCAAGGTCGCGGGTTCAAATCCGGCCCAGACCGATGGTTTTTAAGTGTGCTTAAAATATCTCCATGTCAGTAGATTTACTGGCATGTAAAAGAACTCCTGTGGGACGAAATTCCGGCACACCGGCGACATTGATATGATCCAGCCAATTGAAAGCGTCATTGAACAACAAAATATCATCATCATTGTGTCTTATTGCATTGTATTTGTTCCTTTAGTGTTATCACTATAGTTCTCAATGGATAAAATACTATCCGTATTCTGTCCTTATGTCACTAAACATTCAGTATAATCTAAAATTTTCATGTTCAACAAACCGAGATTGAAATAGGGTAACAGGAACATGAAATTTACTTCTGACCCATTCACCCCTCATATTTTAAAAACTCTAGAAACATTCGAAAGAATAGTAATTTATAATGGTGAAACACACACAGAGGCGCGCACAAACACAAATTTTCTGTTTATAAATTAATACAGTATTACTTCATATATGTAATGAAAATACATGGATTTATTATTTTTATTGTTAAACATACTATTAACATTCTATTCTTATGTGCAAGTTCAATGAGCCCAATGCCTCGATTCCATATATCAGGAGGGGAAGGATTACCCCATAGCAAGCAACTCTTATTGGACGTTTACTCAAGTATTTTGACAAATCATTAATATTTATCTCTTGCAACCATTCTGGAAATATTTCCTGCCATTCACTTATTTAAGCATATTCGCAAGGATACTTAGTGCAATTATTTTTATTATACTCAGATTAGGACTAAATTCTAACATTAATTAATTAATTAATAACAAATTCTGAATTTATAAAATGTTGGACATAAGTTTCAAACACTCTAAAATGGTACAATTTTCTCAGGTTTAAGACTAATTGTTTTGCTTTCATTGTCTGCTGATTTTGTGTATTTAACATATTCAAAGAGCCAAGCAAACATATGCAGTGTACACGCATGCAGTATTTCATATAAAACTTAATATTACAAGTTTAAGATAAGAACGGTAACACCAAATATAATAATTAACACACAGATTCAACAATATTAAGTTATAATATGCATATCTGCCCTATATTTTAGTTAAATGAAATTCATTCTTTTGTTGGAGATAAATAATAATGAAAACAGGTTACTAAATTACAGCGCATTCTCTGCAAAAACAGTTGAATTTTATGAGACGGTGTACAACTGGAATTTATAATCCGCTTTAAACATACAGAAGTGCATGAACCAACTTAAGACGTTTACTTCAGATATGCAGATGTGTTGTGTAATTATGAAAGCTTTATAATATATTTCCCCGCGACAAATAGTATTTGAGCACGATACACAACTTAAGTGTATGAATTCAAAACGTTCCGTTTCTTGTGCACTTATTGCACTTCCAGCTGGTGATTCATACTACTAATGCAAATGGATTAGAACTTGAAATATACCTATACTATGTTTTAACCGAGGAGATAGTTTAAAATATTGGAATGGTACATATACAATTTCTCACTTTGATTTAAAGAAAATACCCTGAATGGTTTAAGGAACAAATCTACAATGCAATTTTTAATATGTTGCATACACATGGCTTTCTCTATTTCCTCTTCCACAAACTATTCTACAACAAATTTATCCGTTTGTTATTATTGGTATAGCACCACTTAAGGATACGAGGTTGTCTGAGCATACAGAAATTAAACCTTACTGAGTTAAATTCCACTGCTCTTGAAGATCTCGGTGGTTTTTCCTGAACCTTTCATGAATAGTTATTCGGTAAATCATGAAAATTATTTCAAGTGGTTTTTTTCATTGTTAGTTCATGTGGTTGAGTCTATAATAATTATTTCATCCAGCAGAAAAATAATAAAATTGACTCTTTAAACATATGAATTCATATAGCTTTTTCTCTGAAACTACTTGCAATACCGAATCACACTTTTGCATGATTGTTCTTAGTATAATCAGTTATCTTCTGAAATCAACTATTTAGTTATGTGCATCAGTTTACTATAAATTAAAAATATTATTTACTCAAGTCAATTATTATTATTATTATTATTATTATTATTATTATTATTATTATTATTATTATTATTATTATTATTATTATTATTATTATTATTATTATTATTATTATTATTACTGTGGTTCACAAAGTTCAACTACATGTTGTTTCCAACTGTTTTTGAAGATGCTAATGTACCGTAGGTTAAGTAGCCTTTATATACTCTCTCAATTTCAAGAAGGTTCAAGGTTACCCCTTCCGGTTTCCAGAGGAATCTAGTAAAACTTAGTCACATAAGGTAAACAACGCGATGGATATGAGATAACGCCCGATATGTATGCAACACACCTAACTTACAGTTAATACGGGTAGGTTCGCAGCACGTTACCTAACGCTACTGGGCTGTTGCCTAAAACTGACTCAAGTGTAAATCGCAGGCCAAAGGACTGCGCTCACGAGGTATCTCGGGCAATCAAGAAGGACATGTGTGTCCGATGTACTCCGCACGTCGGGTAGACAAGGGTCACCACCCAAAAGATGTCCATAAGGGGCGCGCGGGGCGTCAGTGAAGATTGTACCTTCACATGTCTCCAAGTTCTCAGCTGGTTCCCTTTCCTGACTATAGCCCAAGTACTCAGATTCCCACCTCGAGACATGCGTGAATGTGGATTTCAGAGAGGATGACACGGAATCTTGCTGTACAGTCTTTTAATGAATGTTTCAAGTGATTTAAAGCGAGACGTTTGCCGATCGATGAAAAACTATGTAATAATCCACTAGTTAAATATAACTTGTATCGTATCTGAATACTCCGTTCTGCTCCTTAGGCATAAACAACGGAAATTTCTTCCGAGCGACAAACGCATCCAAAGGCTCAAACGAACATAGAAGACGTGAGATCTATACAAACCAAAACTGACGCTAATACCTACAATCTTCCCCTTTCTTCTTATTAAACCCCCGCCCCACTCATAGCCACCAACCCAAAGCTACAACCCATTTTCAATATCTCCTGATTTTCACCCTGACTTCATCTATAAAATTCTCAGAAATCCGTGACATTCTCAAGGCCAAGCACAGTAATTAGTCTAAAAACCTTCCATTACTTACATCCGCCCAGTGATTGAGCGAATTCTACGAATAGGCCAACGGAACCCAGTCCTTCACTAATGACCTACTTAACTATCTGGTAACTAATTTTCCTGTCTGACAAACTTTATGCAACGTTATATAGCATATTCGTCTGATATTAATATTTCAAGTAATTATATTTGCTTGATTTCCCTATCAATTATTTATCGATAAATACTAATTACTTCTTCATTTATTAATTCCATTTTAAATGATATTTTATTTACGGAACCCATAATTTGGGTATCAAATGATAGTATCTCAAAATTTCATATTTTACCAGTTGCGGCCCTGTTTCACTGAAAGCGTTTTTCTTCATGCAATATCGGATGACATTTTGGCACTCGAACTTATCGCGCAAGCGCAATACTATTTTCATACAAATTTTCAGTATGCCACATCAGTAAGTTTATGTGCATGAAATGATTACACTAAAACAGTAGATTTTAAGAAACTCCATGGTGTTGTGTATGTATGTGTTTTTTTTAACAAATTACACGCTATAGTGAAATTATATTGAATTTATTTTAGAGGTAAGGAATTTGCAGTGTTTTCTTATTTCTAACACTTCTTGTCCTTTTTATATTGTGCAAGATTTATGTTACACTGAACTCAATAAAACAGTTCAAGGGTTTTAAAATCCCAGGCAAAGAAGAAAAGGGATGACAGTATGGAATTTATAGCCTAGTATCGCAGTGGTTAAACAGCCTACAGAAGGTATAAATCATACTTTAGATCGGCTGTATTCAGTGTTTACCAGAGAGCTTGTGTCGTTTTTCCACTGAGTGCGTGTATATTTTCGCAGCACGAGGCTCCTAGAGTGAGGCGAGGGGAACTGTAGCATAAATCAAAACGTTGTATGGCTCGCGGCACCTTTAGCATTAACTGTTTTGTTTGTATTAATGCTGCGAAGCGTTGATGGAAACTCCTGCCAGCCAGCGTATAGCTAGTTCATGATCTTTTCCTGAAAACGTTCAACTTGCAGAAATTGTTTTGCGTAATTGAATTCTAGAGGGCCGTGTTTGGGGAGGGAGAGGGTAAGGTATGCCAGCGGGGAGGGAAGTTTATTTCCAGTTTAGTTGGCGGGAGTGGGCCATACGCTAGCGCGCGTGTGTGAAGTCCGGATGTTGTTCTGCGTTTTATTGCTTCAATGTGGAGAGGGAGTCAATTTGTAAAGCAGGAGATTCCTTACAGAAACGTGCTAATTGTTTGCCAGCCTATTTTGTATGCCTCGGTAAGCAGCCAATGACATTATAAGCGTTTCCACTAAACACAAGATGCACAACAGTCGAAAACAGGACGATTAACAACACTGGTTTACAAAAAATTCAAGTTGTGCTCTATCCTTTACAAAAATAGTCAACTTTAACCAAACTGAGGTCGAGGATCACGAATATGACGCCATACATTTCTTGTTAGCCCTTGGTTCAAATATATATGTGGAATTTTCCCTTTTGGTCTCTTACCTATTTATTACGCACTAGAGCGCTTCTGCTTTTTAATTTTCCTTTGTAATTCTAGGGCATCTGTCATGACATTCCAACAATAGTCTGCAAGCACATGTGAGCTCCTGTGATACCTTGTTTCCTTCCTGTGATACCTTGTTTCCTTCCTGTGATACCTTGTTTCCATTGCTGAAATGTGATGGAAGGCTCTCCGTGCCTGTCACTCACAGCGCCACAATTGCTTGGGAAGAAGTGAAGATGTGAGTCCAAAAAGTGGTTCTTGAGCAACATAATACATTTTAGCTCTTGGTATGTCCTCAGAAGTTCATTAACAACTAAGTTGTAGTTTTCAGCTCTTCGATTTCCCAAGAAACTGTGAGCAACATTCTTTAAGGCTTCTCAGACTGCTATGTCCTACCTCCTACCTTCAATGACCCTATTACATCTTCCATCGTTAAGCAGTCGATCCAACGAAAATTCCCTGTTTGACCTTTGCGTTACTGAGATGTGGGAATTTTGTCTTTAAATAGGTACTTTAAAGTTTCTCCTTTATATAGCGCTATCACTAAATTCTTCATAATATCTAGATTGATGATCGCCTTTGTAGCGCAGTTGGTAGCGCGCTTGCTTCTAATGCGGAGGACCCGGGTTCGATCCCCGATACCAGAATGGGGATTTTATCCCACTGGGAGGTCTGGCACGGGGTGTACTCAGCCTTGTTAGGTTCAGGGGCGGAGGCCAATTGAGGAGCTACTTGAATAAAGAAGTAGCGACCCAGACCGCCGGGAGGGATCGGGGTGCTCATCACGTCCCACCCTCCAGTACTGCACGCCTCTCATGACGCCTGTAGTGGGTAGAGGTGCAGGACGCAGTGGCACGCGAAGGGCACGCGAAGGGCTGCTGAGCTAGGGGTTATTATTTATTATCTAGATTGATGTGTAAAGGTGGCAATAGGATTTTAAGCAAACATTTTAAACGTCATATTCATTTATTTCGCATGGAAACGAATAGGAGTGAACTATTTTTAACTCGGATAGATTTTGAGTGTAAACCTGTGTAATCAACAACATTATGGACCAGTTATAAGTTAACTTCATGTCCATCATCATCATCACCACCGCCACTGCCACCGCCACCGCTATATGTTGACCCTGAAATTCTATTCGCTTTGCAGGACTAAGATATAAAAAAATCAATAACGACCTCCCATTTCAGAACGTCGATAAGTGTTGCAAAATTCTGACAAATAAGAATAAATATCTTCGAAATGGTTCACATCACAAGAAAGATCATTTAACATAAATTCTGTGTTTTAACGAGATCTACATTTTTGTACAGTAGGCTTTTGTCTATCTCTTACGGTTTACTAGTTATACAAAATTCATCAAGGGTGAACAGGACTACATGGGCTATAGCCAGAAAATTCTGAATATCTATTTCATTTTCCATGAAAATATTTTAAACATATGGCATTTTAATCAAAATTTTGTAAAGGATAAAGGGTAGTTTTGGATTGAGCATTTTCTTTAGATAACATCTTCGTGTAGCATTCTTGAAATACATTAACTTAAATACTGACAATGGTTTCTAATCGAATTTTTGTTTTTGAGTTATGCTGTTCACAGATAGAACACACAGACACACACACTGACACGCTTGCGCGCGCGCGCGCACACACACACACGCGCGCGCGCGCGGATCCTTTTTCTAAAAATGCTATTTTTGGATTCACGGGGCCCCAAAACATATATTTCCGGTGAAATCTCGACATCGAATTTTTGGGTCGAATACAATCCTTCCCCTACTTAATATACACAGTAGACAAAAGTTTGTGCGTGAGAGAGAGAGAGAGAGAGAGAGAGAGAGAGAGAGAGAGAGAGAGAGAGAGAGAGAGAGAGAGAGAGAGAGAGAGAGAGAGATCGCGCGCGGAAAGCGCTAAGTTGATTTTAATTAATAATTGTTTGAGTTGAACAGCAGTTTTTTCCAACGTAATTTAATTCCTAAATGAATACGTAAAATACTGAAAAGGATTTAGGAAGCCCTATGTAAGACTGCGAACATGTATAGTTGATAAATGAACATTGCGTGTATTTCCTGTGAAATTATGTGTGAAATATAAGTCTTCCTCTTCCTGCTATAGAGACGTGAAAGTGAAAAAATTGAGTTTAAAATATAAAATGTGGTATTTCTGTTGTATAAAGAGCCAGAACCTGTGAACGTTTATCCAAATATACCAAAAATTAAGTTTCTATATTTTAATACATACACTACGTTAAGAGCTATTATGTGAAGGTTAAATATACTATTCTTTGGATGGTCAATTTCCTGAGTACTAGATAAAAACCATTCATTTATTTGGAAATGTTGGATCTTAATAACATTGCCAATGTGGAATCGACATTTGCATTTGGGAAACAAACATCTGTAAAGTATACGGTAATAAATGAAAACAGTTCCAATGTTTTGAAATCCGTGACTCTTTGCTTGAAGTGTCTGGTATGGAAGATACAGCCTATGTTTAGCAATTCCTGTAATAGCGAATGATGCATTATTTTTAAATAATTGAAGCCAACGAAAGCATAACTTCTTTCGCCATACAGGTTTGTGAATAGCTACAAGACCATTACACATGGCTACAACTATTCACAAATCATTTTTCCTCAATATTGCATTATATGTTCAATTAAATAGGGACTAAAGTTAATATTATAATGTGCATACTTGTCTGTAATGAACCATTTCGATTCCTTAAGCTTCCTTTTCGCTTCTTGTTCAGTTATACAATTGCTTGGTTGCTTTTTTGCTGGGTCAGTATTTTTTTTCTTTCAGAACCATGGCATGCTCTACCAGATGATGTCGGTCTGGATGGCTCAGTTGGTTAGACGCTGGCCTACTGATTCCAAGGTCGAAGGCTCAAATCCGACCCAGACCGATGGTTTTTAAGCGTGCTTAAAAACGACAGCTCCATGTCAGTAGATTTATTGGCATGTAAAAGTACTCGTGCGGGAAGAAATTCGGACACACCGGTGACGCTGATGTGATCCTGGCAATTAACCGCATACCTATAGTTATACCACGAATTAGTTTGCGTTACTTCCGTTGCTGATTTCGCGCCCCTAGCCAGAACTATTCTTTATTTATTTCCCTTTGTTTTTCTGTTTTTTTTGTTTTTGTTTTTGTTTTTTTTAATTAAAAAGGTTTTGAAGAATAGGCAAGTAAACATGTCTCTGTGTTTGAAGTTTTAGGTCTGAAGCTTCGTCATGTTTCTCGTATTTCCAAGTTAACATTATTCCAATTACGTTTGTCGTTTCTCCACCTGGTTTCCATTGTTGTTCCATTTTTTACTAAATATCTACGCCACTCACAGCTGCAAGACATAGGACAGACCCTATTCGTCCGAATATTTTACAGAAATTGTTAAACATTTTCAGAAAAAAAAACATAAAAATTTAACGAAGGGATTATGAATCTCAAAATCAAACACCCACCCGAACAGCCTGTGTTTCGAGACCCCTGGGAACAGAATATATGCAAGCCCCCGCTTTGAGTGCCTGGATACTTTAGAAAAAGCACTCCAATGAGGGTTCGAGCCCGATGATTGATAAAGTCTTTAAGACAAGGCTTTATTTTTAGGGTAGTGTTCTTTGTAAGGATTATCTTTGTTCCCTAAGTCGCACTAAGGTGGATATCCAAGGCTTGAACGACTCTATCCTGTGGTGCTTATCATATGCCATAGTCCCTTTCTGTAGCTGTGTCATTGGAGTATTACTATCAAGGTAATGATATTATGCAGCGCAGGGTTAACCCAAGGTAAATACAATTGTAGGACATCAGCACATGGAGGAGTCCAGCTAGTAGCTATACATGTGGGATATCTTCCTAAAATCCAGGTACTTTGTTATTAGTCCATGCTGTAGTGAATCCATGACATGGGCTAGCTCTGGGATATGACACAGTTGATCTGCCATTATTAATAGTTCCTTAAGCCAAATATATCCGTTCCGTAACAAGTGGGATGTCGATGGATTCCAAAAGTACAAGGGCGCGTCAATCATTTTAGTCATGCAACTTCATTTACTATACACTTTCAATCCTTGACAATTTCCATAAGATGACACAGTCATACCCCAATAAGCGGTACTTGAATATTGGGAGTGGTGGTCCCGTGTACCATCCGGTACCCTTTTACAAATGGAATGAATGAAACGTATACCAAAGAGTCAGTTCGGATTGGAAAAAGACAAATTGACAACGTTCAATAAACTAATAGTGCTACAAAAACTTGAGAGCTGCGAACGACGAACTATATGGTGATTATAATATTTGGTAACCCATTTGTGGGCTCTCTTCACTGTGCGAGAGAACTGAGAGAAAATCGCCGGAGAAATAATGCTAGCAGAGGCGCACTAAAATCCTTACTTAATGGTAGATGCTGGAAATGTTGAGTTCCTTCTCTCTAACAGGCAGCATATCTATTAAAAATGTTCTCGCTTTTTCGACTAAGCTCAACGGCGAGAGTATTTAATATTTCGTGCACGATATTGTCGCTAACAAATTTATGTAGTGTACGAGGTCTAGAACGATACCATAATATCATAAATAAAAATCGCAACTAATTAGGTCGGGGCAGCGAGTGGGTCACAAATATATAATTGTCATGAAACACCTTTCTTATTCCATTTTATGATTCGATAGCCATATTGTAATTGCAGAATCTCGTTGGAACCAACCGTTGGATATCTCTTCTTCTGTTAAGGGGATCGATAAAGTCTCCAATCTCGCTGTGCATTGTTTCAATAAAAATGAACTCTGATATTCTTCTAGCACTTATTATATACTCAAATTTTCAGGTTATAGTGACACATTTAATGCAATAGCACAGTTTTTCTGAAGCCCAACATCATCTGTTGTGAGTATTCACGCTAATTTATTTAGTGATTTTCGAGGTTATAGCTCTAAATGGCATCGATTTTATCTAGCATATTTTCTGCTAAAGCTGTTCTTTTCTTGGAATGTTTCTTGTCTAACATCGAACCCGAAGCTTCGAAGTTATTCACCTTCACATGTATAGTTTTTCCTGTGAGTGTTGTTACAGAGTTGGAAAACTTTCCTCAAACTCACTGCGCACACAGCGAACAAATTCATGTTTAAAGTAAACTTTGCATATGAACACATATTCTTCCACAATAAGTCACATGCCATGTTTACTGTAGTCACAGAAACACCAGACTGTACTGGACTTTTCGCAGCAATAACTGTGAGACATGACGCCAATGCACACTGGCAGTAATTGGGAGTCTGAAGTCCCGCTAGATGGTGAGGGAATAGCGGAGGGGAGAAAGCCCGCGAGAGGGTTACCATATAATACCTTTTAGATGTAAATACTGCAAACTGTAAGAAAAGTGTGAGTAAATAAGTGCTAATCTCTTACTCTTCTGCAAATTGTAAGATGTATGAGCAGCAACATGACTAGAATTGTTATAAATAAACAAGGGCATTCAAGCTTTTGTGCAGTTTTATGAAGCGTGGAAACCGAAGCGTTTGAAGCATTAGTTCATTTAAAGATCAGTGAGGAACTTCATGCAACTAAGACGGATCTTTCACAAACTATCATTCACTAAATTGCAACACAGTTATTAAATTAATTACTTATTAAAAATTCTATAAAATCTGTGAAGCTTTTTCATGAACTATGGGAACATTTTCACCTCAAAATCATTTAAATAAATGTGATCTCTGTCTTCACATCGCAGTGCCCTGGCTTCTCAAAACTAATTCATATAAATTGAAAATAATACCAGTGGATCTAGAGTTCATTTTCAATGTGTATTGTGTTAGAGTTATTTTAATGTAATCATTTATGTAGCCAGTTACAATGTTTCCACAACTTTCTGTGCCTAAAGAACCTTCTTTCTCCACTCAACCCTATCCATCCATTCTATTTCCTCCAGTCCTCTTGCTCTCATTCCAGTTATTTCCCGCATGCAGTTTTGAGGTCTTCCTTTTCTTCAACTTCCATTCTTCTCCATTCTAAAATCGTTCTCGGTAAGGGCCCTCACTCACTCACTCACTCACTCACTCACTCACTCACTCACTCACTCACTCACTCACTCACTCACTCACTCACTCACTCACTCACTCAGTCACTGACTCATGCGCTTGCGCACTCACTCTTTCTCGGTAATCTACCTTCATTGATTCTCATATGTCCATACCAGCTCAGCTGTTTATATCTCATTTAGTCTAATGTTGATTTCTTATTATTCATTTTTCTCTTATAACATTATTTATTATTTTTTCCGATCATGGACATCTCACTGACCTTCTTAGAAAATCCATTTCCAAAGTTTTGATTCTAAATTTTTGTTAAATTTACATGTTTCAGCTCCATATGCGATAGTAGTTTTTACTATTGTATTACATATTTGTAATTCATTCTTCCTACTTATTTATCTGTTGCACAGGAGACTATTTGGCATCGATGCTATAATTTTACACCTATTGGCTCTGTTTATTAATGTAATTTGCGAATATATTGAGCTTCTGAAGAGTCGTCCGTAATAGTGGGGCACGCCTGCAGGGTTTTCTGCTTCGTGTTCAAGAAGTGCGCTATAAAACGTGCAATTGTTTCTGGTGAAAGCTGGGCGGAATAAGTGCCACTCTTGCTGTTAAGAGTGCACCAGGTCAGTCTCGCCGCACCCAATTAGAATCGGCGGGGAAGCGGGAACAAAATTTAATTAACAGAGAATAAACACTGAGAGGTGGAGAGCTCGGCAGCCACTACAGTGAGAGTGGTATGGGCTAGCGTAAAGAAGCACAACCCTCCTTGCCACAACAGTTATATACTGTGGCCAGCCCATACACAGTCAGCTTAGAAACAAAAGGCGGTCGTCGGGATTATACGATTCCCCCTTGTTAAAGGAATAAGTTTTCCTTTCCGTACAAATGTATACGTCACCAGTGGTAATACCCAGCCCACGTGGTATTACGACACGTTTTCTATGGAGAATGCTGCGAGCTCTGCTCCTTTGTTTCTTTAGTGTATGTTAACACCGCACACTGTTTCACCAAAGACTTACAAGTGAACAACCACTATGGTATATGCAGCCACATAGCCGCAGTACCAAGAAATATCCTTGTCCTTCTAGAGTTAATCACTCTGCACTCAAATTCCAGTTGCTCATCAACTAATCCTAACAAAACACCAGAGAAATCCTCACAAGTCACAGATATAGATATAACTTCAGTTACCTTCCTAAATTACTTATTATGCCTGGGGACTAAAGAAAAACATTAGCTCCTGTTAAGGGAATACCCAACTGAAAATGTAATTTTCTAGAGTCTTTAACCAACTTAGCTAAAAATTTATTTCCAAAGTTGCCTCATATCAACATAAAAGGGTTTTAAATTTCAATGTGGTATCTCATTTATTTCCGAGTTATGAAATGTTGAATCTGGGTGTGAAGCCAAATGCTCCACATGACGCCATTTTTAAAAAAAAATTGCCGTTTTCTAAAACTGTATTATATGTATCTACTTATAAGGAACAAATCTATCACATAGTGTTGTTTTACAAAATAAAAGCAAAGGAAAATAATTTTCAAATTCTGCTGTTGTTTAAATTGTGTACAGCTTTAAAAAGTAATAACTCAAAACCCTTCAAAAGAAAAAAAGGTGTGTAACAGATTTAATTGTCTGTGTTTGGGAATATAAATCACAAATTTCAGAAAGTAAATATGGTGAAAAAAATAATATTCAAAAATCTTAAATTCAAAATGAAAATCATTTTTACTCGATATATTTTGTGTGCATTATATAGGTATAGGTATTTGTAGTATGAAGAGTCAAAAACCATTTTGAATTAATGGCCTCTGAGTATTTCTCAAGCCGTGGAATACAATTTTTGGGAGATTTCTACTCAATTTCAGTTGTGTATATTCCCTTAAGCAACGAAAGAAGGCAGTGATATTTAAGTCATCCTGATAAGTTTAATGTCCTAATTTGGAAGTCACAAGTGCAATAACATTTTAAAATATAGAAACCTCTATATGGAGCTATTATAGAACACTAAGTTATATGCGTATACTGAATTCCACTTTTCCAATGTTTGTCCTTCTTTCCTTCCCTAAATTTCTACTGTTACCTAAGTAGGTCTCCTTTTCAACTTACTTTTCTTTGCTAATCTCATCTATTACTTTGTCCATCTTACTCTCACTCAAATGCTCCTTTCCCTTAATAATGTTCTCCACAATTTTACCATATATTATCAATATTAAAACTAGTGTTGCAAGGTTTTTGGAATAGGAGATGCGTTTTTCTCGAGATATCTCCAGGAAACTAGTTTGGTGAAATTAGCCCAACATCGCTGTCCTCGTCCATATTACTACTAACGGCAGTTCCATATTCTGTTGCAATTCAACGAAGTTCGTATTATTAACGTCTCTCTTTAAAGAAAAAAAAATAGAGAGAGAGAGAGAAAACCACTTCGTATTCTACTTCTCGCAGGTTATTTATTATGTGTTTCTCCAATTATTATGAGTAACTCTGCAATAAACAGTTTGTTTTTGCATGCCCTAACTTCGGATATGCAACTATCCATTTATTTGGGCGTTTATAATGCAATACATATTTTCAAAATATTTAAAAGTATTTTTTTCCTATATAATGCATAAAATAAAAATGTTGTAACATATGGAGCAAAGTGAAACATTTGCTTGCTTTCCTATGTAACTTATGGCTACCTTGAGCATGAACTGCCAACCAACATTAGGAAATGAATAGAACCATTATGAGGCCTGATCACAAAGATTAAGGCTGTGTTTGTTCACGGATGTTTATTACTCCATTTCAATGTTTACATAACATCTTTCGTAGTATTCCTCTTCTATTTGAATGCACTTTTCATAGCGTCTCTGCCAGTCCTCGAACACATGGTGCAGGCCATTCTTTGTTATGTGCTGAGAATCTTGAGCACTGCTTTCAGAGTCCTCAAATTAATGCCCTGGAGCTTTGCTTTTAATGACGGGGAAAAGAGTCATGGGGGTGCAAGATTGGGGCTATAATGCGGATGCGGTACGCGGGTAATGTTGAATTTAGGCAATATAGGCAATGTATTGTTTCACTGTGTACACTGGAGACTTCAATTATTTCAGCTTTATCTATTTTATTCTGTAGGCGCATTTTAACCAAAGGAAATCATTTCCAATGAAAGTTGTTATATTTGATGCGCATCAGGTACATAAGCCTTTTCTCTAAATAATTTACAGGGACACAAAACGAAAGAGTACGGTTACTGGAAATTATATGACTCTGGCCATCGGGTGTTTTATTTATGCGGTTAATTTTTTCCAAAGCTATATTGAAAAACATTTTTATCATAGTCGTTACCATTAAGGTATGCCGCTGCTTTTCCATAAGGACGCACAAAATGCAAATATTGGAGTACGTTCTGTTATTCATAACTGACGAAGGGGTTTTCAAAGGAAGAATTTGAAATGAGTGCAATTACGGAGAGAGCCCATCAATTCTCCGGGCAGCACGAAGTGTCAATATACGAACCGTAGGTGCGCTGACATCACAGTCGCAGTTTTTTGGTCGGCGGTGGCGGATATTATTGACTGCATCGCGGCTCATCAATCATCACGTGTGATCATCGCCATTATCATCACTGCACGATCACCGTGCCTGCTACAACAAGATTACAGCGAGGTAAACATAGACACATGTCACACTACCGTTTTTAGCGGTGTTTAAACTTAACACCCACCGCGCGGCAGTCCATCATTGGCTATCTTAATCTTTATTATGAAACATTAATTAGGCGCCAAATTGGCGTTGTGTCCGCAGAATATCTTCCGCGCTTCATTTCCTTTTTTCTTTCACCCCGTCAGTTTATGTCAGCTCATAAAGCTGAAAAGCACGTTTTCCTGTATTTGCGTATGTGCATTTTGGTGAAATATTTTTAATCCCAAATTATCGTGAACATTCTGCCCAGATATAATGTGTCACTTTTTATTTTTATGGCTTTTTTGCCCTCGAATACCTAATGGAAAAAAAGTATGTATAACCGTGATAAAAACAGACGGCAATATAAATAAAGTCACTGATGGAAAATGGCGTCAGAAAGATATTCCATGTAATTCCATTAATATAGTCACATGTAGCATTAATTATTTATAAATATGTCAAACAATTATTCTAAATGGAACAGAGTGTCAGAATTCTGCAGTATCTGCATTACCATACAAGAGTTTGCTTTACCGTTTTTGTAGCACTGTTTCCTGATGGTATCCTGATGGAAGTCATTTTTGGAATTCGAAGCGAAAACATTCCTTATTTTATGGTAATATCGTTCACGACTTGTATTTGGGGAAGAAAGCTTATTTACTACAAGACTCTATCGTAAACTTCCAAAGAGCCTGGAAGACTCACGCCTGTGACTCAAAGACAACTTGCTGAGTGGGACATACCACTTCGACCGAAAGGCGATCTTTTGTGCCTATTACCCTGACGGAGCACCCCTCGAGATGATGGATGAGGCGAATGGATCCTAAGGGTAGCTTGAATGTTCGACAGAGCAGAGGGCAGGATCCCTGCAGTTTCCCAGTCAGAATCACCCCAGCGGAGGCTGGCTAAGCCCGGTTCTTCTCCCACCCCTTCGGGGTCGTACTCCCAAGTGAGGTACGCGACTTGGAAATCGGCTTCCCTCCGCCCTCGGGCTTGTACCATCCCATGGGGGCCCGGTAACCAGTGGGGTCGCCTTCCAATCAGGGGGACGAGATTACCAGAGAGCATTATTTCCCCTTGCCGGTCTATGTTTAAGAGGTGGGATCAGGACTGAAAAATCCAATGCCATAGCCGGGATTTGAACTACGGTTGGGGAATTTAATGTCATACTGGCAATTTGGCTATGATAGCTGAGTGGTTAGAGTAGCCGCTCGATAAGCGGAAGGTCCGTGTTTCAAATCTCGGCTATGGCATTGCATTTTTCAGTCCTGATTCTACCTCTTTGGCATATACATATCTACTTTAAGGCTTTATTGCCAGATACATATAATAAAATCTAAGTGAGCTTTTTTGGATTTTGAAAGAATGATTTATACTACCGTGTATGATAGACTACTACAAAGCTAACATTGACATTTATAAAACATATATGTTTATGCAGGTTACCTAACTTTACGCGCAAGAATGAGCAAAAGTTCGCTATAACACAGTTAGGTCCTATTTAAATAATTGCTTGGGTGTTTGTAGTAGAGCAAAAAATAAAAAACTTGAAATACTCCCACAAGAGCACGGCGGGCTACCATCACACGGACATTAGGGCAAGGTCAGGCACTGGCTGTGTTACGCACCGCCGCTCCAGGATGGATTATACACTACACTGCAGTAGTGGTGAATAGGCACCGAACTTTGTATTAATTGTGCAATTGCAATAAATATTTAAATATGTCTCAAGTGCAGAGCCCTGATTATAAACTTATGCGTACAATAGTGGGGGAGTTAGATTCAAAATATTTCTCTAAGATGGAGAAAACATTACATGTGAGATGTGTTATACAAGTTTCCTGTTTGAAACACTGAAAATACATATGGTTATACATCGCCACACGTTACGGTTACGAAAACAATAACGTTCATGCACAAATTTACAAATGCCATAAATAATTCAATCCGTCACATATAATTTTATTGTACTGTCACTTTTACATATCTCAATGTGTAGTTTAATGGCTACCCTGCATCCTACTATAACCCTGCATATAATTTCAAAGTACCTGAGCGATCGAGCTTCGCTCGGCTTTTCTTTGCTTTTCCTTTTTTATAAATAGTGTTTTTTTGGGAGAAGATACTTATTTAGATAAACTTGAAAAGCAAAATGTTAACTAAATATAAATTTTCATCTTAATTGCTGGAGCCGTTTCCGTGACGAGACCTTTAATATCCTGGTTTGTTTGTTGAAATTGGCCCATTAACACAGAAATTATGGCCAAAATAAGGTTTAGACTAATTGTGACTGTTACGCGTAGACTAAGTCAGCTTTCTTAAATTTTTCTAAAAGCTCCTGATGAGACCTTTATTATCCTGACTTGTTTGTTTAAATTGCCCATTAAAGGAGAAATTATGACCAAAATAAAGATTAGAGTAATTGTAACTGTTATGCATAAAATCGCGTTTTTTCAGGAATGACACCTATACAGATAAACTTAATAACCAAAACCCTGTCTGAATACAAAATTTGATTGAAATCTTTAGAGTCGTTTCCAAGTTGCGCGGAATATATGTACAAGAATTGCTCGTTTAAATATATAAGATATATAAGATTAGCTGCTCATCTACAGGTGCACGTTTAATTTGTAGGCAACTGTATGTTGTTTGAGTGCACATAACAGACGATTTCTTTACATAGTCGCTGTCCGGTATTTCGTGGGCTACGATCCGTGTGCACTAAACTTGAAGAGGATGTGTGAAAAGTCTAGCGCTGTTTATTAGAAAATATTATTTTATATGCTAGCAACTAATAATTCAAATTCAAATGTTAAAACATTTAAGCTGATGTTTTCACCTATATGAATATTCTGCCTTAGAGCATTTTTGTGATGATTTTTTCTTTATTTTTCATTTTAATAGTTTTGTTGAACCTTTGTATGTTTGTGTTTTCGTTCTGTTGTATTCCACTGTCTAGTACAGCGGAAGAGAAGGCCTCAGGACTTTAACTCCTACCAGAGTAAATAAATAAATATTAAACCATTTAGATTATTCGTGTTTACCTCTATGGATATTCCACTAAAATAATTTAATTTTGGTCGTATTTTTTCCTTTCTTTTTAATGTTTTTGTTAGGCCTTTGTATGTTTATGTTTTTATTATGCTGCATTGTATTGCCTGGCAGAGTGGAAGAGAAGACCATAGCCTTAACTCTTCCCAGCGTTAATAAATAAATAAACACTGTAAGCCCAACTGACTACAAAGACCGTTAAGATACTTCTCTCAATGTTTTGTTGGTCATGCTAAACAGAAGCATCGACGGTCACATTATTATTATTATTATTATTATTATTATTATTATTATTATTATTATTATTATTATTATTATTATTATTATTATTATTATTATTATTATTATTATTATTATTATTATTATTATTACTATTATTATTAACTATTACCTACTATTGCTATTATTGACATTACTATTATCATGATCCTGACCATTATTATACTATGCTAACGCCACAAAAGAGAAGGGGAGACGGTGTGAATGAGAAAGGGTAAAGGGGAAGAAAGTGGGAGAAAGGGACAGAAAGGTTGTGAAATAGCTAGTGAGCAAAGGCCGGAGAGATGTGCGCTCGCATGCGATACAGGTTAGCTGGACGCAGAGTATGAATGACGTCAGAAGTACTGCACGGCCAACAAATGTGCAAACAACTGCCAGTGTAGAAACGAGCGAGCCATAGCGTGAAGTCCACGTGCAGTGAACCTATGGAAAAACGCACAGATCTCCGGCCTTTGCTAGTAAGAGAAGTTAACACAATTACATGGGCAGAGCTGAGCCTTGGTAGTAACATGTAAGATGTTCGCAATTGGACAATTCTGACTTAGGCGAACTACAGCACGAACAACATTGACTTAATGATCTACGTTCTGGCTTCTCAACTATGAGGATCCAGGTTCGATTCCCGGCCGTGGTTGGGAATTGTTAATTAATTTTAATATTTTCCTGTTTCTGTTATTGAATTGCGCAATTGTTTCAAATTTATAATTATTGGTCTTTTTGAGAAACAACGAAATGTCAAGGTGGTCATAAAGTACCTTGCCGTCCGTATAATGTGATTCATGTAGGAAGTAAAAAAGATGACAAGATGTAATACCACATTTTAAACTAATTTTGTTAAAAATGGTGGCCATAAAGTACCTCTTCCCCCTGTTGGTAGTATAAGTTCTTAACAAGGGTTGGCCTTGCTAGGGTTAAACACAAGTCCCTAAAAAATATCCTGCCTAAGGTTGATAACGAAGTTTGACGGCGTCTCCGGTATCTCGGTCTTCCATTTATTTGCTGACAGCTGCTCCAGTGGTGAAATGTGATGACTGTTTCCTTAGGTATGCGTGGTGAATGTGAGAATGGACAACACAAGTTGAATTCCCTAATAAATGTAATAGAGGCTAATGCTAAGTTGTATAAATCGATTTCTCAGCTGTATGAGAATGTAGTATGACTGTTTCTGGATCTTTACACGAGAAACTATAACTGTTGAAGTATTAAATGTTTAAACTTCTGAAGTATCAATATTTTACCGTTTATATTAATTGTTTCAGTAATAATAGTAGTGTAAGTTGCCGTGAGCCACTGAAATGCTAAGCAGAAGTTCTCTTGCAGTGACCGCCAAGACTATAACTCGAGCGCTGTCTTTATGCGCTACGGGTTGCCCATAATCAATCATTCATTTCCCACTAACGTTCAAATATTGCGTTTCAGCTTTAAGCTTCCCATTTCTCTACGATACAATTTTTCATTTGGTGACTTGCTAAATACTAATAATTTTATTCACGTTCTAATTTTCAGAACTTTGCTACGTGCCTTAGTAACTTCCTGATTTTTGATTACCCAAAAGCTTGAGCTAATGGTTTCTTGCTGAACGAGTTCACTGGTACACCAATTGCCTTAGCTACACTGACATAACTAGTAGCCTTTTTTAATTTTTTTAACACGGAACTTGCTAATGACCACGATTCTCTGAGAAAATTTGAACCTTTATGCATTGATTCCAACATACGGAAATTATACATTGCAATTATTTATCTGCTTATCTCCCTAGCGCGGTGGTAGCGCTGCTGCTTACCAAGCGGAAGACCCGGGTTTGGCACCGGCGTGGGAATTTTCTCCCGCTGGGAGACCTGGTCCGGGATCCACTCAGCCTCGTTAGGTCCCTGAGAGGCCAATTGAGGAGCTACTTTATTGATAAGTAGCGGTCCTTAGTTGAGAAGACCGTATAACCGGCCGAGATGGACCGGGGCTCTAACCACTTCCCACCTCCGGTAGTGCACCCCATTCATAACGCCTGGGCAGAGGTGAGGGACGCAGCGGCCGGGCGGTAGGTCTTGACCAGGAAAGGGCTGTTGTGCCGCGGGGTTAGTTAATTATTTATCTAATTTCCAAAAAATGTATTAATCTTGCGGGTCAAAAATCCCGCATCAAGTTAAAGGCTGTCTAATCAGTATTTTAATGATTCAAACTATTTTTATCCAACAACGAAGAGAAATGTACTCACGCGGCCTGATCATTTACTATATTAATTATCTGTTTTCGCAACTGTTTTACTGTGTAGTTCTGCCTTATTATATATTTTGCACATCTGCAATAATCTGAAATTTAATATAAACACAAAACACGTAGCGCTCTAATTTCATGAACCTTAAACCAGTCAGTCACTGACGTCACCACAGATTGTTAACACTTGTAAAAGGCACGATGAGGTTGATTGGAGCCACTGGAGCGTGGAATTGAACACAAATCAGTAAAGTGCGGTCAGTTTGTTAGTAAATCTCGACCAGCCAATCAGCGGCTCATTATTAGCGCTGCCGTTTGCTAGTTTGTTAACACTTAACCTGAACCTCCCTTCTATTTCCGCCCTGTAGAGCGTTCTGCCTTCTAATTATAATTACATTTATTCTGTAGCATAATGCATTATAATAATCCAATGTGATGCTGGTGGTAAAGATGCACATGGTAATTCAATAATGCCTCCCACTAGTACTCCCCAGTAATGGTATTAGCAATAAAGTGGCACTGCCTGACTGTACGTCAAGTTAATATTGTAAATGCAACAATACAGATACAGCCACTTTATTATTATACTTTGACATCTGAATAATTCATTACCAAATTGAAGCAATTTCTTCAATATAAACATCTGATGTCTTAAACTCACACGAACGCATTACAGTTATAACATTGAACCTGATTTATATGTATGTATATCAAGGAGAAGCGAGAAGGTTATTTGTAACTCAGAATTGCTTAAAATGAGATTTTGATGTGTCAATTTTTTTGAAAAAGCAATACAATAGGCCTACACGTGAAAAAATTTACAGATAACAATGATATGTAGGAAGAAAACATTATTTTGCTTTATGTAAAGAAATCATATAATTTAGCTTGTTTCACTTTTCTTGCCTTAAGTGCACACACCTAATTTTGTTACTGAGAACTGTACGTAGCGTGGTGTAAGCAATTCCTAAGTCTGAACCAATTTCCGGTTTAGTTTTGTTTGGATTCAGTTCCACCTCTGGTATAAATTTTACTTGTTGATCTAGTGTACAACATTTCGTTTTTCTGTTCTCCATGGCTGATTAAAAGCAATTCAGAACTGAAATACAAAACCGTTGTTAATCAGTAAACACAAGATATTGAAATTTGTTATCTTTACTTCTCGTTTGTTGCTACGACATTGTCACGCCAAAAACCGCCGGCTCTGCCAGCAAACGTCTCTGTATTTTGTTTCCGCGGCCAAAAGCTTGTCTTTGTCAACACAGATAAGGAAAATGCCCCTCGAGTTTCTTTTAACATAGCGAATGCCAATGTTCATTATAATTAAGTAAAACTCACTTGTATTTCACTGAAATTTAATACGTGTATAAAGCAAGTTCAACTTGACATTTAAGTTCAGCACATTCCAAGGATACGACAGTAAGACTTCCTATTTGAAAACCGATCAGTTTGCCATCCCGCACAACATACTAAGCGTTCTCTTTTTTTTTTTTTTTTTTTTTGTTTTTTTTTTTTTTTGTTTTTTGGACACCCAGTATATATGATAATTTTGGGACATTCTGTATATATACAGGCAGTCGCAAAATTAGACTGACAAACTGGGAGCTGATAGATACCTAACATTATTTTAAACACTTTTTGTTAACGAAAGTTTTTTTGCTGCGGTGCTTCGTTTAAGCGCTAGACGAGTTAATGTCATAGATTACTGCCTCCCACCCAGTTTAAGTATTTACAGCAAAATCAACAATGCAAATTAGTACTTCATTTATCTTAGTATTACACTCAATCTTAATCCAAGAATCAAACACAGAACATAAACAAAATGCAAACATATCACTGTGTACAGTTAACCACAGTGTTACTACTCAAAATTAGACCCACAAACTTTTAAACCAGAGAAATGGCTGGAGTCTTTGCGAAGGTACGGCAGATCAGGGCACGTCGATGCACTCTTTGTGTTAATCGCAATGGGCGTGCGTTCCAACATTTGCTTTGGATAACGTATGGACAACCATTACTGCTAGTACTGGATAGAAATAGAGTATTAATTCAACAAAATATTTTGATATATTTTTGCCTTAAACCAACCATTTGCTTTAAATGTTTTATAAACGTCTATTCCGATGGATCATGGTATTCCCTGTGCAAGGGGTTTACCAAACCGACGCTGACGACGAGCAAGGATCAGAGTATGAGCCAGTGTTGCACGTTGCTCGTAGGGAAATGCAAAATCCAGTTGCAAGACCAACTAATAGCTGTGTGCATTATTAACAATAAGCCCACCATGCTGGAGGTAGGTAGGCATTAATGCTGCCTCACCTTAGAGCCAGCTACCTAAGTAGGCTGGTGTTTAAGATGGGGCTTGCGCTCCAAAATTCACAAAGGGTCCCAACTCTATTCTGGGGAAAAATATCCTCGTGCCTCTCTTTCGTCAAAATCAATATTACAACTGCATTAGTTTTACTATAGCATAAAGAGAATAATTCACGAATGGGCACCAATCTCTCATGTACGGTTTCCATTTCTAAGCAACGCGTGTTTAAGTAGTAGATTGTGGTATTTATTTTCTCATTTAAAAACCGAAATAGAAACAGAGGCGAAGAAAGCCAGTTGTGACTAATTTTATGAGAAATAAAGGACGATCAGTTTGGAAAGAAAGGAGATTCAGTGCAACTTAAGTTATAGCCCTATTTATTAATCTCTCTAGTGCTTAATAGAGGAAGTACTGTGTGCTATTCAACAGTTAGGTACCCTGTATATTGAATACAGGGTGAAGATTTTCACAAACTTTTCCCCTCCTCTAACACCAATTATAAATAAAAAGGTTTGTTATTACTTTTTCTCTCAAAAAATGGGTTTGAGTTTATTAAAATGTGCTTACTCACTTTTGAGACAAAGAAGAACAAAGAAGAATATGTAATTGCTTCGGAAAAGGCTCCACATACTTAATGCATTTTGTGCATTAAGCAAACATGAGAGATACAAAAAATGAAAGTCTAAATAAATTAGAAAATGGATTCTTGTAACATTATTTGAAACATAGCTGTTATTCGTTTAAATGTACCTTCACTGTCACCTACCAATAAATAGATTGAGGAATATTCCATTCCTTAAAATAAAAATTATATTTCATTGGACGTATAGTTCTGAGATCTCCTGAAAAGGTTTTGTGTTGCCGAAATTAAATTTAACGATTTTTAATAAAATACAACAATATTAACTCAGCTATTGGAAGATAGAATAAAATGTAAATCGTGAAGGTTTTGTAAACTACATCTGAAAACCTCCACATTCTTATTGCCCTTTATATACTAGGGCAGTTGTGAACGCTATACAAAATATTGCTATAGGAAAAATGTTAAAATATATAATGCATTTTTGTAAGTATATTTGCAAAATCTTTCTGCTTACATCTAATTTCTTGATCATATTTCAGGATAATACTTTCAAGTGTTATGTGATTGTTCATTTGGGCTTAGGTGAACATTTTGAGTGTCATGAGTTGCATAATATATCTACTTGCTGATGACAAAACACGTGCCTCCGTGGCCTAATTGAAACCATTTCTTGCTTTACTACTTGCACGTATTTATCATGACCAACAGGAAGTAGATAGAAACACAAGCTTTTGTATTAATCATACACAGAGTAACCATGCAAATAAATGATAATGGGTAGGAAATGTTTGTGAATGCTATAAATCATAGTGTTTTATTGGAATGGATGTCTCATCTCCCTTTAAGCAACAGGGAATCATTTCTGTTGCTCATAAAAGAACTGTGTATAACAATGACCAGATGCTTTAGACTAAAATAAAAGAAACGTCAGCAGGAAAGTGACGTCAGTTCCTGAGGCTCCAAAACGTGCCAGGTGGCACCGTTCTCTTCAGGAAGTAATAAGGAAATTAAGTTTCGAGAACGGCACAATTTTTAAATGGATCGCCTAACTTTCCTGTGATTGATTGTTGGACTTCATACAAAAGCTATTTTATTAACAACTAGCCAAACCAATTTCTCAAATCAGAAAAAATATTGCTTACAAATAACATGTCCATCAGCATGTCTTAAAATGTAGGTCACATTGCCTGCAAACTCTTCTAAACAGCCTAGCTCCTATTGCCTTTAAATTAGAGTCCAAATGTAATATTACTTTATATTTACTTAGCGTTCCTCGATTGCTTATTACGAATAATAAAACATTTGTTTACCTACCAAAAGTTGTATATAACCTTTCATTAGCTATATTTTACGCACCGAATTGTGTCTCATTTGATTAGTATGGTATAATCGGTCAAAAAGAATTCCTTAAACTAAACGGTAATTATAATACATTATGCAATGAGAGCAATTAGCATGCAAGTAGGTAAATTTTATGAAACGAACGGTAGCTCGTAATATTCTTCATTGCCATTATACTCAAGTTTCATACGACTGTTTATGCTCGAGCACGGGTCAAGTTTAAAAAATTTATAAAACTTTTTAATATTCTACGCTGCATGTTATTATCATTGGTGCCCGAAATTTTAACCATGCATTTGTCATTCGATTGTACATTCGAGAATTGCTAGTTGGATCTTCAGCTTTTATTATGATGGTGGCCTGGGTACAATGATACAGAGAGCATATATGCTATAACCTTTAAACAAGCATACTTTCAAAAATGAGAAGACAAATTGAATTTATTAGAACGTTACCTACAACGTTAACGGTACCTAATTATTAAACAAGCAGGATAGCTTTATTTTATACACAGGAATTTATAGTTTCACTTTCAGCTGCGTGGGAATCTGCGCAGACGCGAAGTATTGTCACATGCGGATCTTTTGATTGGTGGACAGCAGTGTCGGTATGAACTGGTGCACCTTTGATTGGCGGATAGCAGTATCATTGTTAAGAGGTGGGTATATTCAGGTCCATTACAGTGGTTTATAAGCGCTACATTAGGGCATGATTCAGCATAAATTATAAAAAAAAAAATTATTTAGAAGTGAGATACGAACACACACACACACACACACACACACACACACGCACACACACACACACAAATAATGCTACAAACCGCGGATATAAAACTTTCAAAGAACTGACACATTACATTCGTATGATTTTATCTAGCCAAGAGAACTTCAAGTAATCCCTTACACATCTAAGTAATTTATGGACTAACCAAGTTACTCGAAATACATTATTTTTACCAAAACGATCGCAAACTCAATAATACGGACTGAGTTGTATATACATTACGGTGTAACATTTTGTTTATCTTTTACGGATTATCAACTATACAAAATTAAGTCAGAATTAAGAAAACCTCACAGGTTATTCGCAGGTACTTCAAAACATCTCTAACATATGGCTTTTTTTTTCCAGAAAATAAAAAATAATTATTTTTTCCCACATAATGGCTAGTTTGGTTTAAGATATTTTCCTGAAAAGCTTAGTGTCACATCCTCAGAAGATTTAAATAACAAGTTTGGTACTCAGCCGACTTTTCGTTTTTAAGTTACTCTATTCACAGGCATACAGACACATACACAGACACATATGAATCATTTTCTAAAATGATACTTTTATTTATTCAGGGCATTTCAATGTGCGTATTTTGGTGAAATCTCTGTATCAAACAGCAACACTTCCTCTACTTACAGTGGGTAAGTAGTAGAAAAGGCAAACATCTCTTCTGGTACAATTGCCTATTAAATCCTCCTTTGCTTCTTTTAATTTCCCTGATATTTATCCTGGCTGAATTTCAGAGAGTACAGCACTTACAAATTTGTCAGAATTGCAAATATGGTGATGGATTGTTTATATTCTAAGCATGTTTTCAGTCGTTGCTGAGCCGGTGGGGTATCTTCTTAATATATTTTGTCTCTTTTTGTTTTTGCTGTCCAGATTCCTTGATTTGGAAGCAAACCAAAACTAGAAAAGTGTATGAGTCAGCTAATACACTATTCTTTGTTGAAATCAAAACAAAGTGATCAGAGACGAGAGCTAAAATGTAAGATGGCAGCTGTTATATCTTTGTTCTTAATTCGGTCGCGGTTCAATAGAGATCACCCTGGTCCTCTTCATGGCTGGTCGAGCATCACGTCTGTCCATCTTCATAACTGGAAAAATTCACTCGACCGTGCACAGATATTTTCCCCTCGATTTCTGACTCTCTACCTTCGCAGAAAAAAGGAAGAAGCAAATAAAAATACACCAGGGTCGTAAAGTTGTGGAATCTTCAGGAAATAAAACCTAGCCAGTCCGAACTTGTGCTGTACAACAGATGAGAAACAAGTAACAATGGATCTTTAAGTACGTCATCTTCATATTGAGGTTGATATATGTGCCAACATATATTAAAATGTAAACCAAATCAAAGATAAACAATGGTAAGAAGATCCGCCCAATATAATCTGAGCGAATAAAGAGAGGAACGAAGAAAAGTTATCAGAGAATGAGAATGCAAGCGAGTAAATTGAAACATAATACTACTTACTGGGGAATAAATATGAGGATAAACGTACTAAGCATATAAATTACACGCAGAAGAGAATATGAAACCTTCTACTAAAGGTGAAACCCATTACTAATGGGTTTTAGGTAAGGACGAACTATATAAATTATTCACATACACAGTGAGTATTCCTGAAGTTAGTTGTGGAAAAAAAAAACTCGAAATAGTGAATCACTCATGAGCACGTAATAATACGGTAAAAGCCTAAGTATTGGAAGCAAGCTTTCTAATATTAAAGAGCCAATCAGACTAAATATAAATCTGTATTTATAATATAAATATATAAATATAATATAAATAAAATATAAATATAAATCTGTATAGATCATAGATGGGAAGAGGTGACACATTGTGTCATTTCCTCTACATCTTGTTGGGGTTGGGGTTAGTAATGTAACTTTAGGCCAATGTTGATGCCAGAAAAGTGACTAACGATATTGTAAGAATTGGAAAAGGAGCAATCGATAACTAAGGATAAACGTTTTCTCTGAAATCAACATTGTGCCATATTGTATATAATAAATCAGTTTTACAAGCGTTAAAATCTCAACTTTCTCTTACTGCATATTGCTCAAACACTACTTTTAAATCCATCCACTCGGCTATACACGGTTAACTATCAGGCCACGGTCCCCCCCCCCCCCCCCCGCCCACTGTTATCTGCCTCAGAGAACCGGTCAGTCCCTCATGTGGTATCAGTGGTGGAATCATGTCGCATGAGGTAAAAAAAATTGCTTCAAAGCCGAACGGGAACATAGGTATTTTTGTGTTCCTAGTAAAAATTAGGCAATGCGTTTGCTATGCCAAAACCGAAAATGTACGTAACTTATTCACAATCACGTAATCACAAAACCAATACATCCTGATTGTATTCGGTTCCGCCACTGCATCTTGAAACTTACCTCGTTTGCAAAGATGTGTGTGTTCAGAAACAAGCAGAACCGGAAATACAGTTGGTCTGCATTTGGCGATGCGGTAAAAGTGGAGAGTATAAATACTACATTGCATTTCTGTCACCCCTCTTCCCCATGCCTGCCATAGATCAATTAGATATCGCGTACCTAGACCAGAAACTGCGAGAAAATAGAGGGCGTTAAATATTAACTTGTCTAGGCTGGAAGGTGAATGTAAGACAAAGTTCACATAGGCACTTCGTGTCACCCATATGTACTAAGACAAATGATTTAAATTGATCGTGGGGGAATTTAGCGTTACTGGGATTGATTCTAGTGAAGGAAGGCTTCACTCCTGTAAAACACATCACCTGAGCTAACCTTGGTAAAACTTCCTTTCACTAACGACTCCTCATACCCTACATGAAAATCGTGATCTTGAAGTCATAATCAACTTACTAACTTACTTGAATAACTTTTTCTGGCATTAACCATTACTGAAATATTCCGTTTTATACGCTTGATGTTTGCAATATTTGCGAAATACGCCTAAAAACCATAAGGGATAGATCTTTTGTTGCTCATGAGGTCATATAAAGATAATGGAATATCAAGGTTAGAATTTGTGGATGTGGCTCTTAAATAGTTTATGTAATTTTGTCCTCGTGTTTGTCTTTGAGTGGCTATACTGAGCTGTTAATTGCAAGAATGTTTATCACTGTTCACAGAAAACAGAAATACAACTTATAGGAATTACTTTAAAATAGAAATGTCTGTGAATTTTGCACATGAGATTTTTCTAAAACAATTTAATAGTAATAACGACATTAGAAAATATGAATGATCATAGTAGAACAGCGCGGAACAAAGTTATTACCACAAAAACTTATGTTTAGATACACCTTCAAGAAACCTAACAGATTATTTTCTAATACTATTATAGACACACTAACCATATGAACTTAGGTTATGTATATGGAAGTAAAGCAATGAAATATATGTTTAAGTCAAATATTTTTAAGAGAAACTACAAGTCCAATTACACTTGAACCCCACTTATACGTTTATCGACTTCTATGTATTTCGCAGATATGAGCTAAGCTTTAAACTATAGAATTTTAATATTAAACTCCATTATACGTTTTTTGACTGTGCATATTCACATTGATCCGACACATTTTGCTGGTGTAAGAAATATATTTATTAACTTACTCATTTATACATTAGTGTGTACTATATTAAGATATACATATTATGCGTGGTTTCTGTATATTGTATCGTTGCTGTCACAGCACAAAATAAGGCATGTTGGGTGAGGCATCAATATTTTCGGAACACATTATTTCTGCGCAAAAGTTAACAAGGCCGACCGGTAAGGTCATTCCTCTTCATGTTGCACCTGATGATGATGGTGATGCAGAAGTAGGTCTGAATAATTAAACAGCTCCAAGTGTGAATAAAACAATCCAAGCTCTAGAAATTACACGACGATTTCTATCCTCACAAATTCTAAATGTTGACAGTAAATGTTATTAGTGTATATAATCAACTAGTGATTGACTGAGTGAAAAATCAGAGATGCAAATAAATGTGACCTTTTAAAAAAAAGTATAGTACCACTAATCTGATGTTTACTTTAATTTGAAATATTAAGAACAGTAATGATAAGCGCTCCACTCTAAATAATGTATTATACTTATTATCTGTGTGTTTAATTTACTGCATGCTTTTATTAAATAATACATAACTAATTTGAACAATTAGATAAAACTGTTTCATAAGGAAATCACATTTGACGTTTACTTTAGACGTTCTCCTTTGAAAAAGTATTACTAAAGCTATACTAATGTGATGCCGGGCCATATCAGCGGCAGCAGTGGGAACACAAGGAAGGACGGTTGGGGCTGCGCTGCCCCACCCCACTGGCGCGGTTTGTAACAAATACACTCAAGGTCAAGCTTCCCCACATCACTCACGCGAACAAACATGTGACTAACAACAATAGAGCGGCAACAGAAAGGTTGTCCAGAGTATTCGAGAAGCGTACGGCGGCCGGCGTGTTTGCACAAGTTCGAGAAAGGTCTCAGTTACGTTATCGTTGCTATACCAGGAGACGACACAACAAGTTGGAGCAGTTACGGTTACACATATGAGTCGGTCAGTGTGTCAGTGAGTGCGAGACAGCTGTGTGTGGTAATGTGAAACATACGTCGCGTCGAAGTGAAGAAATTTTAACGAGTGCTGAGTGATTGTATCGTCAGAGTTAGAGTACGATAGACACAGAAAGTGAAGAAAGACAGTGAATGGATTGAGTCAAGAATACGAGAAGAAAGTAGTTCTGAGTTGTAATATCACAAACGACTGAAAACTGTGTTAGCGTCAGTTAAAGAGAACTGAGATTTACAAGAACATAAAATGAGAAAAAAAAAGTAATTGGACTAGACTTTTGTAGTTCTTGTCACACTGGTGTCACCAATGGGATACGTCGAATTGTCGGATTGTTACAGTAATATAAATGCGCAATATTTAAGTATAAATTAACTTTGATATTGGCAGAATATAATTGTAACCACGATAGGCAGTATACTTTGGAAACTTAATTGCAGACATGAGTTTCTAATTTTAGGAGTTGCAACACACAATATTATTCGCTGACTGGGTTATTCCTCCTCCCTCTACCGCATCTAACATGTTTTGCCTTAATACATAGAGTTTATATTTAGAGCTGGTTTTGTTGCTTGCCACAGTAACATACATATTGCAAGTTGGTATACCATTGTAATTCATATGTTTTGTTGTATGTAAACTTGTGCTCTTTTTCCACCCAGAGGAACGCAGTAATTAGCAGCGATCCTTGACCCATGTTGCTAGTTCAAAGGAAAGGGGGATGGTAGATTATACGCAAACAAATGCATGTTATTCTCACAACATTTTAGTTCAGTTCACAGTGTATTACCACATTAGTACAGTGAAAAGGAATGTAAACCTGTCGATGCCATTGAGCCTTCCACCACTGTTTGTTCTTTTAACACAGATACATTACTGAATGTGTCAAATTTAGAGTTAATTAATTTCAGTTAATTCTGTAGCTTCACAAAGAAACTAATGCATTTTTATTAACTCTGTTTACCCTTTCTATTATTTTCCTCTCTCTAAAAAAAGAGAAAGCCGCAGAAAGTGCTAACAGTATGGTTTAATTAAATTCCTAATTCAGTTTTGGTAATACCTATAAAGCATAAAACTTTACTTTATCCTGGTTCCAGCAGATTTCTCTACGTAGAGTAAAGAAGTCCTACAAATTAATGTTTAGATGAAATGTGTCATACGACGAGAGTAAATTTGGACAGAAACAGCACTTAATAAGATGTTAAACACAGTTGTGCAGAAGGAATACTTTGGGTTTAACTTAATGACAATTTGCAGAAAGGGACTTGTGTCTATGCCCCTGAGGGATCCTGAGGGGGGGGGGGGGGCAGATCGTTGCCACGACAGAGCAGGTGGCGGAGTCCCTACATATTCCCAATTAGAAGCACCCCGGCGGAAGCTGGCTTAGCTCCCGCCTCCCCCTCGGACTTGTTCCATCATCTGGGGACGAGGATTTCAGAACGCGTTTGTTCCACCTGCCGTGCTGATGCCGCGACGCTCGCCGACGCTTCCTACCCTGAAAGAAACATAATGGAATGAAGGGTGAAATGAAATGATTAATCTAACGAAATGGAGGGACAGGAAATTCGGAGGATATGGAAATCCTTCCCAGCATTCGTCTGGGACCCAAGGAAACCTCCGAAAAAATAAATCAGGGATTAGGAAGGTCGGCCTCAGGGTCGAACCTGCGTGGCAAAGACGTTGCCACCTGAGCCATCCCGCTCGCTATCCTTTGGGGTTACTCCACGTGAATAAGATCCAGTCTGATGTTCATCACTTGGGAATGGATTTTAATGCTAGAAAATCCATTTACTGATTTCCCACATATTTGGCAGAACAAAGTTATAAACATATCATTTACTCACATGCCACAAAATTCAGCAACATATTGTTGCAAACAGGAGTGAACACTTGACTTGACTTTCGGTATTATATCGCCTATCACTTCATTTAGGACACCGTATTGTACAAACGCTCTGCTTTAAATAAGACATGGGCAATGACTAAAGGCTGTTGTGTACATTGCGTGAGGCAGCAGGTATAGTGGAGGTCACTCGCCACAGATCGCTACGCAGTACCTTCACGAATGAAGTTCATTCAAGTTCGTCATATTATGATAATGCACGTGATTTTTTGTTAAATTTAGAAATTATAACAATGAAAAGTGAAAAATTATGAGGTTTAGCTGCATTATTTAAAATACTTAATTACATAAAATATTACAAAAAATATGTATTTTTATGTGAAATAGAATTCCGTACACGATTGGAGCGAGCTGTTTTGGGAATTTCTGATTTAGTTACAGTTTTTTATTTGCAAGCAAAAAATATATTTACATAGAAATCCGCTCCCTGTTCATTACCAACATTATATTCTCTAGACATTAAACATTCAAATGTATGACCGACTGACTGACTAAGCTATCCTGTGACTGATTTTACCAAATTCTATCATTTTCAAATTAGTTAATTTAAAAACTGGTACATGTTTCTTGTGATAGAGATGATTAACCTCTAACAATTCAATTTGATATATAATTACTTTCCAGGATATTAACTTTCCGTTGGTCACCAGAGACCTGAGAGACCCCTAGTTTTATTTAAAAGTTATAGTTTGCGAACGAACGCACTTATGTAATTGTCCAACTGTTCTGATTATTTGCTGCAGTAGCAACCTTATTTGTTTATTTCCTTAGCTGCAAGAATGACCAATCGGCAGTTACGTGTCCCACAGGTCTACCAGACCCACTGCGCCTACTCTCGTTATACATTGCTGAACTTTGTTTCTCCTGGTTAGTTGTGCAATATCACTGTGCCATTGCAAGTAGTATGTTACTACTTCCCACAAACAGGAGTAAAACTTATGATCTACCAAATCCCAAAAATTTGGAAGAAGTGCATCATATACCTTCTGATGATGCCTTATCCGTGGATTACAACTCTATGAATCAGATGGTTCCAATTCTGTAGACAAACTGAAAACGAGATCTTTAGAGACAGAAACTGATCATAAAAAAGTTGAAAGCAATCTAAGCGATAACATGTATTTTATAGGCAACATATTATCAAAGTTGTTGTTGTCGTCGTCGTTATTATTGTTGTTGTTATTATTATTGTTATTGTTGTTGTTATTGTTATTGTTATTGTTATTGTTATTGTTATTGTTATTCTTATTCTTATTCTTATTAGTATTAGTATTAGTATTAGTATTAGTATTAGTATTAGTATTAGTATTAGTATTATTATTATTATTATTATTATTATTATTATTATTATTATTATTATTATTATTATTAGTATTATTATTAGTATTATTATTAGTATTATTATTATTATTATTAGTATTATTATTATTATTATTATTATTATTATTATTATTATTATTATTATTATTATTATTATTATTATTATTATTAGTATTATTAGTATTATTATTATTAGTATTATTAGTATTATTATTAGTATTATTATTATTATTATTATTATTATTAGTATTATTATTAGTATTATTATTATTATTATTATTCTTATTCTTCTTCTTATTATTATTATTAGTATTATTATTATTATTATTAGTATTATTATTATTATTATTATTATTATTATTATTATTATTATTATTATTATTATTATTATTATTATTATTATTATTATTAGTATTATTATTAGTATTAGTATTATTATTATTATTATTATTATTATTATTATTATTATTATTATTATTATTATTATTATTATTATTGTTATTATTATTATTATTGTTATTATTATTATTATTATTATTATTATTATTATTATTATTATTATTATTATTATTATTATTATTATTATTATTATTATTATTATTATTATTATTATTATTAATTATTATCATCGACAGCACATTTCAAATTACAAGTTGTGTATCTGAACATCCCAATTTATTTTCCATGTAGTGTAGTACAAATTATAATGTATACTGTGTCCATACTACATTTTATCTACGAACCAACCATTGATTATTACAAAACAAAGTATTACCTAGAGTCCATCAGTGTAACAGGATTAATAGTTGGAGCATGAGGGACAATCCCGAGGCTGCTTGCAAAATTCCTGAAGAGTTTTGGCCTATCCAAAGATTTAGCATACAATATTGCTATATTGACGCTCAAAGGCTCTATAGCTATTGATAGAAATCAAGATTCTTTTTTATTTTATTTATTTATTTGTTTTTATTGTTTTAAGAGATAACACTTCCCTTATCAATTTCAAATTTTAGCTTTTATATTTTATATTAGTTATGTTTTATTAACTATTTTGTTACTTTGCTAAATGAAGCTAAACATGGGAATGAGGGAAAAATTACATTTTAAAAAATAAATACCAGCATATAAGCACAAAAATATTGCGCGGGCCTACTAAACCCGTTCGACCAACGATGTTCTACCAGAGGACGCAGAGGGTTAAGTATTTTATACAAATCTAAACCAACATATATTAGAACTTTAATGACCTTCTCGCGACATCACATTTGAAGTAAAGTAATGGCTGTCTTCTTGTCTTTTAAACCTAAGAATACCCGATGCTCTGTTTACGAAAAAAATGTGTGAAAATATTTTTTTTTCTTTTTTTTTTCAAACACGCTCATAGAATGAAATATGTGTAGCTTTGTGAGCTGGCCTCTCGACTTTCATTTTTGAAAATTATTTTCTTGCAAGATTAAGTAGAGTTAATCTACTATTATAATTTTGTTGCAAAATCAGTGACAAAAGTGTCATTCAAATTATTTAATATCTAAGTATAGAAATTAACGATTACGCACACTTAAAAATAGGACTTGTTATCAGTTTTAAAATATATGTTTGGCTATTGAGGCATTACTTTTATTTATTTTAAGATTCTTAAATAAAAATTTTGTGAACTTTCTATGATTAAAATTGTGTTGCCCAAAGCATTACAGAAAAATAATTAGAGGCTCAGTATGTTTATAAACATTAAGCATAATGAGAAAATAAAAAAAGAGATAATATTTCATGTAATAAGGTAGAGTTATTTTCCATAAAAATCTTCGTGTTGTATCTTTGGAATACATTGTTTAGTTGCATTTCAAGTTTATACGAAATTTCGTTTGTGAGCTATGCACGCGTGAATTTAGTGGATTTCAAAACAGGTATTGACAGTGAATTGTCTATGAAGAATACTAAGTGATAAGCAATATTTCCTCTACCCACTATCGGTATAGTTCTTATCTACGGACGCTCTCCTGTTGTGGTTCTCAGCGCCGCATTGTACATAGGGCCTGAATGGCCCTCTAATTTTTCTCAGAGGTCTCTATCAGGCTTAAGGTGCTTTTATGTGACATGAAGCGACGCGGGCGCCGACTTTTGTCTAAAATCTTTTTATAAGAGGACCTCAAAACGTGCAGTAGTGGACATCCTCATAGAGAGAAAATTAAAATGAAACAAACATCAATGCGTCGAAAATATGCACAGTCATATAAGATTCAGGAGACACGTTCTCTTAGAGCTTGCCGATCTCAATGGGAAGGTCCCTCGAGCGCGAAACACACGTTATATTAAGGTTTGTGTAATCCCCACAAAAGAGAACTTTTGAGCCCCAAAGCGTGCAACCTAATTACCTCCCCTCGCCACAATCTTCCTATGGTGGGACACAAAGGTAAGGAAAACAAAGCGATTTTCCGGGGAAATGGGAAAGCCGAAGCAGGGAACGTTACTAATCTATTGCTTATTTAATTAGCATTAAATCAGTTTTGAGATTCTGCTGTAAACAAATGCAGCCGATATATAAATGGATATTATCTGATAACGCATTCTGCATGACTGCCTTTTGCAACGCTAATCGTCTGTGTTGTGCTTGGTTGAAGCAATAGCTGTTAATTATTGAGTGGGAGGCAAACGAACCAACGTACACATACATGCATGCATGCACACGTGACAACTTCAATCATGGGGTTCGTAAAAGATAACAACAATACTGAGAAACTAGGTATTTTAATTTTATATGAGTAACAATGGTGAACAACTGCACTACGAGTATTAAAAATAAAAAGTATTATCTGTAATATTATAAAATAATGTAAGAATTACTTTATATAGATGACTTATAGATGGCTCAAAGGTCCAAATATAATCCTTTTTCGGAAAATGCAAGGAAAGTTTAATTCTATGTCACTAATAGTATGTGCGTGTGTGTGTGTGTGTGTGTGTGTGTGTGTGTGTGTGTGTGTGTGTGTGTAATAAAATATAGCTATGGATTACTTGTTTTAATTACGAGAATTATATCTTACGATTAAACAATAGGATAAGAATCAATATCATTAACATGATAATAATTATAAAGTCTCTCTTACAGGTTACGGATCACACCACGGAAGGAGCACCTCATGCACAGCAAACTATATAGATCTATTGCGTTTGGAAGTGTTTAACGCCCGCTTTTACTACAAGCAGCACCGCAGGCGGTGACGCTGATGATACATGGAATGAAAATGGAACACCTGTGGCATGAGATCGCGGGGGAAACTGGAGAACCCGGAGGGAACCTGTGCCTGCGCCGCTTTGTCCATCACATATTCCACATGCGGTCACTTGGGATCGAACCCAGGCCGCTTAGACGAGAGGCGAATGGTATTACAATTCGACTACAGCGCGGCCATCTATTGCGTTAGCACTTCCCAGGAGGAAGGAATAAAATGAAGGAATCACAGGAGACTATAGACCACAAGGACACAGGCCCCAGAGACGCGTGGAAGGCCCTCAGTTCCAAACTCGAAACCTTGTTCTCCTGCTGTAGCTGCTTAAGTGAAAGATCCGTCGATCAAGCAGCCCTCTGCTCTCCATGGGGCGTACTCTTTCTTTTGAAAAAGCACCCGGGGCATCTGTCCGGTACCGCCATTCACCATAAAACCTAGACTTATACCTGAAAAATGAGAAGGAAATGGAACGAAAGAGAAATGAGAAACCACCCCAGCATTCGTCTACCAACCTGGGAAAACCATAAAAAGCCTACGGTCGACGGGAATCCAACATAGGACCTCTCGAATGCGAAGCTCACACGTTACCGCAGAGCCATCTCACTCGGTTTAGAATATTCCCTAATTTTTATCTGTATTTTTGCTTCAGTAATTACATTTCAATGTAAGAGTCGAAAATACCAGATTTCTTAGTCCTACTTGAAGTCCTCCTATCACCAGAATCACATTACATTG
Source organism: Tenodera sinensis (assembly GCA_030765045.1). Classification (NCBI taxonomy): domain Eukaryota; kingdom Metazoa; phylum Arthropoda; class Insecta; order Mantodea; family Mantidae; genus Tenodera; species Tenodera sinensis. The sequence goes on from CM060964.1 coordinate 312,378,530, forward strand.
TGAAATTTACGTTCACGATCTTCTATGCTAGTAGACGTAAGTACACACCAAGTTGGAACGCAAAATCGGACGACTTCTGACAGTGGCATTGAATTTCTCAAGTCTGATTCAGCTTCCCAAAGTGAGCTCGGAGTCTAAGTAGCTTAGAGATCCAACATTTTCTAATGGGGATAAACGAAAACTCAGGAAAGGACTTATCCTGGTGACCAACTTCAACTGAGAATTGAAGTCGGAACTTTCGGAAATTAAGGGAGACGTGGTACTCCAGCACCACGGAGGTGAGCAATATTGGTTTTCAACAGACATTTCGGTTACTTTACGTTATATAATACAAAGCGTATTATGTGTGCATGTGGCCTACACCATGGTGGAGTGTGTTAGTGTGGTATTTCGGTTCTCGCATACGTTTCACCCCACCCTAATTTTTTTATCCATGTATAACACCGTGGTGTATTTTAGAAGCTAAGATAGGTTTGAAAAGCTATTGTTCCGGCTGGGAAAGCATGGGTCGACCACATGACCTTCCCGTATCACCTGGATGATCGTCCACCTCTGCCATGCGAAGTGGGCATGAGGTCGGCAGCCGAATTGGTGGGCCACAGTCCACAACAGCTGTCGTGCCGCAGATTTTTTAAATTGCATGGGTTCATTAATTTGATAGAGTTACTCTGGATGAGCAGCTGCCTTTGTTAATCAAGGCCCTGCTTGCACGATTTCTCCAGCCAAAGCAAAACTAAAACCCCAGGCTAGTGAACATGCTGTTGTATATGCATACCAATAGTTGATACAGGCGACAAAAGAAGCACAACAGCGGATCTCATCCAAAGCACGCCATCAGCAACATCGAGAACATGTCAAAAGTGACATCCAATCACTACGCTGTACTCCAATCTAAATCAATAAAATATCACTTCAAACTGTTCGTTTAAATTCCGTAGGACAACCCATCAAGAGTGATTTTCGCGAGCAAATCATATTATACCTAACAGGTTACACGTCCAATGAAAAACAAACCCGTTATGTGCCAGCTGAAATTCTCATACCTATGACTCGAGGGAGATGAAAAATGACACTGTCACATTGGCGCAACAGGCTGGGTTTTACTGAAACGGTTAACGCTGGTTTATTGCCAGCGTTATTCAACTAATTTGCTTGATGGCCAACAACAACTGAATGAAATAAATACGCAAGGTACTGATCTAATAAAGAGGTAGCATATGTGTCAATCAACCAGTTTAATTTAAATTGGACGTGCAAGTAAGGCTAATAGTTATCCTGAGGTATTAACACCGCACAACAGTGAGGGTGAGCTATTTTTTGGCTGAAAATATTGATGGCATTAAAAGCATTTTGATTTATACGGGTCAGAAAGAGTTCACCGACGAATTTTATGATGCAATAAGTTATTAATGCTCGGAAATGTTGGATGCAAAGTCCTCCGTGTTTCAATATCTGTCACTATGGTAATACAGACATCATAACCAAATAAATGGATGCGGACAAACCTTCTGACCTAATTAAATACCGATTAGCCTTAAAAAGAATTATCTAAACACTACGACAAAACCTGTGAACGTTTAGGGAGATTATATTAGTTTGTGAGAATATAAAGTACGGTTTAGTGAGGTATTTTCATTATGTGGCTTGGCTGACTAAGATAGATCCAACATTATGTAGAGATATATCATTTGCATTTGCACTATTTGAGGCCACCTTAATTAATAAATAAAAGTAAAGTGTATGCATGTTTAATCTAAAGCTACACATGAAAATAAAATAAAAACAAATACAAGTATATAATCGCAAAAATAAAAAGGGGATCAACAAGGCCCCGCGCTACCAAAGGCGTTCTACCGAGGCGCGCGCCTAACGGAAGGTTAAAGGCTATCCTCCCTTAAAAGAAGAAGTGACCGAAGATGTCATTAGTTACTTTTGATATAAATATTTTCTTCTGTAATAGGTAATCGGGTAAATATGGTGCACTATTTCAGACAGAGAGTTTGGCACATTATTTTCGAAGGGATGCTGAACCGTCGTTGGAAATTGTGTTGAAAGGTTTTGAAGTGTTTTTTCACGTCACTACAACGGAAAGAAACACTTATATAATGGGTGGAAATGCTCACCAATGAACCGTATCAAAGGAAGTTCCGGTAGAACCAATGCAATACTGAACAAATGCTTCAAAAAGTCCTTTCTCTTCCAAAGAAAGCTGAGCGGTGGATATCCAAAGAACTAGGTATAACCCGCGGCAGGATACAGCGCATGATGGCTGATGTTCAAGTGCGCATCGATTCCAGTTAATCCACGAACTGCAAGAGCCAGACTTCATGGCACGTGCTCTGTTCAGTGTGCATCAAGATTTTGAATATCTAAAAATCTGGAGGTGGTCTAATGAATGCTATGTGCTACTGAATTATCTTCTTTTTTTTAAAGATTGTGAAGAACCGCACAACAGAGAAACTGGCAGTGTGAGCCGCCATGTCTTTTCATTGCAAAATTAGTGTATACTTCACTGAGCAGGCATATGGAGACAGAAGTAACGTCACATCAGAAGTGCCGAGTTCCAGAAATCCGCCAGGAACGGGGTGCTGACTTTTAAGATTGCGTAAGTTTAGGAATCTGAGCATTGAATTAACCATTTTGATGTACATGAACAAGCGTTTCAAAAATGTGGAACGATACTGACCATGGGATTCGGTAACAATTGTTTTCTGATCGGCTGGTTCAAAAACACGTACTTTCCATATCCTCCATGAAGTCCTGCAGTTGTGTCATGTGCTGTTGTTGCGGATACCTACTGAAAGAACAGCATCCTGTCCATTCCTCGTAGTCCAGACGACCTTCGCGTAACAGACACAGGATGGCATTGTGATGTCATAGTTAATAGGATGATAGATCGTATAGAGTGGTGAGTTTATTTATTTATTTAGTGTAGTGACATATTGGACGATGAATGAATGGAATGGGTGAAATGATGCTCAAATGAGCCCAAGGTCTATAGAGCTTTAAGACATTCGTCTTCTCAGCATAAGAGAAAACCTTGGTAAAACACTTTATCCGGATAACTCACCCTAAGCGCGACCTCTTGGACGAGAGGCAGACACGCTACTACCACGCCTCGGAGGCGGGCATATTGCGGTGGGTGTAAAAGACCTGTAGAACACATTTGCACAACCAGTAACCATGGTAAAACAGCTTACTAAACTATTTCGGTTCCCCTTACTTTATTTATTTGCGGTCATGTCGTACCATAAACGTCTGCAGTATCTACATGACGAATAAAATGTAGATCTTGAATCTCTTGTGAATATCCTGTCACTTTTTTCGGGGGAAACTATAACAATTAACAAGGGAAATATGTATCACTCACTGAAACACACAGATGTAAAATAATTTCCTCAATAATCTCTATTGTTGGTTTGAATTTTTATCATTCTGCTGTATATCATGAGCACAAAATTATGTTTGCAATTTATTCATTTATATTTCGAACAGTTGACTGGTGTCTCACCCTACTGTATGCTTGGCAATAATTATACCGTAATTTCACCATAAAGCTCGGAAATTAAAAGCGCAAGTCACCCATTATGTATACATCTCGAGTATTTGAGACCGTCTTTATGGTTTACACGACACTAGAACTAGATGGGAGTGCTTGTTCAGTGGTAAGAGCATCGGCACAAAGCGCTGAATATTCATATTTAAAGTGCTGTACGAAGCTGAATTTTTACATCTGCTTAACTTTCCAATGTAGTGCCCACAGGCGACTAGTGTGAAACAGCAATTATCAAACACTATACGAAATAGTTTCTGGGGGAATATTTAGTATGATTAAAATTGATAGACAGAAAAATTAGTTTCTAAATGAATTATTTGTAGAATATATAAGTGAATAAACGACGATAGAAATACTATGTGATTGCTTCACATCAGATTTTGCATTTTAATATTCAATTTATTTATCTGAGTTTCATTTGTTCTTCATATTTTTGTGAAACATTCCCAAAATAACGGATTGCATTACAAATCTGTTTAACTGAAATGTATCTGCCACTACCATAATGCTGAAAGCGACACGGACCTCTGTTGCAGCTTCATTTCTCTGCTGTACTTTATTTGGTTTACAAAGAGCTTATGTTTCTAAAAGCATTTTCGATTCATATGCAGTTTGTTTCTGCAGTTACCGCTTCATCATAATGTCAACGTGTAAATGCACACAAAACAGTGGCTCCAACTGCAATATATTTCATTTCATTAAAAGGCTGTTCAAAGGGACTCCACAATACATCGTAAATACTGTCAAAACGAAAATTATAGTCGATGCAGTTTTTTATTCTCCTAATGAATTATCATACATTATGACAAACAGGAAATCAAAATATCAGCAAGTTCAGGCAATACATTATCACACAAACGGAAGGTGTAACTCTCTCCACTTCCGGGAACGTAATTAATGATTGAAAAAATGACAAATCATCTCTATATATTGGAAGTTTATATCTATTCTACTTGGAATCATTAGTTTTATTACAAGTGTAACATTTTAGTCAGTAATACAGCATCAATTTATCAATTACGTTATTTGTCAACGAGTTACGCTTCGGGACGTGGTTTTAACATTCAAATATTAGATTTAAGACAAGCTTCTGTTACTTGCATGTAGATTACATATGCTAAATAGACTATTATCACCATTATCAACATCATCGCCATCGCCACCGCCACTATTATCATTGTCACTATCATGATCATCATCGTATTATTATTATTACTATTATTATTATTATTATTATTATTATTATTATTATTATTATTATTATTATTATTATTATTATTATTATTATTATTATTATTATTATTATTATTATTATTATTATTATTATTATTATTATTATTATTATTATTATTATTATTATTATTATTATTATTATTATTATTATTATTATTATTATTATTATTATTATTATTATTATTATTATTACCATGATTATTACTATCATCGTTGTTGCCTTATTTTGGTATAAGTTTCTATGATTCGAGATGTCACTGTTACACTTCTTTGTTGTTGTTTAATGGCTTTTTTATTATTAGGTACTGCTATTCTGTATTTGTGTTCTAAAAATTTCTAATAGCTAGAATAGTTTGTTTTCAAAATCAATTGTAGAAAGGTATTTTAAAAGCGCTCCAATGTCGATGTATTTTTGATTCATGTGGTCAACCTCACTGGTGGACGGATGATTTGTTAATTAATAATTAAATAAAGAAGTGAATAAATAATTAAATAAATACATAAAAAATTAAGATATAACAAATAAATAGTTAATTTACATTTATGAAGCACTACATAACTGTGTAATGAAGTAGTATTAAAAACTCTAGATAACTCATTATATTTTACGGAAGTACGCAGTTAACGTTTTGTGCCAAAACACTTCAATAACCCTTATTTAAGTGTTTCCTGTGAACGCTGCATGCAAGCTTATTATCAAAGTATACTTAATATGTAAAAAAAGAGAATTACATCAACAATCACTCAAACTATATTCATAATTAAGTGAAAATACTATTTGTATAGGGTTACAGACTAATAGTGTAGATCTAGTAGATCTAATAGTGTGTTTCAAGTGCTATATTACAAGGAGCTCTTAAGGTTCTATCAGCATTTTAATTAAATAATACACATCTTTGAAAGTAATTGTAGAATTTTAATTTTGCACACACTATTTGTCATAAGAATTTTATGTGCCAATATTTAACGGAGTACTTTGAAAATTACAGAACATTGCTAAATTCAGTTCCAGAGTACCATATTCAGTCGGTCAGTTAATTTCACTCCTTTTCATTGAATATTGATATCTAGGGAATATGGTTTCCCTTAGTGAGAAAATTATGGAGTGTTATTAAATAACTACGGGAACAAAGAGAAGGTGCCGAAGATTAACGTTTTTAATTTCATAAAAGTACGGAAGGGTTATATGAAATAAATTAAATCCTTATTTGAGACTTCAAACACCGCTCAAGGAACGCCGATAAGCCAGAAAGTGAATGAATGACCAAGTTAATGAATTTATCCACCAACTTCTCTAGACATAAAACTAAATACCCAGAATGTACACACAATTTCAATTAATAACATTTAAATTTCCCAATTACGATAAACCAAAAAGTTTTGACTGCTTCTTTTGGTTAGATTTCACTCTGTACTTATGGGGCTGAATTCCCTCTGTACAGCATTATACGTATTAAGACTCAGTTTGTGTGTGCACATTCGTATATACGTATGAATAGTAGGTAAACATTTTAAACTTCCTTATAGGCCTCACTCTACCTCAGACTCTATGAACAACATAAATTTCGTTGCTACTTTCCACCTTCAACTTACCGTGATACCTTTCAAGATATTTTATATAAAATTAAATTTAAAATGTACTTCATTTGGTATGTTTTCACACCTTCGTAAGCGGAAATATTCCCTCCAAAAATTGCTTGTTTATATTCGAAAATATAATACCAAGTATTATAGATTTTTCTAAAATTTACATCTTCTCTTAACCGCTTCATTTTTATTCCAGTTCAGCATGCTACTCCTATTCCAAAGCATGTCAATTTCTCCATCCCTGCTTTGTTAGCATTTCAATAAATGTTTCTTTTCCACAATCATTTTTACTTTCTCTACTATGTATAGTAAGCAGGGGAAGCATTGTATTCGACCCAAAAATTCGATGTGGAGATTTCACCGAAAATATGTTTCGAGACCTCTGAATCCAGAAAAAAGCACTTTCAGAAAAAGTTCCGGTGTGTCTGTCAACACTATAACTCAAAAATGAAAAGTCGTTTAAAAACCAATGTTGGTATTTAAGTTTAATATATTTAAAGGATGAGACACGAAGATGTGCAAGAAAATTCCTCCACCTTAAACTACCCTTTACATTGAAAATGTTTCGAAAATTTTGATTTTCTCAAAAATGGCTTCAACGATTTCGATTATGTTTAAGACATTTCTATGGTAAATGAAATGTATATTTTAAATTTTCTGGCTATAGCCCATGTAGTCCTGTTAACTCATGATGACCTTTCTATAACTGATAAACCGTAGGAAGTAGACCAGATATTACTATACAAAAATGTAGATCTTGTTAATACACAGTTTATGTTAAATGATCTTCTCTGTGAAGTGAACCATTTTGGAGATAGTACCTAATATTCGTCAGAATTTTGCAATACTTATAGACGCTCTCAAACGGGAGGTCGTTATTTATTCGTTTATCTCTTGACCATGCAAAGAGAACGGAATTTGAATGCCACCACATAGCGATCAATCTTACATTTGACTATCGCTTAAACTCTACTGAATTCTCCTTGTCCCCACAAGAAAATTAGAAATAATATAATTTCTACAAATGTTTATCTGGATTTACATGAAGTAGATAGAGGAATAAGTGCTTGTAAGAATAGTTTGTGCAAGAGTAGTGAAAGTCATGTGAGTGCAACACAGCATATGTTTCAGTGTTAAGTTTTGAACACCAGTTGTCATTAAGATAAGCCCATAATTTCTGTGTCATCTGTTCTTGTTTTCTCTCTTTCTAAAGTATTTTTACATTTTTTCTTCATCAAAGTGTGTTAACACCTCGCCAACTTCCCGCAGAATATCTTGAATTTTAAATACCCAAGTTTTGTCCCACATAACTCTCTCCTGCGCTACCAACCTATGAGTAAGCCAGCTAAAACCTATTATTTATAGGTATATCTTCATATATTTTATTAAACTCATAATATGGAATTGCCTAGATATTTAAGAGGGACAGTAGTGATAATGTTGCTGGTGATGAACTCCGTATTGAGAACATGTCAAAAATGCCACAGCTTGTTGCAAATGTGCCGAGATGTGGTTTCATTTGTCACGTGAAGCTGAGTGTAAGCTTTAACCCGGAGTCTTGACGTGAGATGATACACGCATGTAAACTTCAGAGAGAGGGAAGATGTTGATGACATTCCTGGCATGACGTCAAGGAAACATCATACCACCCCAACATCGGAGTCAGGGGTGGGTTTAAAGGAGAGGGTTAAACGGCGGGCTTTGAAGCCTTCAACCCCCTGCCGCCCCTCACCTTCATTACCAACCACATAGAAGATACACTCTACCGTCGTCACCTGTCCTGGGTTTGCTTTCGATACTTCTTTCACACTTGTTCACTTTCTTTGTGTTTGCCAATGGAGATAATGTCACGAGGCACTAGCAAGACAGGTGCCCTTGACGGTAATTAGCACCTGGAGAAGAGAATAATGATGCTACAAGCAGCATCCGAGAAGATGAAGACAGATGAGAGGTAATGGCACCTGATACAGAGCCTAAGTGTCTGCCACTCAAGTTGCCTGTTATGCTCAAGTTTCATAACTCAGGTGAAACTTCATCCTGAATTCTCCTGACTGACAGCAGTTGTTTCCACAAAGTTCATCGAGTCATTCCACAAGCTCCTTAATCAACAATACGCTCTGAAATGATACGATAATATTTCCAACCTGTAAGTTCCTTTTTTAGGGTAAAGATGCCTAATTCCGTGATACCCCTAATACCGTCATACAAAGTTGAGCTTCCTGCCACGCTTTTATCTTGCAATAGTAGTTATGAAGTATCCAACAGAGAGCTGAACAGTTCTTCTTTCCTTTCTCAGCAACTGCTGAGAAAGGAAACGGCTATGGAATATGTTGCTCAATGATGCCGATGAAACGATCGAGGTTTTGTGAGCATTGGACTCCCTGCCGAAACAAAATTTTCAATTAATTTGTAACAATTAATTGGAGGTAAATATAAAGGAAATAATGTTAATAACGGTTTGTATTTTGTAATGTAGATGAAGGTCAAGAGAATCAATGCACATACGTCATCACTGTTTTTGAAATCAGAGAATTAAGATGAATGAGGAATTTATCACGTATTCAGGAGCCACCGTCAGAAACTTTAATTCTAGAATGTTTTAGTCAACTTATACAACCTTTTAATTCTCAACCAGGTAAAATATGATCTAGAACATTTTAGTTGTGTTCTTGAATCATTTTTAAATAACTTTCATCCATTTATGACCATTCCACACACCTATTAAACACTATCACGGAATTACGCAACCCTAACCTACACATGGCTGCCAAAAGCCTACAATGAAGGGAGTTTCTGAGAAAAGTTCATCCCTAGAAGCCAATTTGCAGTCTAAACAAATGTAACTAGTTATTCACATCACAACCTATGCCGTGTTTCTCATCTTTTGCAATTACTTACCAAAAATGCAAAAGGTAGCTTGGGAGAGAGAATTTTCCTGAAAATCCTCAACTCGCTTCCTTGGAAATCTCTGAACTTCAATACAAAATATGGTATTCAATTGATTTTTGGTTTTCATTTAAGTTCTTCAAGCACAAGCGCGTACATATTTTTCTAAATTTGTTTTGGTGAAATCTCGGGATCGATTTTTTGGGTGGAATGCAGCACTCTTACTGTCACTAGGTATGTAGTAGTGAAGATAAAAAGAAAGATGGAAAATTTAATGGTGACTTACAATATTGTAAGTAGTTAAATCCCAGGCTTCACAGTTTACCCCACTACAAGGTCAATCAATGGAATTAATGATTTTTTCACACTAGCTATATGTGGGATTGGCAAGGTAGAATCAGATTTAAAAATACAATGCCATAGCCGGGATTTCAACCATGGATCTTCCGGTTTCCGTTAGCTTGCTCTAACCACTGAGCTACCATGGCAAGATGCTGACGCGACACTCAATAAAATATCTGACACATGTTATTTTAATAAAGAACTTTTGATAAATACCTAATTCTCAACATTTTTTCTATGTGAAAGGTAGTTTGGGATGGGGGCTTCTCTTGAAAATTTGTTTGTCGCATCCTGGGTAGACGCTGAAATTAAATACGAACTTTGGTATTCAGCTGACCGTTTTTAAGTTATGTTGCTCACAGGTACACGGACACACACGGACACTCACGGAACTTTCTAAAACTTCTTTATTCAAAGGACCTCAAAATATATATGTATTTCCAGTGAGATCCCGGTATCGAAATTTTTGAGAGTTCAATATCTCCACTGCCTTCTATGTGAACGTAGAGAAAGTAAAAAACATCTCCTTTGATAGAAACGATCGCGTATATTCACTTTCGTTAATTTGTTCGACACTAATTCCGAATTTTCAAAATTGTGAAAATTAATGCATTTCTCCATATGAAACTGAAAAATAGCATTTAAAGGGCTTGCGTGGCTCCGAGTACCCCAATAAAAATGCCCTAGGAATAATACCTATTCATTTAGGTTGATTAGATGTGCATTTAACAAATTTCAAACTATCTCGTTGCACTGTTAATGACTATTATATTATAAAAATTTGACAAATCCCGTTCCTGGCACCAGTGTGGCAAAATGACAGATCCAGTCAGGCTACTTTTCTATTGCTTTATTTTTCTTCTAAACTTTTGCACAAATGCACAGTTCTCCTTTAGTCGTTAACACAGTCCACAGTCTTTCATGATATTAAAACTCACATCAGTTTTCTTGTAAACTTGACTCAGTCCATTCACTGTATTTATTCAATTTCTCTGTCTCTCATACACTAACTCGATTATACAATCATAAATCTTCTTCTTCACGACTGACACACTCACAGATTCAAAACTGTAACTGTAAGTATCCGCTGTTTCCTTGCCTCCTTATATAGCGGGGTTGACGTCACGAGCGTATATGGCAAAACTTCTTCAAACAAGTAGCGAGATATTTCTCGAAGGCTCTGGAGAAAACCCCTGTTGATTCTGCCATTCGATTGTTGTCAGTCACGTATACACAAAGTCGCGTGAGGCAGCCTGACCTTGAGCGCCTTTCTTTTCTCGCCGGCCTGGTATGTGTTGTGAAGTGTCTTAGCTCCAACCATCCTTTGCTATGCGCCGTACGCGGTATCAATATTTATTCACTTAGGTGGACTAGAAGTGCATTTGACAGACTTCAAAAAATTTTATTGCACGGCTCTGAGTATTGTATTCTGTAGTGCAGTCCTTCAGTTAAAACCTTATCTCATAAACCAACAATTCTTAACCCATTTGTGTGAAGAAAACCCTATTTCGATTCTGAATAATATTGCTTCATTACGAATATGCGTTTTCTCTTAAAAAGTCACTCATTTCAATGCTATATGTATTTTCTAAGCGACCTATGTGCTGTATTTCGTAAACTTGAACTCCATTTTCCTCATTCTGGAAGTTTCTTTCAAGTTTTTCTCAGCAACTTTGATTCTCATTATATTATTACCTACTACCTCAACTCCATTTCCTTTATACATAGAGGTCGTCTCTGAAGGCAGTCATACAACCTGAAGTAGTCTTTGCTAAGCACCTTAACTTGAAAGTGTCTTCACAATCCGCTCAAACATGAGAAGCTTCACTCTGGGGAAAAGGTAGCAAATAACAAAAGGTGACGCTCCGCTGTGGTAGGGTTTTACAGGTGTGGGCTTTTGACAGACCGTGTAATTAATTTTTGGGACTTAAGGTTTTCAAATTAAGGAAACATGATGGAAGAATGACGTAACTCCATTCAGGAACCATTGCTTTCAGACTATTCTGAAACGGTCTCGTTATTTGTATATTAACTGAGGTTAAGGAGGTTAGTGAATGCAACCTCGCGACGAAGCTTGTCAAAGAACAGATAAAAATATAGATATTTTTTATGCTGAATTTATATCAATTTCCAAGATTTTTCTGTGTGTTTTGTTTTCAGTTTGCCTTTGTTTCGATATTATGGTCGAAGCACTGATTCCACTGCACCTAACTTTCACTGTTTCTACTTCAAACTAACTTAAAATTATTTTGAAGGTGTTCCACATTCACAGTTTTTGGAGCCTTGTCTTTCACATTATGCATAACCATCCCTAAACGAAAGTACACCCAGACTTTACTTATCAAGAATCAGAAGCACCAGACATTGTTATTTTTGACTAGAACTAATTGCAGGTGTCCACTGATACTTTCTCGATTTCCTTTTGCACATTCGTTATTCTACCTTTGTCTTAATTCTTTCAAAATAAATCCTACCCTTATTTCTCTCACTCAACTTTATTGACATTTAAAATTTTAGATACTTGTTTAAATACTGGTTCTAGTTGATTTACAACGCTATGACTAAAGGATGATACCTACCCGACAATCAAGAAGCTAATTCGGTAAGTAAGGTCCGAATCACGTAGCTCATCGAATTTCTCGCGAACATTGAAACACGCATGCAGTCCCAGCTCGCCTTGCGCGTGAAACGTAATTTGCATTCGTAGTGTTACAGCGTGCTGTTCACAGTGTCGGTTGAAAATTTTCAAAACAATCGATGGGCCCACCGACTGTGCAATAGGTCGGTTCATGGCAACAAGGAAGTTTTCAGCAGTGACATCCCTGGTCATTCACAACAGTGAAGTGTATGGCCCCAATGCGATGAATGACAGCAAAGTGCGTAAGTGGGTGGGAGCTTTCAAGGCCGGACGGGACAATGTCCATAATGAACCGCGATCAGGCCGGCCATCAATGATCGCAGAAGATTTGGTCAATACCCTGGATGTAAAGATCCGTGAAGATCGAGGATTGACAACACCCACTGGTATCCTAAATGGCGGCATATTTCTGTGACGTCGGCATACAAACAGTTTGTAGAAGGTTATGAAAAATTCTTAAACAAATATGGAAAGTATGTAGAAAAACAGAGAACGATGTAAGGAATTGAATAAAACAACCGTTTTGCAACTATCCATGGTGTGTATAAAACGTTGAACCTTGCTTTATGAATTGCCCTCATATAATAGTAATTTGGATGTGTTAACTACTTGTGTGAGTCAGTTCGAGAACGATTAGAGCTTTTAGAAGTCCCCGCCTAGAGAAAAATCAAATAATAATAATACATCATTGAGAGGTACAATCGGAACTGGAAAACTCAATGCCACAGCGGGGATTTGAACCAAAGCATTTCCAAGAATTTACGGCTGTTGATGGCTAAAACACTCCTGCATCCTCTATCAGATGACTATAATATGAGAATAAACTGTAATTTTATGAATTTTACCAGTTACCTAGGACAACAGTTTTCCTTTTAATTATTGTAAATAGTGATCCTCACAGTTAGATGAACGAAGGCGAATAATTTGCTTCCAGCGGATATCCACAAGGAAAAGAATTGCTTTACCATCGTCTTCTCTATTTCTACCTTTATCCCCTGGAGTGTATTTCTTATACCTACTTGCCCGCTTCTGAATTTGAGCGGTTGAATGACTAGAACAAAAAACAAAGGTCGAGGGTCTGGGGTGGGTGCCTCAAACGGAAGCTTTATATACCCACATGCTTCTCCATCGGTTTTCATCTCTAAAGGAAAGAAAGTCTTGCGAAATAAATTGAATGCCCTCAAGGCTTTCTTTCTTCCACGTGTTCTCACAATTCATTCCATCCAAGACAAAAGAACTCTCTTCTCTTGTTCTTTAACAATTTAGAACATATGGTATGCCTTTAAGTGATGATGTGAACGAACTGGAGAAGATTCACTGATTCATTTATAGCGAAACCGACAGAGATAATAAAAAAAGAAAACCTTTAGTCCACAGTATTACGGAAGGCAATTCTATTTGTGGGTAGGAGAGCAGAGCTTGTTTTCAGAACAATAAAAATTGTGTGAATACTTACATTTATGAAATAAAAGCAAGAGGCTAGAATACACAAAAGGGTTTTATAAAACACAATGAATACCATTGAACTGAACAATACAGCTCATTATTCCATAACAATGTTTTAACTGCGAGGTCAGAAGGTAACAACTACTTCTTAGGTTATTTCAGATGGATAAGTCTGTGGACTACTGCCAACTTTAATGGTATTTATGCCTTTATGCCCACAGCAGGACAGTAGGTACCGATTTCCAATATTAGTGCTAAAGGAACGAGATTTTATAAAAACTAATTGATGCACATATGTACAACCGTGGAAAAAAATGAGTAATGTCTGGAAGGCCAAATCCGTCTAAGTCCTGCACGGCACAACGCCTTGTTTACGCCATCCGTTATACTTATAGCAGTTACTGCTTCCACTACACAACTATCACGGATGATGTAAACAAGGCGCTGTAGGACAGACGAATTTGGCGTTCCAGACACGACCTTTATGTTTTTTGCTTGTTTTTCTTTTGTCAACGGGGGTGCATACGGTAGGTACAGCAAGCATTGCATTCCACCCAAAAATGTTATCTAGAAATTTCACCAGAAATATACGTTTTTAGGTCCCTGAATAAAAAAATAGAAGCTAAAAACCGTCCGTGTGAATGTGTGTGTGTTTGTATGAACAGCATAAAAACGTTCACATGGATACCAAACTAGGAATTTAGGTTCAAAATCTTTAGGAATGCAAAAAACTCTAAGAAAATCTACCCCACATAAAATTTTTCTTAATATGGGAAAAGTTTGGTGATTATTTATTTTTTCAAAACTAACAGTAACGTTTTTCATTGAAATGTTATTAAGAAATTTGTATGACAAACGAGAATGTATATCATGAAATTATATTAAGTCTATTCATCTGGAATTAATCTGGTGTAACTTTGTAAACTAGTAAACCATAAGAGATAGACGAGAAGTTGGTACACGCAAAAGAAAGATCTCGTTAAGACATACATAAATAGCACTTTTGCAAAGTTAGTGGTTGTTACTATTTAAATTTCTCAATAAGTTTGGATATTTGAAGTGCTGTTATCATAGGTGTTTTCGCGGTACCATGCCAGAGTGGAATCTCAAAGTTATAGTGATCCACTTTTCAAACAATAGTCTACAGTTTGTCTCCTGTATTTCTCTTGTACCCACAATTAAACGTGTAACAATACTTCTTTTATATGCGTTTTTTCTCGGTTAACTTGAAGTAAAGTGTAAAATATTCATTTGCAGGAATAGTTCGTAGAAGCTATTTAAAAATAAAGGATAGTGGTTAGAGAATTTCATGTGGGTGTAATACATCATATTTTTTATCATTTACTTAACTGTGATCTGTTTTAATACATAAATTCCCGTATTGTTATTGCATCTTGATTGAATCTTTACTGTTAAAAGAGTAAACATTTTAAGAATGTGGAGACTACTAGGAATGGCCACAGCCAGAATTAAGTTATAACGCAACAATAGAAGTATCTTATAACATAGGTGCGCCAGAAGCATCTTCTTTTCTAGCCCTCAAAACTAGATGCAAAAGACAGAGTTATAGGAAGTCGTTCTTTAATTCTTATAAATAGTTACGAAAAACGAACAGGAAAATAATTATTTTGAGTAGACGAACCGCTCACAATGTTCATGTATTGCAAGAACAAGGGTTAAGAAGGACTGAGAGGGCTTTTAATTATCCTAACACAGCCTTGGTAGCAAGGTTGACCAAGGTCAGTTTACCTTGAAAATGGCAGAGATGTAGGATGTGTAATGAGTACAACTCAATTTTATTGAAGTGAAGTTATAGCCCGTACATACTTTGTGATATTGGTGAATTATATTGCATCACTGATAACAGATTCAGGTGTGTATAACAACATATTAAATATGTTCCTAATACGAATTTATTATATAAAGTGTTGCGTACAAGTACTTGGTAAAAGTCTGAACGATTAAAATCAAAACAATTTCCCAACAAATGAAAGCACATACCACTGAAAAATTCTTGTGTGTTGCACTCACATGACTTTCTCTACTCTTGTAGTAAGTATTCTTACAAACTCTTATTCCTCTATCTTCACGTTAGTCGAGATAAATATTTGCAGAATTTATCGTATTGCTCATTTTCTTGTGGGTACAAGGGAAACATGGAAATACAGTAGGCTTTGATCGATAGTCAAATATTTTAAAGCTTTGAAATTCCGTTTTCTATGCACGGTCAAGAGATAAAAAAGTGAATAACTACCTTCCATTTGAGAAAAATTTAAGTATTGCAAAGGTCACACAAATAGCAAGGAATATCTCCGAAATGGTTTGCTCCAAAAAAAAAAAATGTTTTTTGGAGATAACGTGTGTGACTATTCATCAAGAGTGAACAGGACTACATTGGCTATGGCCAGAAAAATAAAAATATTAATTTCGTTTGCCATAAAAATATGTGAAACCTATGGAATTTTAGTCAAAATCGTTATAGAAATTTCTGAGAAGAACAAAATTTTTGAAAAAGTTTCCGTGTAAAGGGTAGTTTAGCGCAGAGGAATTTTCTTCATAATCTTCGTATTAGATGCTTGAAATATATTGAACTTAAATACCAACTACGGTTTTTAACCGACTTTTCGTTTTTGAGTTATGCTGCTCACAGACTGACAGATACACAGACGTAAAAAATGTTTTTTTTTTCCAGGGGTGCTCAAAACATATATTTCCGGTGAAATCTAGACATCTAGACATTGTATCCAATACAACACTTCCCCTATTTACTATACGTAGAAGAGAAAGTAAAAATCTAAAATTACAGTTCTTCTAGAGCTCTTTTCCTCAACGTGGCAACGCTGACTTATCTATCTTGCTTACTACACGGACATGTAGTGTAATGCATAAACGGACACGTACAAACCTTTACATCCATTCATGTGACTGTTGCGTGCGTGTGCGACCTGAAAGATCTTGCGACGTGCTTTACAAGTCGTACGACAAAGAATATTGTGCGTCTGTCTTTATGCATTGTACAATTCTTCCATTTAACGCAATGTACTTTCAGAGCGCATTGCACCTGTCGCACGACACGAAATCACACGCATAAATAGGGCATAAGCTGGAGAATCAGCAGCAGATTTACAGTTGTTGCTGGCGTTAACCTCCCTTATTTTATAAAAGCTGAAAGTTTCTCAGGGTATGCCTCCAGCACAGGTAGAAACAAAGGGGTACTATGAAATTTGGATTATTGTGGCTTTGGCAGGTAATAAGTAGCAAAGGTGTATAAAATAGCAACCTAAAATCGTCAAAGTATAAAACCTAATTTTGTTATATTTTCTTCGGGATAATATCAAAAATCACGTCATGCATTGTAGACACTAGTATCGTCTACATACTAGACGAATATTTAATAAAATTTAACTGTACTCACGTCATAGTATAAAAGCTGAATTTTATGTATGTTCTTTGGGTAATTATTAGAAAGTCTTTCCTTAACAGCCGGACGGTTTCGACAGTTCTAACACCTGGCCAGACAAACTCAACTCAAATACAAACTAAAACGTCTCTCATGAGGATAATTAAAACTGGGTCACATTTACTTTACTAACTACAGAAACAAATAGTAAAAGATGACTGTACGTATAATAGCACATACTGAGTAAACTAAGAATGCGCAGTACAAAATCGCAAAAGAACTATCTCACTCGCATCCACGTGGACATATATTGCCTCGCGCTCACACCTACAGCTACCCTTTAAGTTTCTCTTTCCATGTGTTAGAAGTGTCCAAACCGTTCGGCAATTAAGGAAACATCTTCTAAGAGTCACCCAAGAAACATCTATAAAATTCAGCTTTTATATTACAATGTAAGCACAGTTACAATTTATTAAAGTTTAAGGGCGCACGGCGAGGGTTTGCCACGATACTAGTGTCTGCAGTGGATGACGTGATTTCCAACATTATCCCGAAAAAAATATAAGAAAATTAGACCTTATACTTCAGCTTTAGGTTGCTATTTTCTACACCCTTGCTACCTCTTACCTGCCAAAGACACGATGATCCCATCGTTCCTACTTGTGTTGGGGGCATGCGCTGAGAAACTTTCAGTTTTTATAAAATAAGGAAACTCTTGCTGTATAAGTAATTGGAAACAAAATTGATACAAAAATAGCTAATGTGTTGCACTCACATGACTTTCTCTGCTCTTGTACTAAACTATTTCTACAAACAGGGATTCCTCTATCTTTTTCACGTCAGTCGAGATAAACATTCACACAAACTATTGCTAGTATTCTTGTAGGTGCAAGTGAATATGAGAGAAATTTCAGTAGTTGGATAGTTGTCCTATTTAGGGTTGTCATAAACACATGCCTGCTAATACATCTGTAGAAAAATACGATTTTGAATATGAATGATAAAGGATAAAACATCGTATAATGTTAAAATATTTGATATGTAAAGTGTAGTAATATACAAAATTACTGTAACATTTGAAAATAGGACAGCTAAGCATTTTTTAATTAATTATTTACTTAATTTATTGTAGTATACTACAGATAATTGTGTTAAACGTACAAAGAATCAGGGATATTTTGTGAGCTAATTCTTCTAAAACACTTAATTGCAATTCAAAACGTTGGAACAAGTTAGTAAATTTAGTAATCACACCACGAGCACCGAAAAGCATACCAATCACTTCCCAATTTGAAATTTTGTATTTGTCTTTTAAATAAGAAATATAAAGCTCATAATGTAGATTTTTCCCTTATCAACCTCCTTAATTTGGTCTAAATTTTTTTCAAATCAGATTATAAGTCAAGAATTAATCCCCTATTTTGTCGCCTGTCAATGACAATTACATGTATTCTTTCATAAAAATAAGGTTAGAAAACGTGTTGTTAGCGAAAATATCAGCATTTCGAAACCATCACAACGTATACGTTTCAATAAATCGTAATTAATTATTCCTGGGTATAAAAATCGTTTACTAATATTTCCAAAAACTAGTATGTATGTTCTAAACTTAAGCGAACAAAATGTATGTATATATGTATGTCACCAAGTATAATATAATTACCAATTCCTTATAGGAGTAACGTGACAATCAAATGTCTTGACATGTCCTACAGTAGGCTTTGAGCGATGGTAAAATCTTTTAAAGCTGGTCGCTATATGAAGGCTTTGAAATTCCGTTATCTTTGCACAGCTAAGACATAAAAAAGTGAATTACGACCTTCCGTTTGAGAAACGCGTAAATACTGCAAAGCTGACACAAATAACAAGGAATATCTCCAAAATGGTTCACTCCACAAAAAAATTGTATTTGGACATAAATTCTGTTTTAATGAGGTCTATATTTTTCTATAGTAAGATTTGGTACATTTCTCAGTTTTACCAGTTATACAAAAGTCATCAACAGTAAACAGGACTACGTGGGCTATAGCCAGAAAATTTAAAATATACATTTCATTTGCCATAAAAATATCTTAAATATAAGGCATTTTAATCAAAATCGTTAAGAGCCATTTTCGAGAAAATCAAACTTTTCGAAACATTTTCTATGTAAAGGGTAGTTTAGGTTGAAGAAATATTCTTCAAAATCTTCGTGTCATATGTTTGAAAGATATTAAACTTAAATATCAACTTTGGTTCTTAACCAACTTTTCGTTTTTGAGTTCTGCTGTTCACAGACACACACACACACTAACGTAGTACTATACGTAGTAGAGAAAGGACAAATTTAGAGGGGTTAAGGAATCAGAACTAACATGTAATTTTCTTCTCATTTCTATGAATAACTTATACTATGCTGTTCTGATCCATTATGAAAAGAGGGCTTTGTGAATTACGCTTCTAGGAGACCTAGTCCTATACGTAGTAGAGAAAGAAAGTAAAAAAAAAAATTAAAGGAGCTAAGGAGATCTGAACTACCATGTAATTTTCTTATATTTCTATGAATAACTTATACTATAATGTTTTGATCCATTATGAGTACAGGACTTTGGGAATTACGGTTCTAAGAGACAAAATATTCTACCAAGGTAGTTCTTTGTGCCTCAATTCCATGTTTGAAGAAAACGAGAGTTTCATAAAATTCACAAAACGTTAATGAAATTTAAACATTAATCTATGAATTGCTGTAACATGTAGTCAGAAAGCGCTGGTGTGAGAGATTTGAAAGCACATGTCTGCCTCAACAGCGCGTATTTCCGCCCTCAGGTGGCTGGCTGTGCAGTTTTATAGTACTTTGAGCGGTAGACATTGCCATCAGAAATTGGACACCGGACAACACAGGAATCTGAGATCTTAAAGGGAGGAATTTCAATCAGGCAAAGAAGGTTTAGTCACTCAGAAACAAAGGCTTGACACATTGTCGCGGTTTCCTCTTTGCCTTCCAAACATCCGATTTCCTTTGTCTTTGGCCTACAACACTCGTTTCACATTCTTTGGTTTTCCCTTCTCACACATTTCATCTTAGAGGAAATCCAATTTTGATTTCACACAGGCTTAGCCGGCACTGGATGAATAAATCACATTTAACTACATCCGCAGGGAATGCATTAAACAACGGGCCAGCAGCAAGATATATCTTTTGTCTCATAAGTCTCCCGCGATCTCAATGGCTCCATGGAGAAGAAAATGCGGAAAATGCTTCTGTCCAAGTGGCCTCTCTCTTTTACACAGAGCATGGAGAAAACCCCACAACCTCAAAGAGCTAACCAAAACTGGGCGTTTTACCAGAGCTAGGAAACGCTGAGAACTGTAACTGGATAAAAAATACTCACATTACTGCTTTGGTTTTACAGCTTCCGATCAAACAATTTTAAGTATTTTACTGTCCCAACAGATTTTTAAAATGTGTAATGTGCGAAAAATTAAGCCATAAATTCTCGATTTTGGGCGATCACGTTCTAATTAAATCAGGAATAGTGTGCACCTTGCTGTATCCCTATGCGAAAACGAAAAGTCGGTTAAAACCAAAGTTGATATTTAAGTTTAATATCTTTCAAGGAAGATTTTGAAGAAATTTCTCCACCCTAAACTACCTTTACATGGAAATGTTTTCGAAAATGTTGATTTTCTCAAAAACGGCTCTAACGATTTTGATTAAAATGCCATACGTTTAAGATATTTTTATGGAAAATGAAATATATCGGTACCTTGAATGTTTTGGCTATAACCCATTTAATTGTTTAGCTTTGATGACATTTGCCTGAATGGTAAGTTATACAAAACAGACCAAATCTTACTATGCAAAAAATGTAGTTTTCGTTAAAACGCACAATTTATGTCGAGTGATTTTTTGTGAGTTAAACCATTTCAGAGATTTGTTTGAATTTTGCCCACTCTGAAATGGGATGTCTTTATTCATTTTTTTATCTCTTGGTCATACAAAGAGAACAGAATTTCGAAGCCATCTTATAGCGACAACTCTTAAAACATGTGACTATCGCTTAAAGCGTTCTGTTTTCCCCTTGCATCTACAAGAAACTTAGCAATAAGTAAATTGCTACAAATGTTTCTTTCGATTAACATGAAGTACATAGATAGAGGAATAGACCGCCTCCATAGTGCAGTGGTAGCGCGCCTGCCTCTGGCGTAGAGGACCCGGGTTCGATTCCCGGTACCGACGTGGGGATGTTTCCTCCACTGAGAGGTCTGGTACGGGGTGTACTCAGCCTCCTTAAGTCCCGGAGGGGCTAATCGTGGAGCTACTTGAACAAAGAAGTAGCGATCTCAGGTCACAAAGGCCTCATAACCGGCCGGGAGGGCCCGAGGCGCTGACCGCGTCCCACCTTCCAGCACTCATGATACTTGTACCTGGCAGAGGTGGGGAACGCAGTGGCCGTGCGGTAAGCTATGGCCCGAGAAGGGCTGTTGCGCTAGGGGTTATCTTTTTAGATAGAGGAATAAGTATTTGTAAGAATAGTTTGTGTAAGAGTAGAGAAAGTGTAGGTGTTACACCTTTCTGTTTTGATCACATTATGAAGGTGGCGTTAATGAGAATGAGGTACGATAGTCAATTTTTATTAAAGCTCTAAGACCCCGAGCTAGTTCAAGCACCATTTCACCCACCTCATTCATACATCGTCTACCAGGTTAAAGCACGCTAAACTTCAAGCCAAAAAAATATATATATATATATATATATATATATTGGAAATAGTTAATCCACAAATATAAGCAAAATGTGTTTTTAACCAGATCCACTATTTTTAAGTAATAAGCACAAGATAATGCGAATTTCATTCAGAATAAAGAGGACTCTTAGACTATTCCCAGAAAATGCAAAATATACATTTTACCAGGTGAGAACATGCAACATGGCGTTGCCACATTTCTCTTAGAAGTAGTACCTTCCACCCTGTATGTGTCAGTCCAGTAAATGCGACATTTTCACGCTGGGCACTATGAATGATCCGCTCCTAGCTGTGGTATGAGCTTGTTTATTGTTTATCTCAAAGGTGGAATGTTATTGGAAACAACTGTGTTGTATGTGAATTGCTTTTAGAGTAATCTTGGTCTAATGAAATGTTTACCGAAAAATGCACGTTGGAGCAAAGAATTTTAGTTTACGATACATGTGTAAAAAGTGTAAGCGTAAATTTTATAGGAAAAATCCCCATAGCACTAAGGAATTTTTGAACAATATAAGAACAGAGTGATAAAAATTACTCAAGAACTTATGCGAATGAATGGACATTTCATCCAAAGAAGCTAGGAATGTCTCAATGCAGATGGACGTTTTAGAACACAATCACAGCGGCAGGTTCTGCTAGTATATACTAAAACTAAAGGATTGTCTTTATTTGCTCTTTTTTTAAGAAACTATCGTGTAAAATATTTTATTGATGAGAGGCTCTAGTATGTGAAGCTTGAGAGTCTGTTATAATGAATTCATAAGGGTTCAAATTGCCCGACTTCATCGGAAAGCACTTAATGCTCCGGAGGTGTTGTGTGGCCCTGAGAAAGAACAAAGCCGCAAGGACTTCTGTACACCTTTGTTAATTAGAAACGTCACCTGCAAACGAAAAGAGCGAGGTATCAGGAAGCCAATTAACGCCGAGAGAAACCCAACACGCTCCTTTTGTGTATCCCGTTCCTGAGGAGACACTCTCACAGAATGAGCGCGTTCTCTGCACCTGGGGCAACAGGTGAGCCGCACGTGGGAGAAAAAGTGTGGGGTCACGGCAGCAATGGACCTCACAGCATGTCTACAACACGCTCACAAAAGACGTGCGTCAACTTATTGCTTACTGTACACGCGCGCTTCTGAAACAAGCGAAATATAACCAGTTATTGCTGGGATTCATTTTAATGTATTTGTTTTTATAACTCGGCTACATAATTCTTTAGTTTTATATATACATTATGTGTATGTCCCTACAGTCATGGAAAAAGCATTCATATACTGTTGTTTAAGCCGAATAACTTTGCTTATTAGAACTATTTGCCAAAACCAGAAATGTTATTTGTTAAACTAACAGTATTTCCTCCCGATTCAGTATGTTTTAAGAGTAAACTAAGTTAGTCTTGTGAAAAAGTAAATGCAAATTTTGTACCGCTGGCTTCGCGAAACGGGAACAAAAGTATTCATACACTCAAAATGTCAATTTACATAAAATAATAATGATGTTCGTACTTTGCAGCAGGCATTCCTCGTCTATTTAGCACCTCTGTTAATTTCTTTGTCATGGGATGAACCAGTTTTTTTTTTTTTTTTTTTTTTTTTTTTTTTTTGTAGTCTCTGAGACTCTAGTGTAATATTTTAAAATTCTTATCGTAGACATTGTTTCAGAGTCGTTTTACTTCGCATTTCATATTTTCTGTCCATTCTTCCAATTGTACTACAGTAAAATCTGACTAAACCGGACCCCCTATATATCGGAAACCTGGCAACCCGTAAATACATCTTGGAACGGCGCTATTTCCTATGTTAAATATCACTCTAAACCGGAAAACTGTCTAACGCGGAAACGGAATAGCTTTACCGGAACCGTTTGCATAAATAATCTAAGATGGATTTCGACTATGCATAGTTACGTACTTTGATAACGAACTTGCCACGACTGAAGACATTCAAAGTGCAGCAGATATTGCTGCTGGAAACAGCAGTTATGAAGTCATGGAAGGAATGGACGACGATGACGACAACGATGGCAACGATTACGACGACGAATGGAAGTCAAAAATACGCAATTCTAGAAAATCATTATCTGTTGTGAGTGACCTTGAGGAATTTGCAACTTCCAAGAATGTTCCAGAACTCCTGGAGCTGATGCAGGATGCAAAGGAGTCATAGTCTTGTGAAGAAGTCGTGACAGTGCACTTTGACGGATATGTGAGGGGAAGGGAAACTAGTGGAGAAACTACAGTTAGGTATGGCATGTAAGTTGAAAGTGCAGAAAAATATACAATTGAACATATTCTTTATTTACAGCATTTTATTTTAAACTATTCCTTCACTTTAATTCTATACGGTTATATTTTTGTACCTTGTTTTACTAAAACATGTACAACTCTTTGTAAGACGGAAACACGTGAAAACTGAAAAATATTACTGAAAGGAACGCGTTCCATTTTAGGCAGGTTTTACTGAAAAAATATGTTCCGTTGGATTAAGGTGTGCGCCCTGTGCTAGAAACTCGGGAATTGGGGAGTATGGTACAGCAACCCCAAATGAACAATTTCCACTGTATCTTAGGACCGTGTTGTTGATGGTAATAATCTGGGACTAAATGCAAACTATCAGCATCTTTTGCGGATTTTCCTTTAGGATATTTAAATACTTAAATCTATCCATGTTACCTGCAACAAAAAGAAGTTGCTCGACACAACATTTAGCGATACAGCCCCACAACATAATTCCTCCACACCGTGATTTCCTGTGGGTTGAATGTGTTTGGGATCAAGCTCAGTCTTCTCCACATAAAATTCTGCTATCATTTAGAAATATGTTAAACTTACTTTCAACCGTAAGCATTACCTTGCGTAGAAACTTGCATTCTTCCTTATAAGCTCTCGAGCAAATTCAAGGCTCAATTTCTTGCTCTTTTTGCTGATGTGACGTTTTCTTTTAGGTGCTCTAACTCCATAACCTGCACTGAGAATATAACAAACCTCTTAGTGTGGGTTCCTTCCCAAAATTATAAACATGCGCAGACAATGCAGAAGGTGTCAATTTAGCATATTTTTGGCCATCCATATTAACATATTTGTGTTTCTCTTTACATTAGCTTCTGTGGTCAACTCTTTATTCACGGTATTAGGTGAAGGTTTTACAAATAACCATCCTAAATGGAAGATGCGGCGGAAAAATGTTCAGCGAGAAGCACTTTTTAGGCATTTTGAGGCCACTTACTACGAATGGACCATATTTCTCAGTAGTAAAACAGTACATAAGTGTTACCCTCTTCATTCGTTTGGGGTTATTAAAGGGGAAAAGACAACTTAATGAGTATGGAGTTGAAAACTTTGAAAACTGTTGGATGGAAAGCAATTTGGAGGATTTTCAATAGGAATAGAAAATATGTCAGAATGAAGGTGAGGTGATCCTCCACACCAGAATTAAGAACCGTTTACCGCAGGACATCCTCCTACTCTAGGAAGATCTGTGGAGAATTAACTCCACAGTTCGCAGCAACCTCGGCCTGTTTTCAGTGCTGCTGAGGTACCTGATTGAGTCTTACCACATTCTAGACCTAATGTCACAGTGGTTTTGTATTCTTATACGTTTTGTTATGCTGTGTGCAATATGTTATGTGTATTTCTGTACTACGAATTTCCCTGTGTTTTATTTTGTTTTTGTGTTCCTTTTATCACAGTCTTTACTGTTTGCTGAGCGGCTGTTTCCTTAAAATTAAAAAAAAAATGATAAAAGAACGCAATATCAGCAATAAAGTAATTAATTTATTTTATATAAGCATAAATAAACTAATATTTGGAAAATTTATGTTTTGCCAAAACTGCCAATGCCAGGGGCAATGCTGTGTACTTGTGCTACTTAAAAGTAAACCGGAAAAAGTGCGGGGTCATTACAACAATGGACTTGTGTATGGTAAAAACTAGGCTTCAACAAGCTGCACAGTTCTTCATAAGACTGGCATAACGTTATTGTTTAGAATTATATGCAAACTTAGACAGACTATCGAAATAAACCATATTAGAAAACATGGTAAAAACAGTTAATATTTCATACTTTTGCATGAGAAATTATAATTTTCCGTTTATTAATTATTCCATTGCGGCAGCATTTTTATTGTTCGCGGAGTTTGCCTCGGCTATGACTCATCTCGTGGGTGATTACAGCGGTTCGGTTGTGAAATAATTAACTCTGAAATTATTTTCGCATTATCCTGCAAACTTTTATTTTTCTTCTCATATTAACATTGATATTTACCAGTTGGGCTTTCTCTTTAGCAATAATACACCTTCGCGTATTTCCGCTTACTGACATTCCCGATTATTACTCCCCTGCAGTTATGAATTTAGCGTCCTCTTGTTTTCCACCTCCAATCGGTCTTTTTGCGATTATTATTGGTGCAGATTTATACTAATTCCGTAATTCCCAGTTGTCCACCAATGTCGTATTTCAGGAGGTTCACGCTGAGTGAACACGCGTACTATTAGGATGAACAAATGATCTAAAGGTTTTAGGTGTGCCTTTTTCTCATTGTTTGGGGACCTTGCGTTAATAGCTGTATTTACCTGTACGTCACAAATCCTGCAATATCGCTGACACACGTGGTTATTCATATTCATTTTATTATTTTTTTCCCCTTTGTTTCCGGCAATCTACGGACCACATTAAGTACCTTCTGCATCTATATTCACTTCTTCTCTTTCTCCTTTCTATCTTTAAAATATTTCTTGATCCTGTCACTGTGAGTTTTGTACTTTCTTCTGTCCAAATTGCAGTTGTTTTATTCCTTTTTTCAACTGGAAACCTTAGAAATTCTGTATTAACTTTCCTAAACTTACTCTATCCTATATTATTGCTTCTGTTACTCCCATTCCATATGTCTTTCCTTATCCCTTGCATCCATACATCCGTATATATGCTTGAAAATTTGTTTTGTAAGTCTATTATTAACCATCCTCATTAAATGACCGAACCATCTTATTCCTCCTTTCCTGATTACATCTGAAATATTTTCGTATTCTTTACTTTTATAAAGGTATTAGTCTTTCCTGAGTCTAAGCTCTCGTTTTTCTGTTTGAATCGAACCCAATATTTTCCTTAAAATTTTCCTTTCCTTCTTTTCTAACGCTTCTATTTCTCCTCTTTTAAAGGGACACATACAATCTGTAGCATACAGACATTTTGGTTTGGTTACTGTATTATACTTCTGATTTAGGTTTTATTTGAGATGTTTTTCTTATTGTAAATATCCTTAGTTAAATGATATGCAAATTCCATTTTTCTCAGTCTTGCTTTGCTCCCTTATTCAATCCATTACTTTGAATTATTTCACCAAGGTACTTTACTTTATCATTCTTATTTATTTTTCCATCCTTTGTTGTTAATAGTTTTGGTGCTTCTTTATTATTTGTCATAAACTTTATTCTTTCATATGATACTTTCAATCCAACTTTTCCTGCAGTTTTCTTCAAATTTTAATCTGTTCAGTTGCTGTTTCCACATTTTCAGCAAGGATTGCAATATCATCGGTGAAGGCTAAGCAATTTACGCCTATCCCCTTGTATTTTCATCCTAATTTAATCTGATGGTAGATTCATTTTCCTTGCAGTCTTCTTTCCCATGCTCTTCTCCAGGACACAATTGAATAGAAATGGGGAGAGTCTATCCATCTGCTTGTCTTACACCCGTATTAATTTCAAATTCGTCTGATATTACAGCCATAAATTTTACTTTGGACTTGGTGTCCGTACGAGTGTCTCTAATTATATTATATTTAATGAACTTCAAATTGTTCTAAGACGCGAAATACCGATGTTCTATCTACTGAGTGATATGCTTTCTTGAAGTTCACGAACATGATTATATATTTTTTGCTTCTTGTTATTCTGTCCCAAATTGTTGTTCACCTAGTTGTTTGTCTGCTATAGGTTCTGTTGAGTTCTGCATAGCTTTGGATAAAATTGTATACGTGAACGGCAGGAGGAAAATTCCTGTATAGTTGTTATTGTTATTTTTATCATCATTAAAATTATTGTTATTTTTATCATCATTAAAATTATTATTATTATTATTATTATTATTATTATTATTATTATTATTATTATTATTATTATTATTATTATTATTATTATTATTATTATTATTATTATTATTATTATTATTATTATTATTGTTATTGTTACTATTATTGTTACTATTATTGTTACTATTATTATTACTATTATTATTACTATTATTATTACTATTATTATTACTATTATTATTATTATTATTATTATTATTATTATTATTATTATTATTATTATTATTATTATTATTATTATTATTAGGTTGATGCACTCAGTCACATATCGCATAGCACAGCCAAAATGGTCCATTTCTCTCCAGCTTTGTAAAATTCCCACCGAAAGAATAAAAATGGGTCTTCTAAAGTAAATACATGTTACATCTTCAATCCTGTATATTTGTTACAGCAAAGCTAATTACGATTCGAAAGTTTAAATCTGAAATGACAGAAATAATGCCACAGCCCGAATTCGAACCACGGATATTCCGTATCGACTTTCTCGCGCTGATATATCGTGTCTCCTATAGCATATGCATCCTGGAGAGTATACAACGTGACTTCAGCAAACTGTTCTAAGGTAAATGTCCCTTAAAGGTGACGTACAATGGTTAACGAAAACACGTATGACATGTCCCTCCCGTGACAACGAATTACCAAGTTTGATTCGACTTCCCAGCCATAGCCACGCAGGCAGAACGAAAGAAAAGTTGAGAGACATGGAGTCAATAACTGTTAATTGTAGATCAGGACGTAAAAATCACCTGCAGCACCGCAAGTAGCCTTTAAGTCAATCAGTAAGAACGCCATGTGCGCCTTGGGGCGTCGGATTCGCAGCACTGAATTCTAGTCTCTCTACCATTCATCTATAAGCAGAAAGAGCTAAAATTGTATTCCACCTAAGACGCGCGAGGTGGCGCCGCTGTAACATGTGCGACTTGCATTCGGGAGGTCAGGGGTTCGACCCCCATCGACCGCGCACTCTGACTTGGATTTCCCCTAGTCACTTAGGCGTACTTACATTCATGTCACGATTTCCTTTCCTTCATTTCCCTTTAATGCTGGATGGCGTTGTATGGTCACTATGCTCTAGAATGGCAGGGAAACTTCTCGACTCCGGAGTTTTGATTCCTGGGTTCAGAGGATCCCGGCGCCGAGATAAAGGTCTCTCAGCACTTTTCTCCTCCGTGGTGTACCCTTTATTCCTTTACCCTTTACTCCACCCAAAAAATCCATATAGATATTTTGCCAGAAATAGATGTTTTGTTGAGCTACTAGAACGGGTCCCAGAAATAACTAACTGAATGTAGCCATGATGTTGAGTATTACAAAAATTCCCTTACTTCTGAATGAATTTTATATAATTTGGCATAACTCCTACACCATTAGATATAATAAACTCTTAGTACGTAAACAATTAAATCTCGTTAGAACGCACTTGTGTCAAATGAATTTACTGTAACATTGACTATTTTCAACACGTACGTTGACATTAGCTTCAGTTTTCAAATATTTTCCTATATTTTGAAGTACTTGTACTCCAAAAGCACATGATGTTTAAAGATATGATTACCACTTCAGGCTCTTTCATCCCCTCGATATACATCAAAAAGGTTTTGTGCACGTTTATGTGATTAAATTGAACATGCATGTATAAAAGCAGCCTTATGTTACAATATTTTGTGGGAGAGGTATAAAATTAAACGACGTGGGTAGAGAAAGTCATGTGAATATCACACGTTAGATATTGTTTCCCCAATGCAAAAGTTGCGCTTTGTTTTCTGTACCATGCATGCAACTACACCCTTATTAATCATGACTGACAATGTGAAAAAAGAATCAGATTTTATATTAATGCTGTAATATAACAGTAACAGATGGCATAGGAAGATGACTTTGCAGCTATAGTCACGTGTACCCATACATACACACATAGTACTTTGGTAAAATATAGTTATAACTACAATTATAGGATATTGTCGTTCATTGATTCCAGACCAGTCATTTAAAAGTTTTCTTAGCAATTTTTCTGATAGCAATAATACTAATTGTTATTTATTCAAATATGTTAACAACAGTACAGCTGATTCACGACCATAACACTTCACTATCCCACTGTATTAATAGCAAAATAACAATAGATAAATGAAGGTGAGTGCCAAAGTAAGATCCTTTATCTGGGACACACTAACTGATGTGCATTGCAATCATTGTGGTGTGACCTGGATATGCAAGCGACGTTAAATATGCAAAAGTATTGAACGAAAATAAGACAAGTACGTTCAATAAAAATCTGATGCTTTACACTCCTATTAGATCTTTACGATTGCCATTCTCTTTACGTTTTTTCTTAATCGATATTATTCTGTCTAATTCACATGGCTTTCTTTACTCTTGTGCTAACTACTCTTAAAAACCCTTATTCCCCTATCTTCTTCATGTTAATCGAGACAAACATTTGCAGAAATTATCTTATTACATATTTGCTTGTAGGTGCAAGGGGAATAAGAGAATGCAGTAGACTTTGTATTTGCATGTTTTTGCACAGTCAAGCGATAAAAAAGTGAACAACGACCTTCCATTTGAAAAAAGTTTAACTATTGCAAAATTCACACAAATAACAAGGAACATCTCCTAAAGGGCCCACTCGACCAAAAAAAAAAAAAAAAAAAAACTTGGACATAACTTGTGTGTTTTAACGATATCTACATGCTTTGTATAGTAAGATTTGGTATATTTCTTACAGTTTGCCAGTTATGAAAAATTCATCAAAAGTAAGCAGGGCTACATGGGCTTTAACCAGAAAATTCAAAATATACATTTCATTTCCCATAAAAACATGTTAAGCACATGACATTTTAATCAAAATCGTTAGAGCCAGTTTTGAGAAAATCAAAATGTTCTAACAATTTTCCATGTAAAGGGCAGTTTATAGGAGGAATTTTCTGCAAAACCTTCCTGGCGCATCCTTGGAAGATATTAAACTTAAGTACCAACTTTGGTGTTTAACCAACTTCTAGTTTTTGAGTTATGTTGTTCTAAAGATGTTTTTTTTTTTTAATTCTTTTTGGAGCCTCATATATTTCCGGTGAAAGCTAGATATAGAAATTTTGGGTCGAATACAATGCTTCTACTTACTACCGTAGTTGAGAAAGTAAAATTAGAGAATAATTGTATTGTTTAAGGAGAATATGTTTTGTCTTCCACACACCGCAGTTAACAAAACGGTATTGAATTCGACAACTGTTTTGTGTAGTTCGTTTATAAGCCTGAGGCTTGGAAACGTGAGCGAGCGTTGGTTCAGGGGAGCGAGGTCACCCTACCCCTCAAAGCAAAGTCGGTATTGAAGGCGGGTGAAGGTCGCCGTACTGAGGGAGGCTCTTTCCTACACCACTCTACATGTCACAGGCTTTGTCATGACCTACGCTGGCTTGCACGGCTTAACCCTTTAAGCCTTCTCGCTCTATCACCCCCATCTCGAATAAACAGGTATTTCTCAACTCTCTCTTATCTAGCAAATAATGTCATGTGACTTTATGAAATCTTAAACACGTTTCGTCTCCTGTCCAGTTCAACCGTGACGTGTAGGAATTCTCCCAACTGCTGTTACATCCAGATGTTTAAGATAATTAAAGTGCCAAAACGACCAGACATGTGATACTTCATGAAAACCACATGTTGGAAGATAAGAAGCTGACCTCTGTAAAATTAATAAAATGAAAGTCTCATTTCTGGCGCCCCCCTGCGCTTCAGAACAAATGATTTATTACCGCGCGGAATGGTGGGGTTGTGGCGGGGAAAGGCGGACGCGCACTAACAGAGGCTGCGCTGCAGATGTTGAAAACACCTTCCGATTGGGGGGCCCGAACCCTGTACCCATCGTGACCCCAGCGTGCTATTCGTCGGGCGCCGCCCCTCCCACTTGGTTAATGGGGCGCCTCCCCATCACCCTCTTGCCCTCCGACCTACTCCAGCTTCCTCCTGGGACAGTAATCATCACCAACGTTGTTTCAAATTCTTCACTCAAATGCTACTAACAGCTAATATTGTACAGTATAATAATCCAAAAATTTGTGATTTCATATTTTGGCTTTTAAAATTGTTTCTGAAAATTGTCAAACATTTATGCTAAAAGAAAAGTTAATATTTTAAATGATAATTCATGCAAAACATATATTTTTACTCTCTCTACTTTTTGCCTATAGTAAGAAGAGAAATTATTGTATTCCACCTAAAAATTCGATATTTTATCAGATATACACGTTTTAAGCCCCCTTAATAAAATATGTTACCAAAAGATCGACCTATAGGTGTGCATGTTTAAGAGAAAGAACTGAATAACTTAAATCTAACATTTGATATTTAAGTCCTGCATATTCCAAAGATACAGCACAATTATTTTCAATAAACTCGAAATCAAACTACCCTTTAAATTAAGTATCCTTTATCTTTTATTTTATCAAAAAATGGCTCTAACAATTATGATTAAAATGGCACATGTTTAAGATATTTGTTTAGCAAATGGTATTGTATAACTATTTTCTGGGAATAGCCTGTGAACTACTCTTCATACTAAATACACTTTATATATTTGATAAAACTAATAAATGTATAAAACTTTCTACACGCAGATCTCGTTCAAGTTAAATTAAGTTTTTTTTTTTTTTTCGGCATTAACCACCTCCAAGACATTTTTCTTATTATAGTTTTCAACGTTCAAATGCAATACTTTTTACTTTCTCTATTGCTTAACTATACTAAGCAGAGGAAATGTATTCCATCCAAAAAGTCGATATCAAGACTTCGCCGAAATAAACGTTTTGAGGTTGCTTGAGTAAAAAATAAAAAAAATTTAGAAAAATCGTCTGTGAGTGTCCATGTGTGGAGGGTTGTGCCTGTGGATGTGTGTGTAACTCCAAATGGAAAATTGTTGTAATCACTCGAGTTGGTATACAGTTTAGATATGTTCTAAGGATACCAGGCGAAGATTTTCAAGTGAGTGAGTGTGTTGGGTTTAAGGGCCCGTCGACAACTTGGTCATTAGGGCCCCGAAGATTTTGAAGAAAATCTGCTACTCCAAAATACCTATGGAAAAGATTACGGAATTTGTTATTTTATCAAACATAGCTCTAAGGATTTTATTAAAATATAAAATGATCAAGATATGTGCATGACCAAACATGTGTATGTTAAATTTTCTGAAGATTGCTTGTGAAGCCGCCTCGTTCTGAATGATACTCTAAAAGCGGTAACCCATAAGAGGCGCAGAAAAGCCAAAATAAAGTTGTAGATTTCTTTAAAGAACACAACTTATGTCAAATGTTTGTAACATTAATCATTTCCGAGATATTCGTTGTTATTTTAGCAGTTATTTCTAGCAGTCATGCAGAGAGTAAATTGCGAGCCTGAGTAGAGAACCCCTCTCTTTAAAGCCTATCGCTACAGCCTAATGTATCCTCTTGGTAGCGGAACCATTTCTCTAAATGTTTGTGTGGGATGAAATAGATAGAAGAAAAATAATGTTTTAAGAAGTATTTTGAAAAATATTGGACAGAGAAACTAATGTGAAAGTAAAAACAGATATTTTAAGTTTTTTTTTTTTTTTTTTTTTTTTTTTTTTTTTTTTTTGTGATTATGCAAAGAGTGAATATTCAAAGCCATCACATGAAAATCCGCTTTTTAAACATTTCCTTATCCCTTCAGGCTACAGTATACCCTTTATACTTATAAAGAAATATATAATAAAACAAAATTTTCCAAACATTTAACTCAATTCACAAATAGATAGAAGAATAAACTTTTATAAGAATAGTTGGTAGAAGAATGGATAGAAAAATTCATATGAATGTAGCACAATAAAAGGTTTTAAAATGTCTTATTCATGTTATCAGGTAAGTTCTATTGTACAGTTAATACGTGGTATGTTCATTAATTAGGTAAATTTTCTAAGCACTTATTTTCATCCTCACAAGCATTTAAGTTTATGTGATAATGATTAACACAATAGGATTCAACAGTATCAACATATGTGGAACTATTAAAAGAACTTTAAAAACACAAGGAAAGAAACACATCTTACATTGTATAAAGTTATAAACACCCCAGTAAAATTATATGGGTGTGAAAGTTGCGTTTTAGGACAGAAAGTTCAGTTCTGTTGACAGTTTTTAGAGTAGTTTAGGGAGTAACAAGATGGGATAGATTGACCATTGAAGAAATAAGAAAAGATTTAAAGCTTAGAGCAATAGGAGATATCAACCAGAATAATAAACAACAAAGGTAGGACTATCTCAGTAGAATGGATTCAAGCAGGCTACCAAAAAGGGTGCTAGAATACAAACCTAAGGATGAAGATCGATACGAAGACCAATGTTAAGGTGAAAGTGAGACCGAAGAAGACCAATGGCCTAACCCATGAAAGGGGGAAGAAGAAATACGAGCATTTAACTACTTTAGGAAAGAAAACTTCAGATAAGTTGTGATATGCATGCATTAAAGGGTCAAATAATTCCGTTTGGTGTGAGTGGCGTGTCTGTCTTCTAAAGCGATTGGTCTGAATTCAAATCTCAATGGGAAGGATTTTTTTTCGGAAGGCTTTTACAGGATTTCCCTTATCTCCAATAAAATACAAGTACTGCTATATGCAATTGCTTTTTTAAAAAGGAAGCGTACCTATAGTTTCAAGATGATTTAAAGCAAATTTAGCTGGAAAATAATTCATGAATTATACAGATTACTCTGCTGCATCTTGTGAATTATTGTGAAGTATTTTGAGTTACCAATAGTGTCTATTAGCTTCGCATCAGTCATTTTATTTACCTCTAGAGTTTTCTAAGACATGCCATAAATTCTAAGAATTTAAATTTCATTAAAAAAGAGTGGTAAGACAAATTTACAAAGGCAAACAATCAATTTAAATGCACGGTTTAGAGGTTATTTATTCTGAATGAGGAAGATCTGCAAAACATATTTTCATCGAAAATAGAAAATAACTTTTCACACTTCCTAGCATTCTCAAAGGTACCATTATCCTGGTGTACTTCCGTAAAAGTTTGCGTGTGTAGTTGAAATAGGAAAGTAGAATATCTGTTGTCTAACTTCCGCCTTGCAACTTACATTTTAAAGTCACTGATCCGTCATCTTATATACGGATATGGCTCTAATGACCAAGTTGTCGACGGGCCCTTAAACAAAACACACTCACACTCACACTCACTATATACGGATATATTACGTAAGAGTTTGCAATTTTCAATCTCCCCCTTTGATTTATGGAAGGTGTGTTTGAAAAGTTCGGCGAATGGTCCCATACACTACAAACCACACTGGTTAGGATGAGGCGACCACGCATGCGTACAGTTATCATCGTGTAAATTACCGAAGTGGAACAGTGGTGCACGCTGCGACCAAGCTTACGGAGCCAGTGTGGGAACTCGTGTCATTCTTACGAACATTTGAAAGAGCGGAAGATTAGCGTACGGTTTGTACAGTTCATGTTGACAGACGAGCAGAAGCAACCTCGGATGGAAATGTATGGAGATTTGATCGACATGTTTCACCGGAATCCGCACGTTTTGGTAACCATCAGTAAGGGAGACGAAACCTTGGTGAATTTCTACCCGAGGGTCAAACTGTCAATGAAGAAGTTTTAAAATGGAACTGCAACACATTTGGTGGATTGGGGCATAACCCATTCCTTTCTGCACGTGTATCCCATTCCTGTTGCTGGTTTTTGTGTATTGCGGTATCTCAATTTAAATCATATTGCATTATCTATGATTTTAAGAATTCATCTTGGGATACGTCCTTCTTGAACAAATGTACTATTGATTGGATCCAGGAATAGTCTCCAGAAAATAGTTTTTATACATATGTGGAACTCTGCGGCAGTTTCGAGTAGATACTTTTTTCCAAACGCTCTCCTTTATAATCCAAGTTTCCATTTTAGCCCCAAGCAACTTGCTAACTTTAGGATTTCCCAGAGTCGATATCTTCTTTTTCGTACATAAGCCAAAATTAGAAAGATTTTAACGTTAATCATTTTATGTGTAGAGAACTGTTAAATATATCGGAAAATCACAACAACGTAGAAACCGACAAGCGCCTGGCTGTTTAGGCACACTGCAACACTACATAGTCATGCACTCAGCCGCCCGAGCGCCTGCCGTTCCAACGCTGGGTCTTTAAATCCTTCTAAACCCTAAAACATATCACAAATTACAAGGGTGTCTTCAATGCTTACGTGTCCATTGTCTGAAGTAGTTCTTAGTACCTATGGAAATACAATATATATTATATAACACATCTCAGACTCATTTCTCTTCCAGTATAAGCTGCAACTCTTGTTTACGCTCTTCTTACTACATACGGCACCACAGACGGCGATCACTGAGAATGCAATAAATGACACGATACTTGCGAAAGGAATTTTGGGATGGAAACGTTCCAAGCCTAAGTTTAGGGTAAGTCCTTGACATATATGAAGGTTGAGGAAAAACTGAGGAACCCCAATCAGGGAATGTGGTCCTTATAGAATTTAATCCGAGGACCTCGCATTCATAAGTCCGTACCTTAATGACTTCTGCCACCCATGTCGACATTGCTTACCTAAATAATCCGTTATCCAGTTGTTCTTACCCATCAATAGCCGCCCGTATCTGGTCCGAATGCAAGCCAGCAATTCGATATTACATAAACTTGATATTATTAGAATCCAATGTAGAAATTTCGACTCTACAGTGAGTTGTGTTGCAGGTTGGTGACCATTATTCTGATATGAAGCCAACTGATGCTTTAAGGAAACGTAGCTGCCGCCCTGTATTTACCTCCGTTAACATAAAATTACAAAGATATTGTAACACAGTGGCTATGACATAAGGTTAACGGGAGGCCGACGATAGGTAGTCAGATTGTAAACAGATAAGCAGCGCATTCATGCAGCAAAAACATCAGAAGTACCTAGCCATATAAGTAGAATATCCTGGAAGTTTCTCTAACGTTTTAAAACCCTGCAGAAATTTCCTCGGCTATGTATGTGAGCGCGCTAGTTGAGTCGGCGAGTGAGTGACTGAGTGAGGAGTGAGTGAGTGAGTTAATGAGCGAGTGAGTACATTTCTGGTGCAACGAAAAGTGCGTGTTCTCCGCGCGAGTTGGTGACGACTGTGGCGAAGTTCAGTGAGTGCTGTTACTACAAGGGGTGAGATACGAGATACGTCTTGTAGTGAGTGCGAGTCAACCGTCCGGAAGAAGAGGCTACGTCGTGCTGCGTATTTCATTATGTCGCGAGGAAAGTGAAGTGAGAGTGACAATTGGAACTAGTTTACATAAGTTATGCTTAAGCTAAGCGAAATTTCAGTGAAAGATAAACCACTGACAGTAAAAGCTGAGCTAGCTAACAGTTTAAAACTAGACAGTAAAAATATATATTATATCATTATATTATAATTAAACCTTAGGCGCAACAGCCCTTTCCGGGTCAAGGCCTACCGCCCGGCCGCTGCGTCCCCCCAACTATGCCCATCACAGGCGTCATGAGTGAGGTACAGTACTGAAGGTGGGACCTGGTCAGCATCCCGGTCCGTCCCGGCCGGTGAGGCGGTCTTTGAAATCACGGGCCGCTACTTCTCAAGTAACTCCCCAATAGGCACCCCAAGGACATAATGAGGCTGAGTGCACCTCGGACCAGATTTCCCAGCACCCGGGTAAGCAGCAACGCTACCATCGCACTAAGGAGGTGACCCTACGCTATAATTAAGCATATTGATATTTCATAACAGGCGATCAAATTGTTGAAAATTTGGAAGTAAGATAAAAATCATGACCAGATTTGGGGAACGTTAATTCACGTTCTTTCCATATATTCGCGTCCCTCTTCGCTGTCTAGTACTCCCTGTTTCACTAAATGCCTTCTGCATACACAGCTAAATACTTCAGCCTACTTCACAACTTTTAAGTTTTTCACGCGCACTTTTAATTTTCAAGAACAGTACAGTTATATGGTAATTACGTTGTTCAGTGTGGATTTCATAACTCAGAAGGTAAGAGAATGTAAACAACAATATAAAATGTACCAGAGAGGATAGAGATGATAGTAAAAATAGGAGAAAGTTGAATAATTTTATGGCAAAAAGGAGTTGTTGGAAGTCATACGCAACAGGTAGCAGTAG
Organism: Tenodera sinensis; assembly: GCA_030765045.1. Classification (NCBI taxonomy): domain Eukaryota; kingdom Metazoa; phylum Arthropoda; class Insecta; order Mantodea; family Mantidae; genus Tenodera; species Tenodera sinensis. The sequence goes on from CM060964.1 coordinate 312,416,577, forward strand.
CATTATCCAAGAGTGAGTGAAGAATAGCATGTCGTTTTGAATGGTTAAATCTAAAATTTATAATGTCACTAAATGTCAGTGTTACAAAAATTAGTATTAAACCACAATAAATTATGACAGGCGTGTTATAAGATAGTTGTATAATGCGACTACCTTTATTGGAATAAAATATCTTTGCTCAGGCGAGAAATAAACCTATAGAAAAATGTAACAAGCCCTTCTTTCCAGGATCTGCACTTGATATAAATGGGTTGTAATGACAACACTGATGAGTAGATCAAGACGTCTACTGCCCTTATTTGGACCAGGAACACTTAAAATACGAAATGACACAGCAGATTAAAAAATTCAGATCTTCCTGATTTCCTTCTTTCTTTCTAGCGTGATATAGGTAACTAGAGTTGTACTCCACCAAAACTACGATTCATAAATGACGTAGTAAATTGTAGGATTACCGGTACTATTGGAAGCGTAGGTAGGGAAAGAACCATAATTTAAATTACAACGAATTAAGAAATTCAATGAAAAATTCAAACGCAATGATCACCAAAAACAGTGATCATGACTTAGGTCAGTGTGATCAAGGTAAAAAGTGCACTTTTCGGTTCAAAATATTACTCGTGATCACTATAAGTGTCTTGGGTCTGAACTATTAGACACTAATGTTCCGTAAGTTAAGGAGCCCTTTATATACCCTGTCTCAGTTTCGAGAAGGATCAAAGCTCAGCGCTTCCAGTTTCTAGAGGAAGTTAGTAAAGCATGATCACATAATGTAAACAACGGGATCGATATGAGGTAACGCCCGATAGGTATGCAATACACAGCAAACACGGGAGGACCAATTCTATTAGGAAAACTACCGTAGACTACACTATTACTTATAGTCCACGGTAGCCTACTAGTTTTGCAACTTTAGATATGACCAAATATCTTATTGACCATTACACTATACATTCTCTGTATGTTTAGGTAGAGGAAAATCGCACCTTGCTGTAACGAATGAAATTATAGGCAAATAGTAGGGATTAAATCATTGAACATAAATTATGTGGTATACCTGCTCCATATTTATTCAATGAGTAACACAGTAATATCATTTAAAATTAGTATAATGCAGAAACATTGCTCGTTTAGATGTTACGACCCACTGATTAGGTTATTTCACGGCACTTCATTTTCTACACAATGCAATACTCTTCTAGCAGTAAAGGCAGTACTCTACACCATACTAGTCCAAAACACATCCCATAACAAGCTATATTTTGTTAGTAAAATTAGCACTAACACTAACTTATATTAAAAAGCAGACGGCCTACTTATCATAAAGCAAATGTGAATGGTCACTTAGGTTAGGTGTAAGCTACTTCCCAATGTATGCCTTTGCGGATTTACCTTCACAAAAAGCGCGGTGAAAATGCCTTTGCTCCGGAATGTTAAGACTTACACACTTGCCTAAGACCACTAGTAGCAAATGAAATACAAATGCAAATGGAGATGATACCGTGTAGGGAGGAAGTGGCGGAGAGAATAAAAGCTTGTGTGGCGAATCAGCGTCTTCCACAATTCGGCACATAATATACACTGCTCCGATGGGTTTACCAGTAGTACACAGGTGTGTGTGTGTGTGTGTGTGTGTGTGTGTGTGTGTGTGTGTGTGTGTGTGTGTGTGTGTGTGTGTTGTGTTTGCATATGTATATATACACACACATAAACACACATATGTTGTTTAATAAGTTGAGCACAGGTTAATATAAACATTTGTTTTGGAAATAAAAGATATAAATAACTAATAAATATTAATTTAAATAAAATTGATCAATTGATTTATAAAATAATAAAACCCATTAAAATATTAAATTAAAATATAAATAGAAACTTTTATTAATATTTAATGGATGAATATAAATAATATTTGTAAATATAATTTTACTAAATCACTTAAAGAATAAATTACAATGAAATAAAGTAAATAATTGTACTGGATACCAGAACTTAAATTACGGGATACCGGTATATGTAAAATGCACTAGGAGTTACAATATATTTAATTTTAAGATATTTGGTTTAATATGTAGATTACAGTGGTAGCTGGGAGTCATCTGGACACCAGTATATATTGTCATATTATTTTGATTTGTATATGTAGGAGGATATGTAGCCAGTTTTCTTTTTTAAATTGTATTTTGTTTTTGATTTGTTTCTTTCTTTTTCTTATTATATCTGAAAAAATTATTATTATATGTGTTTGATTTTATTAATAAAGTAATAATAATTTGGAATGCACGACGCTGTTTAGGAAACTAGGCAACGGGGAGGTGTATTTTATATTTTTATTTATTTGTCTTATATAGGCAAATATTTATCTTAAAACAGAGATTTCCATCTTTCATACTTTTCAAGCTACATGTTCCATTATTGCACACGCCCTTAGGGTAAAAACGTGTTAATTAGGCGACTTTCACTTGACCAAGGCATTAATTGCAGTTTTGAAAACTTTTGTATTGAATAACATTTACAGTTAAGATCTATTTAGCATATTCTTTGTTTTGAAATCTTTGAAATAACAGGCATTGGTTTTTCAATATTTCTAAAATATTAATATTGCGTCGTTGGAAATGCTGAACTTCAATGCCACTTTTAGCATTTATTTGAACTTTCCTTTTTGATTTATGCCATTCACAAACAACGCTCGCGGAAAATTTTTTCTAACGATTTTATATTCGGATTCAGGGTACCTTAAGCTATAGTAGAGAAATTAAAAATGTAAGTTTTGACCAAAAAGATACAGATTTCGATTACCTAAAAGCTAAATCCCTAGCGCTAGAGCCCAGGAAGGGCCTTGGCTTGCCACTCAGCCGCTGCGTCCCCACCTCTTTCCACTACAGGCGTCATTGGTGGGGTGCAGTACTGGAGGGTGCGACGTGGTCAGCGCCCCGAGCCCTCCCGGACAGTTATGTGGCCTTCGCGACCAGGATTTCGATTATCACTCCCATTAAATTTATATGTAATTAATAATAATGAGTACTTCTCATTTTATTATTTTGAAGAGGAATACCTGATTTACCCACAATAGGGAGATGTTTTGTTGAAAAGATAATAACAGAACAAAATTTCCATAGTCCGTTACTTCCTTAGGGAAGTGACTTGCAATGCTTCCAAACAGCTCATATTTCAGCAATCATTTACATTGGATACAGATTATTATAATATAGGTATAACAAAACTGTTATGAAGCAGAATGTACTACTATCATCCTTTTCCTGGAGTCCGCTGATGGAACTTTGAAGGAATCCCATTTGTGCTAGAACCAGCTGAAGTGAATGTTCACCATCAAGACATGCAGGTTATTATGAAATATTCCTTCATATAAAACAACATATGTAGGATAATTCATACATGAAAATTAAAAAGGTTGCAGGAGCAGTGATAATATGCAGCGGGCAGTGAGGACGACCATGATGATGTCGCCACATCGACCGGGCACCGCGGTGACGCAACATGGCTTTGCACTCACATCCTAAAGCTTTTAACCAAAATTTACTGCACTTTGTTAGAAACACGCGTACAGGGAGGGGGAAACAAAAAAATAAAAAACACTATTGTTAAGTATATGCTTTGTGGTGAGTTGTTTTACGTTCGGCGACCTTGGTGTATAAACTGCGTGCAGAAATGTAGTCTGGATTATGTGTGATGCACGGTCACATCAGACAGCATTCAGGGGTGTACATTTCCACTTTCTGAATACTGTAGTCAAGCTACAATACGATCGCAGATATGTTATTCTATTCTATAGGGAAACTAACAACCGAGACCCTATATTCAAAGGAAAAGAAGTAGGAAAGTAGAATATATGCAAAGAGCAACATATTGGAAATTACACTGGTAACAGCATATAATATAAAATATATTCTTATATGTGGAGATCTGAAACAGAAATGTTGGACAGGACAAGAGAGCTAGCCAGTTAAACCAATTAGCACGTGCACTTGATCGGTAGCGAGAGATGGTGAAAGTAACAGCTTGTATGAGAGAGAGGACAGACAAGCCACAATATACAGGGTGGGAGGTACTCCTTCGGCCACACGTTAACCAGGGATTCTGCAAGATGAGTGTAACAAATATGTCCAATGCAATTATTGTCAATAAAGAGCCGTTTCGCTCCAAAAAAAAAAAAAAAATAGTTTCTGTCATATACTTGGAGTCATCTAGCTTCTTGACGAACGTGTATAAATTACTTATGTCACTAACCGTCGCGCAAACATTGTGTGCATAGTGCTCTAATGCATTTATACCTTAATTCGAATGAATTTAGTCACAATTTAATGTTAAAATGTGTCCACAGTTTAATTTATAAAAGAGATTTGGAAATGTCACGTTAACATTAAATTGTGACTAAATTCATTCGCAACGTATTTTCACACAATGTCTGAGCGACAGTTCGTGAAATAATAAACCATTTATATCCATTATTTAAAAAAGCTAGATGGCTCCAAATATTCCAAATACTGGAAACAAATTATTTTTTTTCCGGCAAAACGGTTCTTTATTAACAATAATTGTATTGGACATGTTTGTTACATGACATGACATTAACAACTGCATGTAATGATTGCGACGAACTTTCATAGGACACTTTATGATTTGCGCAATGACGATCCCAATAATTACAGTCTTGACTAGTCCGTGGGTTCTACCAAAATGTTACGACTTCCCGGTGAGCTTAGCAGGTAGGCAGGGGATTCAAGAATTCTGGTTACAAAACTCAACAAAATAAACCGACAACTGCTATTGAAACACTTATCCACACCAGAAATAACTTCTATCCTAACATCAAGGAACTTTGAACTATCATGTGCGTCATATCAGCAACAACATGCACAGCCAAACGATCATTTTCTAGTTTCAGGCGTGTGAAGACGTATCTAAGATCCAGTATGAAACAGGATAGACTGAATGGTTTAATTGCTGCTTAGCATCCACCGCAACATCGAGGTGACTTTGGAGGAGGTAGTTAGCCTTTTCGCAAAAAACATCCCAGGAGACTGCAGTTTCATTGACATGTAAGTTACAACACAACACCCGATTAGTTTTTTCGTAGTACAGTTAATTTCTAGTTAAGTAAATTGTAAAATTCAATTAACTAATCACTAAGTGTACCTCTGGAATCTCTGGAATTTCAGGCGAATGTTCGAATGTCGTATCCATAGTAGGAGTATTTTCTAAACATTTGATCGGTGAGCCTGTGGCGGTTACAAACAGTCTTCTTCCTAGATAGGTGGTAGCTGGTAGTTTACACATTATTTCTTTCAGTTACATATTTAGCTAGCCATGTTTTAGCATGCATTTAATTATTCTGAAGTGGTAGTGGACCGGAACCGGGCCCCTCTATGGAATATTTCTAGATCCGCGCCTGGTTGGCGGTGTCGTCTTATTATCTTGTAGTTTGATGATTCTATTAGCAATTTGACTTAGTTTTACTTCAGTATGGATAAAGTGATAGATGACGTGTCCCATAATGTGAAAATCGAAGACGCTTGAAAAAGCAGATGTAACGAGCTAACACCGAAGAATCAAAATAGGGGAATGAGTTGGCACATACGGGCTATTAGGGATATAAGTGCAGAAAATTGCATTGCTAATTGAGAGTGGTGTAATGAACAACATAACATAAATATGTGCTTCATTTGTGGACCTGTAATTTTACTTATTAAGAGTAGTGTGTTTTCAGGTTGGTTAGTACTTTCAAGTGGGCGAAGCATACAAAAGCCATACGCGTTAATTTCCTCCACCCCCCCCCCCCCCCCCCGAGTGGCATAATGCAGATTAGACAGGCCTCGCGGTAACGAATGTTGTGTCCAAATTAAGTTCGAATGTTTTCTGTAAGTTCAAAAACTCCACACTAACTAGGGCAGCAGGTAAAAGCTTGAGGCACGAATCTCTTGAAGTAAAACGGATAATCTATACTGACAGGCATTGCTCATTTCCAGCGCAATTACGGCTATGCCAAAAACGTCAGGGGGTAAACCATGGGACTGGTTTTATTGTAAAACTATTAGGCAAAGACAAAAAACACATAATCCACCATAGTGAATAGATATGAAGGTACCATTTATCAAATATCTGCATTTATATCCCTAACATACCTTTGTGTGTACTTTTTTCTGCAAATGGTTAAAAAAAGTTGTGTGTATAAATGAGAAAAATCTATTGGGGTATTTCGTTCTAAAAAGTAGTAAATTGATGAGGCCAGAAAGTTTGCGGTGGGAAGTACCCATGTTGAAACGACATGTAGTGCTCTTGCAGAGTGGCGGAAGACTATATTCACAATTCTCTGCGAAGTGAGGTAAAGTTTGTCGACAAGATTTTGTACAGTGGCAACTGTACCGAATGAATTTCGGCAAAGATAGCAGAACCATCGGCTTCTGAAGGAATAAGTATAAGAAATAGTTTGGATATAAGCAGCTTAAGTGCAGATGAAGGAACTACTTTTAATAACCGCACATACTGTAGTATCACGATACATATATCACTATATGTTTGTTTTGTGATGGTTTTACTTACCGTACTTGTACTTTTGGCCACTTCTTTCAACATTGAGAGTTCATTTGTTTTCATAGCGGTCACATTGCACATGGAAAAGTCAACTTTTAATCCATAACAACAATATTGGTGAGTACCAAAATTAGTTACATCGTGCAAAAACATAACGAAGTTCAAGGCGGGGCATGCAGTACTGGTTGTTCAAAACGCATACAAACCAGTAGCAGTGAGGTATATACTCATCAGATGCATGCTGATGGATACTTGATGAAAAAGTCCCGAGGGCACGGGCGGTACTTGTTTGAGATAGTCAAGCAGTTCGCAACATGTTATTACAAATACGCAGTTATAACAGTCTTTGATGTGTGCGGTGGTTTGGTTGTTCGTTTCATTTTATTGCACTGTGGATCACTTTCTGGTCAGCATCAGATACAATGGTAATTGTCAGAAAATGCATAGTAATATCACATAATTTGCATACAAAGGGTTTCAGTAGAGGATCATGCAGGTTATGTATCTCTCATCCCTTTTTGGGCGCTAGCATTTCGTGTTTGATATCGATTTCGTTCTTCTGCTTCTAAGTCACTACTGTTGGATTCGAATAATACAGGGTAATTCAAAAAGCATGGTGCAAAAGTAAACCTTATTCATTTGTCACTAAGATGACACACAGAAACAAATGTCATACGAAATGGTAGCATTAATGCTTAAGTTTATATGAACATTACGTTGTAAATTTATGATACGAGCACTACGTAGAACACGACAGATGTCAAACAGTTCGTTCACCAGCTCATGGTCCCTAGCAGGACTGCAACGGGTTTCTAAATTAATAAATAATTCTAGGTACACGGCGATATCCAAAGCTGGACTCATGTCTCTAATTGCGCTTCCATTAAGTGTAACCAGAAGTACGAGTCAAGCTTCAGATATCACTGTGTACCTAGAACTATTTACTGATGTCCTGACCCGTTTGGTTTTTAGTTTAAGGGCGTTCAACTACTTGGTCATCAGCACCTGACTCATTGCATTCCTGCTAGGGACCAAAAGCTGCTGAACAGACTGTACAACATTTCTTGCTAGATGCATTCCCAACATTGGAAATCAGTTGTTCTTTCACACTAATCGCGTGTAGGATAAGGTTGTAACGGTAGACTCAGACTTTCCAACCTTGCCCGGTACAATTTATTTTCTTTGATTGATCTATACAGGTGAACAGTTGAACCCGCGGACATACAGCACTGTATTTCGCCATTAGGGTATGTTATCACATATGAATTTTAGATCTCCTAGTGGTTTACTGGTAAAAATGCGAGACAGTTGGAGAATTTAATGCCTTGCCAGCATTTTGCCACGGTAGCTCAGTTGGTAAAAGCGACCGCATGGAGACTGGAAGATCTGGTTCAGATACCGTATATAACATTGAATTTTCAGTCTGATTCTCCTGTCCAATGTTCTCGGTTATCACTCTAGTGCACCAGAGTACATTGCTTTAAATCATCCAGGTCATGTGGTAATGACTGCACTAGCTCGATGCTCGATGTCTCTTTTTTTAACTCCTTAAAAATGACGCTCCGTTCCTCTCCACTATCTCCCTCGACATTTTTGGGCATCCAGAACTTTTACTGGAGCACATCCAGTGGACTGAAACTTCTACCCAACATGAAATGCAGTTCCTATGTCGGCGCAAATTACATCATAGTATCTGGGCGACCAAGCTTCGCTCGGCTTTTCTTTTCTTTCCTTTCCTTTTTTTAATAGTGTTTTTGGGTGGAGATACTTATTTAAATAAACTTGAAAAGCAAAATGTTAACTAAACTTAAATTTTCATCCTCATTGTTGGTATTTGTTCGCCAGGCTGATCAGTCACCGAACATTGCTAAAAAGAATGTGTGGAAGAACCAAAGGGAAACTAATATTCAAGAAGTCAAGTAATTCAAAGAAGGCTTCAGCAGACACTCTCACAGACACACTTCTCATTTCACGAAGTAGCACCCCCTCTCCATACGCATGTGCTTACTGCAGGGGAAAGCAAAATTCGTTAAAACCTGGAGGAAGGTCCCCTGGGACGCTAGGCAGCATGTGGGACATAAGGAATTACTCGCCAGCGTTGCCAGATGCTCGATTCGTGCCTGCTTTCCCCTTATCGGCGACGACTTGCAGGCTAATTCCATTTTCCCCTCCTTTGCCTCGCCAACAACTTACTCCAACTGCAACTGACGAGGTTTCTAACTGCCTTTTGCGAATAAATGGGGGCAGCAGCGGCCGGCGAGAGCTTGCGAATCATAACGTTTGTATTATGTTCTTGATACACAGCCAAAGTTCTGACAGCGCAATAATAGGTGTAATGTTAATTTTTTTCTCCAATCTGGTGCAGTGAGATCGACAGTGCTGAATATCCTTTTCTTTATCAGTTATCTGCTCTATGGTGGCATAGTGAGTGAGTGATACGTCACACGTTTCAACTGTTTCGATCGCCTCGCAGTATTTTGTCTTTCTAAATCGCAACTGTGCAGTGCAATGCATCTAAATTATAGATCACCTGAAGTGTGTGTACTGTGTCACGTATGGGTAAGGATACTTAGTTTCAAGTCTACCAGAATGCTAAGGATCCAAGAAAAGCATCATCTCAAGTAACTCATTAAATCCCTAATAATATTGACTGCGCTTCTGTTCACAGATAAATGTCCTAATATAAAGTTAAAAGATAACGTGAAATAAAATCTTAATGCATTTCAACTTAATTTATAAAATATTCAATTAGTCGTATGTTTTGGTAACTGTGTCTGTATCATAAATATCTTTGAACGACCAACACGTTTGGGTTGAGAAGTATTGTGAAGATGCCATCTAAAGTATAAATCCCACAAACGTTATTTTTTTCGATAAATTTAAACTACGTATAACGAAACATCAGATGTACATGTTTTGCTTTCAGTTCTTTCATGGCCATGTAGTAAACTCGGATTGACGTTAATTGTGGGCATTTCATCAGCACTTTGTAGTTATATCTTAAATGACGGGTTTAGTTCTGTACTAGATGCATATTTCTTTCCAACATAGAGCTTCCCCAGTTTAAGGAACACGTGCAAGTCTGATGCCAACACATGTTTGCACTGTAACAACGTGATTCGTGAATAATCCATGTTATCGCAAAATGTATCCATGAAAGAATGGCTGGCTTTGAAAACAAGACTACAACGGAAATGCTACAGCAATATGTGGTAATTTCAAGACCAGTCGCATAACCGAAAAAATAAAATGTCAAATAAATACAAAACTTGGCACTTAAGTGTGGTATATTCAAAAGATGCGACACAAAGATTTTCAAGAGAATCCATCTACCACACTGTCCTTTAAATAGAGGATTTTTCGAAATTTTAGATTTTCTCAAAAATCTCTTTTTTCAATTTTGATTAAAATTTTATACATTTTAGATATTTACATAATAAGTAAAATCTATATCTTTAATTCTCTGTAAATAGCCTGAGAAGCCCACTTCATTCTGTAGGAATGTTGTTTCATAATATTGTATAACTTCTAGGTAAACCATAAGAGATCGAGATAAACGTACTGCATAGAACACGTCGAATTCTATAAAACACACAATTCATTTCAAAACCCGTTTTTATTGGTTTAAATTCTTCATTATTTTGTCATTTTTAAAAGTATCATCGCTATTTAATCGTGGAAATATCATGGAATTCCTAGAGCAACATACTGCGATCCGGCTTTGAAACATGCGATTATCGATTCAGCTCACTCTGTCTCCCTTGTAGCCACAAGCAAATGTGCCATGAACTATCTATACCAAGGTTTAACTCTAGTATAATAAATAATGAGGGGAAAATGTGTAGACAAGCTCATATGAATGTGTACAATTAAGGTCGAAAATCTTCTATATGAGTAAGGTGCATTTGCACATGAGAAATGTAGAGATGGTTGCCGCGATCAGAAGCGCATCTGAATGTACATCTCACATGAGAATTTGTTGATGTTCAGATACAATTCAGTCACTTTTCTTGATGTTAGATCATTATTGACGAAGAACAAAGAGAAACAACATTTCAAACAAATGGTACAAGGGGTTGAAAGCACTCTAAGGAAAGCCAACTATGATTATTATTCAGCATAATTGATGATCACTACTGATTTCTGAATGCCCAGTATGGTGATGGTGCGAACACTACCTACTCGTACACTACCTGGAAAAGGGCAAAACCATAATGGAGAGGACCACGCGGTTTTGCTGGAAAAGTTGAATTCAGTATCGTTGGTACAAGTGTTCAGTGAAAGGTAACAATATTGAAAAATAAAACAATATAAAAGAACTAATAAACAAAAGCTGGCTTAAAAATCTTGCGCTTTCTTACACAGTCCGAGAATTTTCCAAATGAACCTCGTATTTTATCTTCATTTAACTACTGGGGGTCTACAAACTGAAGAAGAATACAAGTATAATACAATTCTATCATCACGAGGGGTGATCAGAAACTAAGACTATAAGGCTGATATTCGGTGAATTTTGTCCATTATAGAGAAATTAGCAATGTGCACTAATGTTAATATATACGGTTGTGCAGAGTTTCAGCCACCTGTTACCTACGGTGCTTGTTATAGGTAAACACAAATAGCGACTCGTTTGGAAAACTGGCCTCGCGAAGAAATCCACTCAGTTGTTTAATTTCTGTGGCCAAAATTTGTAACTGCGGGTGAAATTTCCTGGCAGCTGGTAGAAATGTATGCAGATATTGTGGTGTCTGGTCAGTATGTCGCAGAATTATGTCGAAAGTTTGCGGCCGAAAGAGTAAACGTCAACACGCAGTTGAAGCAGTTTTGCTGGGACATCATCGATCCCCCTCGCTAACGACTGGACCACTCTCCATGTGACTTTCGCCTTTTTCCACACTTGAAGGTGCCGACCATTCACTTCAGATGAGGAGGTGAAACACTCCGCAACAATGTGATTGAACATGCAAAGACAGAATTTTTACCAGGACGGAATATTCGGATTCATTCCATGAAGCGGCAAGTACCTAAACCGATATGGACATTATGTGGAAAAATAGCCTAATATTATGTCCTATCAGTTGGCTGTATTGCTTGTATGAAATAAAGCGTAAACGTTTCATTGCAGGCTTTGAAAGCTTAGTTTCTGATCACCCCTCGTACTGGCACTGAAGCCCAAATTATTCTAAATAGAGATGATCAGTGTAGCATACATTACAAACTAAAATTCACTCTTAGCTCAACGTAGAACCGCTGAGCTCTGATCAACAGTTAGATAACGGAGTGACTTAGGATCTCCCGAAAGTCTATACCCAACTCAAAAATAGTTCTCTAGTTCCAAAATTAGTCTTTGTTAATGATATGTGGGCCTGGAAGCTTTAAACATCGGAAACCAATACCTTTCTTGCACAAAGAGCCAGAATTACGAGGGTACCCACATTACCCTTCCTTGTTGTATATATGATTCTATTAGTTTTCCAGTGTGCATTCCTTAGCTTTAGAATCCGATATAATGCTCCAGCAGTGTACCGATACATTACAAAACCCATATGGGAAACAAGGTCTGGATCTCTGCTTTACACAAATGTACTTGTACCCGTTGTTTATCAACAAATAGAGAAAACATGACAATGAGTAGTCACAAGAGCCGATAACAAATAAAATAACGAGAGTTCATTAGGGATAGGGTCACGGACATACAAGTTAGAAAAAGGTAGCACAGCAGAGTAAATGATTTTACAATATAACAGAAAAATTGCTATTTTATCCATTTACAGCTATTCTAGAAGTATAACCACAAAGCTTATTTTTACTTTATCTATCCCTTAAATATGGTAGAGGAAGAACGATAGTCTATTAAAACTTTCTGCACCAATATATTACCGGAAATAACTTTTTAAGTACCTGAACACCAGAAAGCGAGAGAAACGTATTACTAAAACCCAAAAGTAGATAAATGCTAAATTTGAAGTTGAGGTCCAATTTTTCATGGACGCAACATTGTGATTTTTCCCGAAATTTACCACGACCAAAGTTTCCGTTTGCATGGGAAATGTTTCGTTACCCTTTTTCAAAATTGACTCTAATGATTTTAATTAAAATACTGATATGGATCGCCTGTGAAGCACCTTTCATTCTGGCAACACTAGTAAAAATGTTTTCTGCTTGCATCGATTAAACAGGCGCCTTTTTGAAGATGTAAATAACATTTTCATCTGTTTTAGATCCAATATTACTTGAATAACATGGTAAGTATTCAAGCGGGATAGCTGTGAAGTATGTATGAGTCAGAAGAATTCCCTGCCTCATTACTCGACTTTTCGACTTCCGTTTATCGCTAAGGACATCACTTATCATGTCACATGCCTGAGCCCCCCCCCCCCCCACGCCACCCCGCCCCGCCCCGCCCCGTCGGAAGAATTAAGAATAGGGTTACTTTAAACCTCTCGCGAACAGTTAGTGCACTGCTAAAAACCTTAACAACAAAGATATACCACGTTTCTTTATGCTCTTTAAGACTACTGAGAATGAGAGGAAACGTTGCTGAGATTATCAGGTTCATATAGTTGTGATCAATCCGATTAGGGAATATCAGAAATTTCAAGCAATCATGGCTTGTTTGTCGCCAGAAGTTTATTATTCTCGTTTTATCACTTTTAGGTTAACGCGTCTGCACGTTTAACTTTCTACAACCTCATCAAAATAGTGCACAGAAATATAACTAGGAGTTATTTCCCGGCTGTTATGCCGTGGTCTGCTGAGTTTAACATTAATATGCAGATGTCACAGCTGCGGCGGACATCTTCAGTGGCGCGGTCGCGGTCTCCTCGGAGACAGGAGAAATTCAAATGAACCAATCAGGAGAAAACAACACCTTGGGTAAAGCCCACCCCCTACCTCCAGGTGTCCGCCATCCGGATCAATCAGCGGAGACCACTGGAGGAATAAATACAGCAGCTCAGACAGTCCACAACTGAGACGCCACATTAACTTCTCCGAGGAGACTACGACCGAGCCACTGAAGATGTCCACCGCAGCTGTGGACGAAACGTCTGGGTACATAAACTCCAGCAGACCACGGCATAACAGCCCGGAAATAACTCCTAGTTATATTGACTCCGGCCGTAAAAGTCTACGCTCTCTCAGTGCACAGAAACGTCCACGTGGTGTCTTTTTGAATTTAATTAGTGTTGTAGGCCAGCATGCTTCATTTTTCTGCAATGACATCCAATATGAGAGTTCAACTAAAACATACAGCAGTACTTTTTCGTGCTGAAAGTATCATTTGATTTATTTTAGAATTACTTATATTTATTAAAATTACTTATTTAAGTTTTTCACTGCTCAAAAATACCTAAAAGCAAAATATACAGCTCGATCTACAGATTATCTCCAAATAAATTCAATCGCAAAGCAGTTAGCCATTGTTTTACCTCCTCCACCATCAGGAAAAGCAGGAACTTATTTAATTACATTTTGTGGATGTGAATAAGTAAGGTGGATAAACTGTAGACTAACAATAAGAACAATATTTGAGCCAAGCATTCAGATATAGTTACTGTGATTATTGATTGCGATGCACAACCGCTGTCCCAGTAGTTCTCCAAATTGCGTCATATGGAGCTTACCTGAAAAGAGAAAACACGTATAAGCCACGCATAGTAATTTTTATTGCCTTTATTTATTGTTTTACAAACATTATTTAACATATGCCAGTTCATGAAAGTAGAGAAAAAGTTTGCGCTTAGAAAACCATTACTTAGTATTATGACCAAAAGAAACTATTACTTTTTATATTCTCTACTACGTATAGTAAAGTAGAGGAAGTATTGTATTCCACCCAAAAATTCGATGTCGAGCTTTCATCGGAAATATATGTTTTGAGGCCTCCTGAATCCAAAAAAGTATATTTTTAGAAAAAGGTCCGTGTGTGTTTGTCGCTCTCTCTCCCTCTCTCTCTCTCTCTCTGCGCGCGCGCGCGCGCGTGTGTGTGTGTGTGTGTGTGTGTGTGTGTGTGTGTGTGTGTGTGTGTGTGTGTGTGTGTCTGTCTGTGGACAGCATAATTCAAAAACCAAAAGTCACTTAAGAACCAAAGTTGGTATTTAATTTTAATGTCTTTCAAGGATACGACACGAAGATTTTGAAGAAAATTGCTTCACCCTAAACTACATTGTAAACTTTTCGAAAATTTCTATTTTATTGGAAATTGTTCTAACCATTTTGATTAAAATGCCATACATTTGAGATATTTTTATGACAAACGAAATGTGTATCTTGAATTCCTGGATATAGCCTCTGCAGTCGTATTTACTCTGGATGACTTTTGCATAACTGGCAAACCATAAAAGATAGACCAAACCTTAGTATAGAACAAATGTAGATCTTGTTAACATACGCAAACTAGGCTTTTTTTTTTTTCTTCTTTTTTTAGAGTGAACCATTTCGGAGATATGCCTTGTTATTGGTGTGAGTTTTGGACAACTTATTCTTCTGTCAAATATAGCATCGTTATTCATTTCTTACATGTTAATCGTGCAAAGAGAACGGAATCTCAAAGCTTTAAAAGATTTTACTATCCCTCCAAGCCTACTCATATTCCCCTTGCTCCTACAAGGAAATAAGAAAACGAAGAAGAAATAAGACAATTTCTGCGAATGTTTATCTCAACTAACACAAAACAACATATAGGAATAAGAGTTTGCAAGAACGGTTAGTACAAGAGTAGAGAAATGCGCACAGAAATGCTCCATGCGCATTAAATGTTTTGCCATCGTAATAGAATTTTTCCAGCATGTGCTCCATTTAAGTGATTTCAAAATCTGCAGATTCATTTAGCTTTAAAATATTAAATACACAATAAAGTTGAAAAATATTTTCAATGCCCATCGAAGCTAATAAATTATTTATTTTAAAAGTAATTATTTTTTTCTGCCTACCAGAGATTGGTGGTGTTTGATGGGCAATTAGAATTTATAAAATAATAAAGCTGTTCTGGTTTTTAGTTTCTGATGCGCATGGTGTATTTTGAATAGTCTTGCATTGTGAATATATTGAATAATTAAATCCCTCAAAACTACAATTTTGCTGGAACTTTTTGTAGTAGTTTATAACATAAAATTAAGGACTTCCACGCGTCTCTGGTGGGCCTGTCTCGATGCGGGTCTGGTAGCACCCCTTCGGTTCCCTCATTCATCCCTGCCTCCTGATGGGTGGTAGCCACAATAGATCTGTGTAGGTCGCAGTGAGTGAGGTGTCCCCCTTTGTCCCTGTACCCTTTACCTTTACCCTTATAACATAATTACCCTTAAGTATTAGGTTCACACCCATAAAATATAGACAATTCAAATTTCAGTACCACGGCCCCTTAAACGTGTTATAGGGGTAATGTATGGTTGTTAATGACTTAGTCCCAGAAAAACAAATTCAGCCATTTACGAAGTGCACTTAAAATAATTAATTTGAGTTTAAAGCAGCATTTGGTAGTCAGTCATACTAATTTTCCATCGATTACACGATTTGCGGGAGTAGAGAGCTATGTTCCATTATAAATCCAGTATTACACAAGAATAGTGCTTTTAATGTGCTGGACATAATGTTCTAATAGTTGCTAGTACAATTTAGGGTATTTACATTTTTCAATGAGCGCCTCGCTTTGATGTGGTCAATATCACTGGCATTTTACAACTAAAGAATAGTGCTATACATCAAAGAAATCATCCAAATAAAAGAGTAGTAATTGAAAATGGCCTTGCTTTGGTTACGCGTGAAAAAGATTCCGGGTGCTGTTGTTTTATAAATTTTTTGACACGTGGGATTACAATTTTGTTTTTAATTAACAAGAGCTGTGTAAGTGCTTGTTTTTTTGGCAGAGCACCCTTGCTTTGTAGGTACGATGTTATCATAGAGATTAAAGCTGCTTTCAAATTTGTTGATGATTTCAAAGAAACACAGCAGTGTCGCGTGATATATGTTTGGAGATTAAAAATGACTGATATTTGCTAATGGTCTGTTTGTGAGAGCATTTTATTCAACTTTGTTCTATTATATGCATGGGGTGGTAAATGTATTCTTTACTTGCCATGCAATTCATTTAAAAGTTTGTTCATCAAGGGAGGGGGTAATATAAGCACATATGTACACAACAAAGCCGAATCACCTCCCGGGAGTGAACAGATGTAAATCTCTGATGATGGTTAGCGTCATATGAGGGTCATGTAGAAGCTTCACACACAAAATGAGTGCAATATAAAGCTTCTGGGCTGTCTACAGAATAAGTGCAACAGTTCTCTTGCTTTCATAAATACTGTCACTTTGCACTAGTCATATTTTTATCGTCCTTTCTCTTGTCGAAGTTAAGAGTCGGCATCAGTGCATTACAGAAGCCTTTCCATTTTTAACTACGGTGTTCTGTTCCTGAAGACCTAGAAATGTTCATAAACGCACGATAATAAGCGTTCTCGGAAGCTGTTGGCCGGTAACTTCCTATTCTCTTTGGTTACGTTTGACTGGATGATCAGCGATGATCAACCAAGACTTTGAGTGAGAAGTACCTTAAAACTGCCTTCTTGGTGGTCATCTTGGCATGTGCAGTCTTCTGTTCTTTACATTATTTTCCTAGCACAAATCTATAGGTACGTGTAATTTAATGTTTATCTCATTTTATATAGTATGCTTCTCTGAATTATATTATCCACTAAGTATTTTTGCTTAGGAATGATTTCAATATAAACAACATGGGTTTAGTTACATAAAACTATTATAAACTGATTCAAATGCTTACACTGGAATGCAATGCCTTCTTTGCCTTGAGAAAAGCATAAGTATTTGTAAATTCAAACCAACAACAGGAAATATCTCGGAAATGGTTACCTCCATAAAAAGCTTATTTGATATATTTATGTGCTTTATATTTAAGTAACGTTTCGCTTTTTAGTTATGTCACTCACACACAGACCTTTCTCTAAAATTCGTTTTCATGGATTCAAAATATATTTTCAGTGAGAATTCGATATCGAATGTGTATGTAATAGAGAAATTTAAAAAAGGGAAGAAGGAATGAAAGACAGAAGAAAATGAAGTGAAGGGGAACTCATGAAAACAACTGTAAAATATTTGTCCGTTGCCTTTAGGAATTTCTAATCACGTCAAATATTGTAGCAAACATCATTGTTTGAATTTAATGCCATTTTAAATGTATCAATTACATTATATTATGAGTCTATGACACGGTACAATAATACGAGTTATTTTATTTTATCAGCTAATCTACTTTGTAATTCGCCTTTTAAGGAATAGGTGTTTAGACACTCAACATTTGTAGTTAACTTTTACATTTAAGGTACAATCAAAATATTTTGTACCGTCTGTTGATATAATTGTACAGGTTATGCTGAAGTACATAGAAAGACTGCATATTACACTGATATTTGATATACGTGTAGTACATTCAAATTATATACTTAGAACATTGAACCACCCATTAAATGTTATTGTTTTCCAAATCGTAGGATACATATTTTAAAGTGGTGTAAGACCTACTTTGTTATCTTTCATGTAAAATCATATCCAATTTAGAAATATTGCAGGGAGAAAAAATTCAAAAGTGCCCTGTTTTGCTTTTTAACATCAGTTCCTACTTATGCTTTTCTTTCATTTTTGAGCAAGGTGTTTTGTATCTCCATTGCTTCCAAGAAATTTTGGATCATTTGAAATTGGTTTTCTACACATCTCAGAAGCACTAAATTTCAAGATTTAGATGACTTTCTTTTCTCCACAGATGATATGAAAGAGTAAGGGAGAAGTATAACGTTATCTAAAGCAATGTGAAGAAAAATAAAATTAGAGAAAGATAACCCCTACGCTCCTTAAATAGCCTAAAGGTAAGGCGGTGGTGACGTGCTTGTGATCCCTTACTGCGATTGGCCGTTGGAAAATAAGACACGCCCGCATTTTAAGACTTTAGTTTGTGCTTTATCTCTCTTTAAGAACGAGTTCTTGGAATCGGCAAGGGTTAAACCGAACAGCATTCATAATACCTGCTTTGGTAAAAAATCTACAAATAAGGGAAGGGTATCACACCCTGGGGATATTTCCTGTAATTTCTTAAACATTTGAAAGTTAGTAAGGAGATTTGTCGCCGCAAGCAATTTGTTTTCCATGAAACATTCCGGTAATCGAATTACAGTCTTCTTTATTATTTCCTTTTTCTTTCGGATACATGAAGAACAGCTTTATTTGTGGAAAAACTTAGAAGCAACTTTCTGTAATGTATGCTGAAAATTAAGACTGTCTAATTAGATGTAAATTCATGAGGTAAGGAAATACATTTTAATGTATATAAAATAAAGAAACTAAAAGCAACAAACTATACCAGTATGCTTCAAGGCGAGCATGTTTAACATTCAAAGCTGTGATTATCTAATGCTTTTTTGGTTAACAAACTAATCACCACTGACAGTACTAGTGGTGATGTATTTAATTTTAATATATTGAAATAAAATGTTTTAGCAAATTGTAGGGAACAGACAGAATAACATAATAAACAAGATATAAATTTGAAATGACTGTCTAATTTACTACATTTTATTCGAAAATGTCCATAATATATCCAATTTGTGAATTTGAACGTTTGTAATACTTAGTAATTTCTGTGTCTATAGATAGAATAACCCGTATAGTCATTTCATGCTTATAACAATTATTTTACAAATGTAAAGTATGTCATCTCCAAATATGTTATAGATTGTGTAGATAAATGCGTTTTATTTGGTTAAATCCTCTTTGTATTCATGTATAAATGACCTGACCAAAAATAATTAAGGCTGTGGTTTGCACTCTGAAAAATGAGGGTTCAAATTCCAAGCTGATTTGGTCTTTTTCCTTCGTTTCAGTCAGTCACCAGATAAATACCAGATTTGACACCCACGTCACGCACATGGAATAAAACACACTTAAAATAAAGGAAGGGGGCGACTACAAAAATAAGATCGTGTGCCAATTATTAACCAAGTGATTGCAATAGAAGGCGACAGGGCAAAAATACGCAAAAATAGGTGTATCAGATTGAGATCACCTTCGGGGTTGAGATGACAACAACAATAACAACAATAACAATAACAATAACAACAATAACAATAACAACAACAATAATAATAACGAGGGACCTAACGAGGCTGAGTGCACCCCGTGCCAGACCTGCCAGAGGGGGTAAAATCCCCATGCTGGTGCAGGGGTTCAGCAAGCATGCTACCAATTGCGCTACGGAGGCGGTCCTTCAATATATATCAGACTCCATATTGCCCGCACGGTAGCGTGATGGTTAGCGTGTCTGCCTCACGTTCAAGAGGTCGCTTAGGGTAGGTTATCCGGGTAAGGTTTTTTCCGAGGTTTTCCCTACCCTGAGAAGACGAATGTCGGGTAACTTAAAGCTCCATGGACCTCATTTCACCCATTTCATTTCATTTCATTCATTCGTCCGATATGACACAACGTTGGAGGACGTTAATTTAAAAAAATAAAAGACTCCATATTGTTTTCAACTGAAAATTTAAAACCCTTCAGTTTTACTTCCTCTTCTACGGAGGAATATAAGTGGGAGAAGTATTGCGTTCCATCCAGAATATTTTTTCTTTTTCACAATCATTTTTACTTTCTCTACTACGTATTGTAAGTGGGGGAAGTACTGTATTCGACCCAAAAATTCGATGTGGAGATTTAACCTAAAATATGTTTCGAGATCCTTGAATAAAAAAAAAATCGCTTTCAGAAAAAGGTTTGCGCGCGCGCGCGCGCGTGTGTGTGTGTGTGTGTGTGGGCGGGGGGGGGGTGGTGCTGTAATAGTGAATAATATGTCGAATCGAAGTGAAGAGTTTAAATGAATGGTAATTTCACGAAATACTGTAGACTGTGTTACACCAGTAAAAGAGAAACGTTTATTTGTGTTAAAGTTTTAGAACAGAATAAGGCGAAAAAAGTAATTGGACTGCACTTGTCATTTTGTCACAACATGTACCGCAAATGTTGCACATCAATGTCCAGCCCACCGGGCTCTTCAGTCTCTATAGGAAAGGAATGAAATGAGAGTAAACGGGAGTCACAGGAAAAGTCACTGTAATATGCAATTCACTCCATGCGACCGGGAAAAACCACAAAGAAATTCCAATGAGAATTGAACTCGGGACTTTCTGAATGCGACCTTAGACATTACCGCCTAAGCCCTTCCGTTCGAATTTAAAATCGGTTGCCCTAATTTCGAAAGTTAAATATGTAATTCGTTTTACTTTATTCTCGAATCAACATATTCCTAAAGTAATGTACTGTAGTAACTGGAATTGCAGTGCCATCAAAATCTGGGGTGAGGGGAAGTGGTGCTGAGAAACCATCTGATGCATGTTGAAGTTAAACAACGGAAAAAAGTAAATAACTTCTCACTTCTGAAATATATTCCTGAACTATCATTATTGTAAATAAAATATAATCATCAGGCAGTGAAATTCTTAAACAATTGGCTTTAAGTTATCTATACTCAAACCTTTGCATTAGAAAGAATGCAAAAGAAGAGAGGTCAAAGGTCAGAGACAGGCAGTTCACAAGCTGTCTGCAAGCACCAAGACTGTACGAGGTATAGGTCTGGTGTGAATTCACCATGTCCTTGCCTGCTGCCAGCTAAGCTACATTTCCTTCCGTTCCCGCTTTAGTGCTTAGAAATTCCTATGGCTAATAATATTTTAAAGTATGACTCAGGCCATACCATTAAGATTCGTATCGGACTTTTGGTTCACTTCATTTACAGATTATATTGAAGCAAATAAGGGATAGTACTTGAAGAATTAGGACATTACTTCCTTTATATATATATATATATATATATATATATATATATATATATATATATAAGCTGCTTTGTGTTTGAGCTTTAAGTTTCGGAGAAAAGGCCTTGCAGACATGTTGTATGTTCCAGGTCAATTTGGGCATAGATATGTGTTGTCAAATTATATGTACAAATTATAAAAAGGCCCTTTAACACTTCTTTGTAAAATGTGTAGAACCATCATACGCGAGTATGTGAACCCCAAACACCTCCCCCTTGGGCAACATAGCCATAGAATTTATAAAGCTATCTTCAATTATTATAGTTTAGTGTTCCGTGGTCGACAAACGTGATGCATGGCAGATACTTGTGTTTCGCCTCAGGAAAGTTTTATCTCTAGCTGTAAAGGAGTGCGGTTACTTCTCGACCTCGGATTCTGCGCAAGACAAGGGGAGAAGAGGGGGTTGTTCTGCCTATCATGGACAAGTCTGCATGTTGCAAACCCATTACGATATGGGAAAATTTTCTGGAAGGTATTTCTCCCCCCTACTCAACTTTCGTTTTCTCTTTCATTCTACCTCTTCTCTTTTGTTTTTTGCGATAAACGCCTTCTGTTCACGCAAAGGTACCAACACTATCGCACGAGGCTTTCTTTCATAAGGAAGGGAGAGAAAAAAACATATACATCATTAAATTGTCCCCATGTTTTAACATTCACTACTAAATAGATCTTTTTCAGGCAACTTTAAAATGTTATGGCTGGGCTTTCTTTTGCTGTTTTCCTTTTCTTTTTTACTCTCTCTACTACGTTTAGTAATGTTATTCCACCCATAAATTGGATGTCGAGATTTCACCAGAAATATATTTTAAGGCCCCTTGAATAAAAATAAAAAAATAATAATAAAAAAAAACATCTTTAGATAAAGGTCTGTCTGTCTCCTGTGTGTCTGTCAGTCTGTAGACAGCACAAATCAAAAACGAAAAGTCGGTTAAAAACCAAACTTGGTATTTAAGTTTAATGTCCTTCAGGGATGCGACACGAAGATTTTGAGGAAAGTTGCTCCACCCTAAACTACACTTTACATGGAAAATTTTGGTTTACTTGAAAATGGCTCTAACGATTTTGATTAAAATGCCATATGTTTGAGATATTTTTATGACAAATGAGATGCATATCTTGAATTTTCTGGCTATAGCCCCTGTAGTATTTATCCTGGACAGCTTTTGAATAACTGGTAAACCGAAATGTAGATCTCTTTTTTTGTAGAGTGAACCATTTCGGAGATATTTCTTGTTATTTGTGTAAGTTTTGGAGAACTTATACTTCTGTCAAATGGAACATTGCCATTCATTTGTTATATGTTACCCGGGCAAAGAGAACGGAGTTTGAAAGCTTTAAAAGGTTTGACTATCGCTCAAAGCCTGCTGTATTTCCATATTCCCGTTGCAAGCACAAGAAAACGAGCAATAAGATCATTTCTACATATGCTTATCTCACCTACACAATGCAAATAGAAGAATAAAAGTTTTGAAGAATGGTAGAGAAAGTAGAGAAAGTCATGTGAGTGCAACACATGAGAATTTTTCTTGTAAAACTAGACATGTTTCCAATCTCTTTTAATACTGTATGTTCTGGCTTAAAAACACTAAAGACAAAACAAATAGACGTACTAGCTTGCAGTATGCCAAGTATCATTCAAAATATTTTATACGATCTGCATAGTGCCAGAAAAGATGGCGCGTGCGCTTACGGTAAAGGAATACCAAATGTCGATCTTTTCCTGCGTGGGTATGTCTCGCATCTCAACAGTTGCGTCAGGTTCGCTGGCGCCGAGTATTCGAGAACTAATTTGCTGTCCGCCACAGATTACAAATAATGTCAATAGATAGAATTTCGGAGAAAGCTGGTCACTGCAAGATGACAGGATAAATGAGTACACATTGAATTTTCTCTAATTTAGTTATTTTAATAATTCTTTGTCATTCAAAACAAGCTTTTAAATTACATGTGAATGATGTGGATAAGATAATTTTATTTGGTCCTTAAATAAAGTCTTCTTCATTGCTAACAACTTTTCCATAATTGAGAAATCATTAAAATGCACACGAGGAAAATTTAGAACTCATTATAATTAATAATTTATGTCCAAGATAATTTTTCGTAGCACTAACCATTTCTGAAATTCGTACTCTGTTGTGGTTTGAATTTCTTCACATTTTACGTTGTATACATCGAACTTGATTGCTTAGAATCTTTTCATTCGAAATCATGAACAACTCAAACTTTTAGCCTGTACCCTCGACATCCCTAATAAAGGAACGTTCAGCAATATTTCGTAATTCTATTATTTTCTGATATTTCGATGTAATTCTCAACGAGATTGAGTGAAATGTAGGTCAGTCATGTTGCTGGTAAGTTCGTGGAAATGCTACTGTGGTTCCATCATGATCCCTTCTTCCCACAGCATGGTCGAGGTGTTTTTTTAAATTCCGCACACAGTAGTTTCAGCTCCTCCACACGCCACTTCATTCTGTTCGATCTGTTCATACTCACAACCAACACGATTGGTCTGGTACTTGTAATTCAATGTGGTCTATTTTAATTCCAACTTTAAAAAATCTGATGTGTTGCACTCACATGGCTTTCTCCACTCTTGTACTAACCATTCTTACAAACTCATTCCTATATATTATTCCTGTATCTTCTTCGTATTAGAGATAAACATTTGCAGAAACTATTTTATCATCTTCTTGTCGGTGCAAGAGGAATATGGGGATACCATTGGCTTTGAGGGGTAGTCAAATCTTCTAAAGCTTTCAAATTTCGTTCTCTCTGCACTGTTAACACATAAATAAATGAATAACGATGTTCCATTTGACAAGTACAAGTTCTCCTGAACTTACACAAATGAAAAGGAATATCTCAGAAATGGTTCACTCACAAAAAATTTATTTTGACATAAATTGTTTGTTTTAGTAAGATGTCCATTTTTTGTATAGTAAGACTAGGTCTATCGCTTACTGCTTACCAGTTATGCAAAAGTCATCCAGAGTAAATAGGACTAGTGTTCTTTCACCCAGCACTATTTTTGTTCTTTGTATTTCTTAGCCAAGCAGGGCCTTAATTTTTGTTTTTGTTGAAGAAATTTCTAGGCCATAGTCTTTTGTAATCTTGTTTAGTTTAAAAATGGATTTCTGTAAATCGTTTTCTGGGGAAGCCATTATAGCCTGGTCGTCAGCAAATATAAGTGTATCTATAGGAATTTTAGTATTAAACTATTTAAATTCAGTTGCCATTTCCTGACAAATTAGTCAATATATAAATTAAAAAGAGTGGGTGATAGAGGACACCCTTGTCTTAGTCCGTAATTTATTACAATCTCGTGGTGGCTGCGCTCTGTAAATACGATTCTCGGTGTTGTGGTGGCGTTGCGGTTGTCTGTCCTATGGGGAGCCATCAGCCAAAACGTGGATGGTAAGCTCCGAGCGCAAACCTCGCGTCAAAATGAACTACCTTGTAAGAACCAGCCCTCCTTATGCTCTCCGGCCACCTGTTGGGTACTGTCATCTCATACTTTCCGCTAAGGTATGACGCACAATCCTGAATCAGCGTGATAAGTGCGAAATCCCCTCCCCCTATGTAGTCAATCAATCAATCGATCAATGCCATCATTAACGCAAAACAAATAGTTTAATATGAAACGTTTGTAGAATTTGTTGCGAATACCTTACAGTAAGCTACAGATCTTTAATTCCAAAATGTTCATTCTAAGGAGAGAATGCGACAGTGTCAATCGTGAGCTCAGCAAGACAGAAAAACAATGCTCTGGAGAGAAGTTCACCACGTTCTGTGCTATTGTATTTGGGTATTAGCATGGAATGCTCTTTTACCGAGCGAGTTAAACTTATGTAATTAAGTAAGATAAAAGTTTTGGCCTGAGCCCATCCACAAGGAACGTGAACACAAAGAAGGGCTGGTCTGATAAATTCCCGAAGCATCTGTCACTTGGGGAAGCAATTGCCCAGACGTGGTGCCCGGCATCAGAATGCCTTTCCCGCTTCAGATGTATTACGTATTACCCCTGGGTATCTATCGGTTTCAATCGATACAGACCGCAGTATCGGCCACATCTGTCCGAGTAAATACCACACACAGAAAATGTACAAGCCATTCAAAATGTAACAATCATCATTCCGATTTTATTTCTCTTAAATTAGCTGACTAGAAACATGTACGTTAATGCTTCAACACAGCAGGATAGACGTGGACGCAAATTAATGTAGGAACTATTCAAAATATTACATGCAGCTAAGCTTATACATAAAAATTTAGCCTGTTACATTCACGTGACTTTCTCTACCCACCATCATGTATTTTCGTACATCTTCTACGAACTATACTTGCAAAGGCTATGTTTTCAATTCTTCTTATAGGAAGTAGAGGAAATAATGAATTCCTCCCAAAATTACCAAAAATAAAGGTTTTGAGGCTCACTGAAACCAAAAAAATCTTCTGTGTTGAACTCACATGAAATCATCTACTTACTCCTGCACAAACTATTCTTACAAATGCTTGTTCTACTATCTACTTTACGTTAATCGAGGTAAACTGCATGACCAAGAGAGGAGGCAGGAAGAAAAAAGAACAATAACGACTTTTCAATGTGAGAAAAGTGTAACATGTTAGAATACAAACCAATAAAAAGAAATATGTCGGAAATGGTTAACTCCAGAGAAAATTTATTTTCCATAAACTGTTTGATTTAATGTGATCTAGGTTTTCTTTATAGTAAATTTTGTCTATCACTTGGGTTTACCAGCTATGCAGAAGTTATTCAGAACGAAGAGGGCTTCAGAGGACATTCCTAGAAAATTCAAGGTATACATTTCCATTTGTCATGAAAATATTTTAAACATATGGTACTTTATAGAACTCATTAGAACATATTGAGAGAATAAAAAGTTTCTGAACCTTATGTGGGGGTATTTTTTTAAAAACCTATTTGGAAGGTACTGAAGTTAAATACGCAGTTTGGTACTTATCGGATATTTTGTGTTTTAATTATAGAATTCACAGACACAACACACGCATGCAGTTTTTAAGAATGCTTTTCTTGAGTTCAGTGGGCCTCAAAACATATATTTCCGGTGAAATCTTGAAATCAAATTTCTCTGCTCACTAAAGGTGGTAGAGAAATGAAAAAAGAGCATTTTTAGAAAAGGTTGTGTGTGTGTGTGTGTGTGTGTGTGTGTTTGTTGTTGTTGTAGTGTTTAACGCCCGCTTTTACTACTACGGCACCGCAGGCGGTGACACTGATGATACATGAAGATGGAGCACCGGTGGAATGAGATGGCGGGGGAAACCGGAGTACCCGGAGAAAACCCGCCCTGACGCCGCTTCGTCCACCACGAATACCACATGCGGGTCCCTGGGATCGAACCCGGGCCGCCTAGGTGGTAGGCGAGCGCGCTAACCGCTCGGCCACGGCGCCGCCATGTGTGTGTGTGTGTGTGTGTGTGTGTGTGTGTGTGTGTGTGTGTGTGAGAGAGAGAGAGAGAGAGAGAGAGATCAACATAATTCTAAAAGGAAAAGTCAGTTAAATACCAAACTGGGTATTTAAATTCAGATCATTCCCGAGTTGCGACACAGAGATTTTAAACAGATCCTTCCATTACTCATGTATTACCCTTTAGATGAGAAGTTTTCGAATATTTGGTTTTCAAAATATGAAATATAGGCTCTCTGATTTGCAATATTAGCAGTTTTCTAGCTTTATACTATTACTTAGAGATCCTTGCCATAGAGGTTGCGACGGGCCCTTAAACCCAACACACTCACGCCATAGAGGTTGTATACAACATAAATACATAATACTCTAAATTTCAGTGCATACATCTATAGAATTAGATAAAGGGTATTTTGAAATTTCCACGCCATTTTATTAGTTGCACATTTGTAATATTTGATAAATAGCAATTAAAGTAATAAATATAATACAGGATCGATTATCATGCTCTAGACTGTCTCTTCTGTTTGTTGAAGTATTAATCATGGCCATTCCTTACAATACGATGAAACCGGATTTTATTTTTATACGCCGTGAAGTGCAGCACCTGTTTATATTCTGTGAAGTGACCACTACTTTATTTTGTAAATCCAATGTGGGTTTACTCCAGTACAGGGGCTTCGTAAATATGTTTTAATCTGTTATTAATTTATGAAATGAGATTATAGCCACAAGTTCATCAGAATGAATTGTGCCTTTCAATATTGAAATAATTATCAAAAATCAGTTGAGTGGTTTTTGAGATTGCCCTACATACTGTTTTTATCTTTATCGTGTTATGGCTGATACAAAATTGAATAGTGGGTAGTGGAAGAGGCTGGTCGACTCAAAATCCAATCAGACTTTCCACGCCTTGTAGTGCTGTATAGTTAAACACACTGTATAGCCGTTTTATTTGCACAACATAAAAGATAACAGTAGTTTTCTGTGGTGTTTAACGCCCACTTTTACTACATGCGGCACCGCAGGCGCTGACACTGATAATACATAGAATGAAGATGGCGCACCGGTGCAATGAGATGGCGGGGGAAACCTGAGAACCTGGAGGAAACCCGTCCCAGCGCCGCTTCGTCCACCATAAATCCCACATGTGGTTGCCTGGGATCGAACCCCGAGAACAGTAATGGTCAGCTACCAGACGCCATTAATGTTTGTGTCTGCCACAGTATAGATTTCATTTTTTAGTTATAACGTTCGCAGATGCACAGACAGAGAGACAAACTGGCAGACACAGCATGGAACTTTAACCTTAGGGACCTTAAACCTGTGAGAGCTCGACCTTGAATTTTTGGTTAGAATGCAATACTTGCTCTACTTATTACAGTTTACTAAAATTTCAATTGGTATCGAATACTAAAAATACATTTTCATCACAATAAATACCTAACATTGATTTTGTATCATACATCATACGACACTACTGTCTTTCAAGCGAATCTAGCGTTTGGAACCAGCGAAGGACAGCTTATGATACTTTTTTCTATTTATAAAGACTGAGATAAAAAGAAAGCCAGCTCATGCCTTTAGAGAATGCAGATGCTAATCACGATTTGCTGGATAGGCCTAAAATAAAAGGGAGGAACAAAACTGATAGAGGAAGCTAACAAGAAAAGGAGCAAGAAAATATTTTCAGTTAGGAAAGCGCGGCGCCACCCGGCAGTATTTTCTGCTTAGCATACATAAAGCTATTGTGTCGGATTAGCCATCCTTGGTCCAGCTCTGCCCGGCCAACTATGTTCGTAGTCACGGACCAACATCTGGGTCAGCAGCTTCCTCTGTACATATGTACGTTCTTACAGTCCCTTATACGAGCTAAAGTAGCAGCAAATTGTTTGTGCAACTAATAAAATTAATTAAGTGCAACCAAGTAATCACTTGTAAACCTCTATATGCACTTCCATTTAATTAGGAGAGAGCTGTACATCCTTAAATATACTTCAGTGCTGTAGGGTCAGCATGTTTATCTTGAAATGGAGCGAGTTCGAATACCGATTGGGTTTAAGTTGGCTTGATAAGGTTTCCTCGAAGTTTTCCCTTGCCAGCATAAGACAAGTTTCAGGTGGGACTCAGTTAAAAGGACAAGGTATTCTGAACATACAGAATTACACCTTGGTTAAATTAAGTTAAATTATCTCTGCTCTAAGTTCTAAATGACCTTTCCTGAATTTTTAAGAAGTATTCTAGAAATCATCAAAAGTATTTCAGGTGGTCATTTGCATTGATAGCTTATGTGATTGAGTCCATAAAAATTATTGCATCCAGCAAAACAATAATAAAACGTACTCTTAAAATATACGAATTCATGTACAACCGTGTGTACATGAAAAGCCTTGTTTACACCATCTGTAATACAGTTGTGTAGCGGCAGCAGCAAGTTGTCACAAGTACCAAATCTCAATAAATACCTTCCCCTATGATCAACCAAGGCGCTGTGTCGTGTAGGACTTAGACAAATTTGGCCTCACAACTCATTTTTTTGTCCACGGAGTTACCTTTTTCTCAGACACTATGAGATGTAGAGAACTGAAACTTTCAGTAGGCACATGTATACAATACATAATTGAACTTTCGGAGCCACAATAATAATTTTGTTATTAGTGATGTTAAAAAAGCAACAACATTGCAAAATTTTCCACATTCTTACTTTTGACTTTGCAAATAATTATTTTTAATTTATAGTAAACTGGTATACATAACTAAATAATTGTGATTCAGAACATAGCTGACTATACTAAGAACAAGCATGCAAAAGTTTGATTCTGTATTGGAAGTACTTTCAGGGAAAAAGGTACACGCATTCACGTGTTTTAAGGGTAAATTTTATTATTTCTCTCCTGGACGAAACAATTTTTATACACTCTACCACACAAGCTATCAATGCAAATAACTACTTTACATAATTGTAATGATGTATGGAATAATTCATAAAAATTTCAGGAAAAGCCATTGAGAACTTAAAGAGCAGTAGTAATTTAACTTAAATCACAAAGGTGTAATTTCTGTATGTTCAGACTTTCTTGCCCCATTAAATGGCCTCAGTGTTCATTTGAGAACCATTCCGTTGCTATAGATCTGAGTTGTTAAAAGAGACAAACATTTTTTTGAAATCGGAAATTACTGTTTTCGAAATAAATTTGACCTTTTTCCAAAATATGTTCATAAAATAAACTACAATAAATTTAAATTGTTATATTGTTACATTCGTTTATCTTATATTTTGTTGTTTAACGACGCTGTCAATTGCCAGGATCACATCAGCGTCACCAGTGTGCCGGAAGTTTCTCCCGCAGGAGTTCTTTCACATACCAGTAAATCTACTGACATGGAGCTGTCGTTTTTTTTTTAAATTTTATCTTACTTTAACTGTGTAGTATACACACTCACACACATATACACATATTATATACATATATACAGGTTAATTAAAAGTTAGTTAAAGGTCCCACACCACACGTAGTTGATCAACACAAAACTCTGTGTCCGAAGATACTCATGTTCAGAGAACTTAACAATTATATTACCGATTTTTAGTGCTTCCGGTTTACTTCTGAATATAAAATATATTGTCTTTTGGAGAGTTGAATCCCTTTTGTAAAATTCAGTGCCATGGCTGTTACCGGACGAGACACCTGATCCAGCTTTGAATGTATATCTTGTTGAAAAACCAAGAAACCGATCTCAATTATTCCGATATATAGGTTAAAAGCAACTAGCAATGCTGCATAATCCTGCGTTTCTGCATAAGTTGATTTTTAATAGTGCCGGCTATTTTCATTTCAGATGCATACCATACGTACAAGGTTTTAACATTTTTAGCTGCAATGTAGGCAGCACCGTTGTGTATCCCGCGTTCCCAGTGGTGAGGACACCGGTAGTGCTGCCTAATGTAACAATGCTGCAAAGACAACGGTCGCTTGCCTGGAAAACTTCTTGAAACGTATAAAAGCGTGTAACATGAAGTGGTTCCTTAAGTTTAAGAACGGAACTGTAGTCGCAGGGGCTTAAATCTGGAGAACAAAGGGGTTGGTAAATCACTTGCCAGCCCAAGCGATCGAGTAAATCAGTCGCAGCTTCTGCTGCATGCGCCCTAGTCATGCAGAATGGCGGGTGGGTTACTTATAAGGCGTCGTCGTTTTCATTTTAAATCTGCCTTCAGATTGCTTTGTAAAAATGTACTTCTTAGTAAAAATTCTGTCTTTCGGGACGGTACCAAATCGTAGGTAATCAGCATAGCTATTACATCGGTTAAGGCGAACTGTCAATTTTCGCAATGACCAGTTGGAGTTTCAACTGTGGTTCATATGCTCTGACCCAGGTCTCGTCAATAGTAATGATTCACCGTAAGAAGGCCACATCTATGTGTTCATTCATAGCGCTCCAGATGTGTACGAATTGCAATATAGAGCAATTTCTGATTTTCGGTCAAACCTTATGAAATCCATCTTGAGGTGATTTTTTGCATGCTGGCACTTCTTCAGGTTGTTAAGCACAGTCGAAGGCGATCTGCACATCTTCCCTTATTGTGAGTTGGCCAGGCTGAGGTATGTCTGTTACATTTTTGTCATCCGTCTCTGAAGGTTTTGACGCAGCTCTCACTCTACGATAAAGTAATGTACTTTCACCGCAACCTACCTGATATCTATCGTAACATTGTCTTGCATTGCGACCTTTAGCACATTCAATTTTTAACCTGCTGCTTTGATCTTGCTATGAAATCACTGCAAATTCCACGAGCGGTTGTCCAAAACTGAATTATTGTTGTCGGTGCACATGGACACGGAGGGGAAGGGCGAGATCATTTCCTCTAAAGGAGGGTGGGCATGTGACTAACCTCTGATATAAATTACATTGACTGGCTCCGTTTCACGATAATGTAGCACAGTAGTTGCCATCATTAAAAAATCAAACTAGTATGTTTATGGTATAGGGCATAGAACGCGCACTGCAGCTACCATTCCCCAAGAGAGCAAGGGTTAAACTTAAGGAACCACAGGAGGCTAAGGGCGCAGGCAGACAGCACACAAAGACAAGCGTAAGTCCCTGACCTTCCTAGCTCGAAGACCCATCCCACTACTGGCGCTGGTTAGAGAGAGCGATGAACGATCGCTGCACCCAGCAGCCCTCTGGTGTGAACTGGAATATTCTTTCCTTTGAATAAGCACCCGTGCCATCTATCCGACACTGCTATAAACAACGAAACCTTGAAGCAAATCTGCAAAATCAGAAGAAAACGGCGTGTAAGCTAAAATGACATTCGCCTACCGATGAGGCAAAATCACGAAAACCCCAAGGTCAGAGCGGGGAGTCGACAGGAACCGAACCCGACACCTTTACCCGGTTCGATGCTATAAAACTAAATCGTATTGGGGTAATATAAAATCAATAGTCTCGTCATGATAGCACACAGCTACTTGTTCGACACAAAGCTGAAGATCCATGGTTCGAGTTCAGGTCACGGCACAACATCTAATACTTTGTAGTCCTCACATCCCAAACAACGGCATTTACTTAACCAATTTACTATCCTTGCGCGACTGTCATGGTAGTCTTACACTTCTATGCCTTGATTGGAAGGAACCTGCTTTTTAAGCCAACCCTTAAATGAAAGGGGTGTTGTTAATTTCACCTGCTTAGGCAGCAACATTTCTTTAATCGTAATGTTATTTACATTTAATTTCCTTAGTGACACCACTGGCATTATTTATTGGTGAGTCCTTCAGGTATAAAATACCACAAACCTTGGTCTTCCCGGGTCTCTTCGGCCAATAGATTTCTAGTTTAAAATCTTTCTTGGTATTCTTGAGCAGTCCATCTGTTGCTCCCAATTTCCTCTATGTTCTTCGATTTTATCCTGTACTTTGAATACGTTTTAACTTTCCCCTTACTGGTTTCTTATTTTATCTTTTCTTGTGTGTCTCAACAATGATCTTAAAATTTTCATTTCAGCAAATTGGATGTGACTAAAACATTTTTGTCTTATCCAGAATTCACCACCATATAGGAGTACTGATGATGTCATTATCTTACAAAATTTTAATTGTGTATCGACCCGTGTTGGTTTTAATTTCTTCTTATAACATTAACTGATACTTATTTTATTTTGTATCTCTGTTATAATCAAGAGAAGTTTCACATCCTAGATAATAAAAATGCTAAACTCTTACTGGGTATTTAGCTTGGAATATCATGACTTTTGATTTAGGAACAGAAATTTTAAAGTTACATTTTTTACACTCCTGATGGAGGTCATAAGTTGCTCTCTGGAGAACATCTTCAGAGTTTTGAATAATAACTCAATCATCTGCATAGGCTAAAGCCTGCAAATTATTAAAAAGTATAGGTGATAATACACGCCCTTGTCTAACACCTTGATTAGTTACGAGTAATATGTACTCTTCCTTAGTTTGTGACGTACTGAACCTAAAACCGGTACTATCATGTACAGTTTATTATACGCATGGGTTATCCATATTTCTTCATTATCTCCCATAACTTTTGTTTGTCGACTCTGTCAAAAGCTTTCTCCAGGTCGCCATAAATGTGGGTAGGTTAAAAAGAATTACAGACGCACTATTGCAAGAAGAACAGAGTGGATTTAGAAAAGGAAGATTCTGCTCTAATAATATATGTACACGTAGACAGTTAATTGAGAAAAGAAGGGAGAGTAAGCCATAAAATAACAATAAATAGCAAACGTGTTCTCTCTTTAGACTGTCTCAGGTATGTGATCACGGGGCATAGTTATTTACACATTTAACTTTAAAAAATGTGTAGCAGAATTGAAGCGTCTCTGTATTTGCTGTACATGATGAAACAAAAACGCCACCGTTACTCACACTTTCCTTTATGTGCAAAAGCTAAAGCTGAGGAAGAACTTGTTTCTCCCCCAAACACAACAAAGAACACCTTCACAGGAAGGCGAGCGTCATGAAGACGTTATATCCGCGTTATTTTCTTTGCTGCGGCAATAACGGAGAGGCGAGGCCCGTCAGGACCCATCAAGATGCGCAGCGGCAATGATTAGAAAATAAGGGGCACCTGCCGCAGCGGATCCCTTTACTGCGGCCCACAACGGCCCATCCATTCCAATTGTTCGGCTATCGTGGCCGAGCGAAACTCGTGCCGGTGCCGGATATGATTCATCAGAGACTTGTAAACCGCCTTATTGTCCCCCACACACATGGAATATTAGCAGCTACGAGGTATATTGGAAACAGGAATGACGCGAGTAAAAGGAAACGCGAGAAACAACAACAAATGGGCAGGAAAGGAGTAACACACAGTAAAATAGACATCCCGTATGTTGTGTACATACACAACGCTTTCTACAGTGACGTTATTTACACTGCAGAAAACATACAACCTTCCTGCTTCTTACTAATATTTGTTTTATTTGTTCATTCATATGCTCATTTTCAAGGAAACAAGTTCACTTTTAATTCGTAAATTGATTACTACAATGGTAAAAACGTAAAGTCAAAAACATTAGAATTCACTATAAGACAATTTCGTTAAAAAGTTCAAGCAGTGCATTAATATGACACACTAGATCATAAATGGTTCTCTACAAATATTATGAAGTGATTAAGTTGGGACATTATTTATTCTGTTTGCTTTTTACTTTCCCTACTTCGTATTGTAGTATTGTATTCGACCCAAAATTTAGATGTCGAGATTTCACCGGAAATATGTTTTCAGACCCCCTGAATAACAAAAAAAAAAAAAAAAAAAAAGGCCAGTGTGTGTGTGTGTGTGTGTGTGTGTGTGTGTGTGTGTGTGTGTGTGTGAACAGCATAACTCAAAAACGAAAAGTCGGTTAAAAACCAAAATTGGTATTTAAGTTTAAAATTTTTAGGGATGCGACACGAAGATTTTGAAGAAAGTTCCTCCACCCGAAACTACCCTTCACTTGGAACATAGGTTGAAAATTTTGATTTTCTCAAAAATGGCACTAATGATTTTGATTAAAATGTCCCATGTTGAAGATACTTTATGGCAACAGAAATGTATATTTTGAATTTTTTGGCTATAGCCCATATAGTCCTATTTACTCTTGATGACTTTTGCATAATTGGTAAACCGTAAGAGATAGACCAAATCTTATTGCACAAAAATTATATGCCTTCTTAAAACATATAGCTTATCTCCAAATACAAAGCCTTCAAACAGCAACCAGCTTTAAAATAATTGACTGTCGTTCAAAGCCTACTGTATTCCAATATTCCTCTTGCACATACGAGCTAATATGGAATAAGATAATTTCTGCAGATGTTTATCTCTACTAACATGAATATATAGGAAATTAGAGTTTGTAAGAATAGTTAGTACAAGAGCAGAGAAAGTCATGTGAGCGCAACACATCAGACTTTTTAAGAAATGTTAGTGCTGCAAAGTTGATTGAACTTATTCCGAAGAATATTATGCAATCCTGCATGGTGTGAATGGGCGTGAATGGTAGTTTTACCGATTTTATTATGTTTATGCCCTATATTTTACGAGATATGAGGTATGAGGTATTGGTTTGAAGGGGGACACCTCGCCATTGCCACCCGGTATGATCTATTGTAGGCTGCCATTCGAGAGGGAGAGATGAGGTGAAGCACAACCACAAGTCG
Organism: Tenodera sinensis; assembly: GCA_030765045.1. Taxonomy (NCBI): domain Eukaryota; kingdom Metazoa; phylum Arthropoda; class Insecta; order Mantodea; family Mantidae; genus Tenodera; species Tenodera sinensis. The sequence goes on from CM060964.1 coordinate 312,452,117, forward strand.
TCTGAACCACAGAGACGTACGGAAGTCCATAACACTTGGACAGATAGCCACCTGGTGCACCACCGAAGTTCTTACTACCACCCAGAGAAGATGTCGAAGCAACCCTTGCGGCTGGGCACCGCAGTGCAGCTACCTAAGCGAGGCCCTGTATTTTAAAATATGGCAACACTAATATGATCCACCTACATTTCACAGAGTTTGGGATTACTGTGACAGTCTATGAGGATGCACATAGGTTCTACTGTTACTACTCCGCATGTACACAGCTACAAGCGTCTACTGATGCGTGTGCATACAAAACAGCTGCATGGTACTGGTTACGTCATTCATTCTCCGTGTCCAACTAACCTGTATTGTATGTGAGCGCACGCCGCTCCGCACTCTAGCTATAACAGATCACTGCAAAAATGAGTAAATTAATCAATAGAATTGATTTGTATTTCCTCCAGCACCTTCTAAGAGGAAGTATTATATTTCATTAAAAATTCTATATTGAGAGTTCATCGCAAACACATGTTATAAGCTCCCGATCCAAAAATAGCATATTTAGAAGACGTCCGTGTTTCTGTTAGTGTGTGCGTCTATGATTAATAAATTTAATAAAAATAATTTAAACTAAATCCCCCCCATAAAAAAAGAAAGAAAAAGAAAACAAATACCAAACGTGATATTTTATTTGGGTATCTTCCAAGAATTCGACACGAATATTTTCAACCCCAAATTTACGCTCTACATGCAAAATCTTTCGTTATTTTTGCTTTTCTCAAAAGTGGATATAACGATTACGATTAAAATTACGTATGTTAAGTATTTACATGACAAATAAAACTATATGATGAATTTTCTGCGAAGAGCCTCTAAAATTCTCTTCAGTCTGAATGAATTTTGTAAGGTTCCGGAGGGTGCGATCTGCTCAGCGCACCGGCCCCTCTCGGCCGGCACATGCGGTGTTCGCGATCAGGGGCCGCTACTTTTCAATCAAGTAGTTGCTCAATTGGCTCCTGAGGGATCTAATGAGGCTGGTGCATTTATGAGAAAATGAAAATGTTCCAAAGTTTTTGCACATAAGGGTAGTTTGTGATGGCGGATTTTTTTGAACTCTTCGTCACATCCTTGGATGATGCTGCGTTTATAACAAGTTTGCTATTTAAATGATACTGATATGTCAAGAACTGTATATACTCAAAGTAATTTTTGATAAGTATTAATATCTGATTTACGGAATAATAAAAAGATTAATAGCATATAATAGTAGACCACATATGTAGTATTACAAACTGTAATGGAACAGTAAAAAAAAAAAAAAAAAAAAAAAAAAAAAAAAAAACCGCACACACCTTTTTTTCTAAATATTTTTATTCTGGGATCCTAAAATTATACACTACTGGTGAAATCTCAGTATTGAACTTTTGGGTGGAATACAATATTTCTGTAAGATTTGAAGCTTTCATGGCGAGCATCTTCAGGACGGCCATGAGTCTACAATAGCCGAAAGCTCGACCTTTATAAATCTCACACGGCTGATTACCCGTGAAGCCTTGATCCATACAATATTTCTGCTTATTGGAAGTACGTAGTAGAGTAAGTAAACCTGGAAATACAACATAGAATTAATCTGGGATGTAACAGTAAGGGTATTTATCAGGGGATAAGGTGTTTTTGACATACTCTTCAAGCTGAACCTAAAACTATCTCTAGAATTTTTGAAATGCATAAAGCAAAGATATTCAAGGTCAATCTACTTCACACCACTGCTTGTGAATATGTGACCGTCGGCAATGAGTGCGGCAGAAAAAAGCATTTCCAGGCTGTTTGTGAGACGTCCGGCTACCGGCTTGTTTGTGGGAGCTCGAGAAAACGTGAATTTCGAGAAAAATCTGAGCAACGTCATTCTCATGTATATAAGCGAGTGCGGCGGCGAGTTTTTTTGTGATGGAGTTGTGAGTGTTGAACGAAGCAGCTCTTAGCAGGGTGTGTGTGTCCACATGTGTATGTGTGTGTGCGCAGAGGTCATTGAGAGAAAAGTGTGTGTGTGTGTGTGTGTGTGTGTGTGTGTGTGTGTGTGTGTGTGTGTGTGTGTGTGTACAGTCGTTGAGACAAATGTGAGTGTGTGTCGTCAGAAGTTTTGGGACAATCATTGCACTGGAGTTATTTGTTGTGTGAAACAATTTTAGTAAGTATTATCGATGAAGGCAGCATTAAACAGAGGGAAATAAAAGGCAGAAAATTGTGTGTGTGTCAAGGTTACGAGAGGACAGAGCAGCTGTGAGTTGCAAGGTCACAAAGAGCACTAGACTGTGTTAACGAAAAACAGAACTATGTTTTGTGATTACTTTTTACATGAGAAAATAAAGTGACGGAAAAATTCTGAAATTGTCATTTTGGCACATTTGGTGCCGGAGTGGGATTTGTCACATTTTGTCACAATATTATTGTCGTGTTCATTAACATGTAGTATGACTTTGTTTGCGGGAGGTGACTTAATAGAGCTTGCCGATAAATTTGCTCCAATAATATTCTAACCTTAGGCAATCGGAGCTGACGTTTATAGTGACAATGGCATACCAGTGCCACAATATTTTTCTGGTTCTTCCTATCCTTTTACCTCCATCAGTGAACCATATTCATACACGGCAACAGGCCATTTAGTCACGCAGTGATAATTTTACACTAAGACACAAGGAGTGGTTGAGGTACCGATGTTACTGAAATGAGTGTGGTAGTAAAACAATCCGTCTAACAAATGCAACATTAGTAATTTTATGAAGCACCGCATTTCATATATTTTATTTACTGTGATAAGATTGAGAATATAACCTTTTTATCTCAGTGAAGAGTGTTTATATTCAGACAAACACATCACTTGCCCACAGAGAGTCCAACACCTGTTCAACAAATCTACCGTTCTATCGTTAGTGAGGGAAGCCGCTTCATTGCAATTATGGTCCATTCCAACTCTCCCCGCTTCCCCTGAAAACCTAGTGCGAGCAAGATCAAGAACAAAGCTCCGTTTCAATGAATTTACATAATTAATGATTTAATTTTCTCGTGCTTATCAGCCAGGTAATTACACCACTGCTGAGCCAACATCACAGGGAGTGTTTTTGTGCAGTGGCGGCTCGATATTGTGGACTATTAATACGCGGTGGATTACACGGATGGATTACCTCGCGAGGCTTGTCCTTTCGGTCCACTGCTATGACTCTACAACAGAAATAGCTTACGGAGGGTAAAGTTGGACTCTGTGGGAAATTTGTCGCGCGTGTGAGTTTAAAGGATTGTGTTTTTGAAAAGAGGAAAGATTAATATCCTGTTTTACCAACTATATGGCTTGAATGCGTTTTCCGCAGAGCTCTGTGCTAGGTATTTCACTTTAATAGCTGTGCCTTACTATGTCATGCAATGATTGAACGAAAGAATAAAGGTAAACATTAATTTATCTACCGCATAGAAAACAGGACAACCGAGCTATTAGCAGCTGTTGAAATGAAGAAAGTGTAGATTTCCACCTTTTCAATGCAATTTAGTTCAAATCCATAGTATTGATAGAGAGGAGAGAATATGGGACATAGTTATGCAAGTCCTTAAAGCTATTTTTGCTCACTCTATGCGTTTCAATTGCATTTAATGTGGTTGTTCTTATATTTATCATTCATGCTGATCGAGTAAATACAATAGGGTATTTTATTTTTCGCCGTGTTTTTTAAACTGGCTTTTTTAGTTTCTCAACTGCGTATAGTAAGTAACAGAAGCATTGTATTCGGCCTAAGATTCGTTTCCGAGATTTCACCGGAAATATATGTTTCGAGGACCCCCCCCCCCTGAATTCATTAAAAGAAGTTTCAAAAAAGTTCCATGTGTTTGTGTCTGTTTGTGAACAGCAAAACAAAAACTAAAAGTTGGTTAAAAACAAAAATTGGTATTTAAGTTTAATGCATTTCAAGGATGAGATACAAGGATTTTGAAGAAAATTCCTCCACCTTGAACTACTCTTTACATGGAAAATGTTGATCTCGAAAATGGCTCTAACGATTTTGACTAAAATGGCAATGGAGATAGTTTTATGGGAAATGAAATGATTACTTTGACTCTTCTGGCTATAGCCCATCTAATCCTGTCTTGATGACTTTTGCATAACTGGTACATCGTAAGAGATCGACGAAATCTTACTATACAAAAAGTGTAATGTGTTACACTCACATGACTTTCACTACTCTTACTAACTGTTCCTACAAACACTTATTCCTCTATCTCCTTCATGTCAGTCGAGATTAACATTTGCATACTCTTGTAGGTGCAAGGGAAATAAGATATAAAATCCAGTAGTTGGACAGCTGTCCTATTTCAGGTTGTCATAAAGACACGCCTGCTCATAGATCTGTAGAAAAAGACAATTTTAAATATGAATGATAACGGAAAAAATCGTATAATGTAACAATATTTAATAAAGTGTAATACTGTACAAAATAATAAAATATGGACACGGGACAGCTAACCATTTCAGAATTATTTATTTATTTAATTTAGTGCAGTATACAGATGACTGTGTAAAATGTACAAATAGTCATGGATAATTTGTAAACCAATTTCTTCTAAAACACTTCATTGCAACTCAAAACGTCGGAACAAATTGACACTAAACTTAGTATTCATTCCACGAGCACCAAAAAGGTACACCGATAACTTCTCAATTTGAAATGTTTGTCTCCCAAATAAGAAATACTAAGTTTATATTGTAGTTTTTTTTTTCTTATCAACCTCATTAACTTGCTCTACAGTTTCTTCAAATCGGATTCTAGGGTCACGAATTAATTCCCTATTTTGTTGCCTGTCAATGACATTTACGTCTACTTTTTCATAAAATAAGTTTAGAAAATGTGTTGTGAGCGTAAATATCGTTATTTGGAAACCACCACAATGTACACGTTTCAATAAATCGTGAGTAATTATTTCTGGATATAAAAATCTTCTTACTAATATTTCCACAAGCTAGTGTGTATCTTCTAAATTTAAGCGAACAAAAAATAAGGCATGTGTATGTCACCAAGTAATTAGTATAATTACTAATTCCTTATACCAGTAAAATGAAAATTAAATACATTGTCATCGCCTACAGTAGGCTTTGAGCGATAGTTAAATCTTTTTGAGCTGGTCGCCATATGAAGGCTTTGAAATTCCGTTCCCTTTGCAGAGCTAAGATATAGAAATGAAGTATCCACCTCCCATTTAAGAAAAGTATTAAGTAATACAAAACTCGCACAAATTACAAGGAATATCTCCGACATGTTTCACTCCACAATAAAATTTATTTTGACATAAATTGTGTTCTAGCGAGACCTACATTTTTTGTACAGTAAGATTTGGTCTATCTTATAGCCAGAAAATTAAAAATATACATTTCATTTGCCAGAAAAATATGTGAAACATAGGGCACTTTAATCAAAATCGTTAGGAGCCATTTTCGAGAAAATCAAAATTTTCGAAAAATTTTCCATGTAAAGGATAGTTCAGGGTGAAGTAATTTTCTTCACAATATTCGTGTTGCAACCTTCATAGCCATTAAACTTAAATACTAACTCTGGTTTTTAGCCGAATTTTCATTTTTGAGTTATGCTGTTCACAGACAGACAGACAGACAGATCGACAGACAGACAGACAGACACACACACACACACACACACACACACACACACACACACGTTCCCTGTCTTCTCAAAAGCAACAGAGAAGGAATAAATCCACCTAGCGCCTCATAGCAGATCGGGTTGACGGAGAGAGAGGGAGAGAGTGAGACAGAGGGAGGGAGAGGGAGTGAGACAGAGGGAGGGAGAGAGAGGGAGAGAGAGGGAGAGAGACTTTGGACAAGATTACATAACGAATCAAAAGTGAGTTTTGTTCAAATTACATATTGATGTTAGAGTGTCTACATTACTGTTTAAGACACGGAGACCTGTTGAAAAGGTTTCTAGTAATGTTAACAGGAATATTGAATGACTATAAATATAGACCCAGGATGGAGGATGATTTCAGAATTGATTCACTGGTTTACCTCATTATGCCTGTGAGTTCCCGTTGGAAGGAGGAGAGGGATTACAGAGGACGGCCAGATCTGGTGGTGGCAGACAAACGTAGCGGGGTACTAAACGCTTCCAGGTGGTAGAGGCTCGTAGGAAGCAAGGAGTAAAGCACATCCGGTATATTGCCCTCCAGCTATTATGGTATTTCGCAAAAGTAGATTAAGTTTCAGAAATCATCCAACCTTCTGTTTGCTTAGGTAATCTTTTTTCAATGTTCATTCATACAGTCATTCAAGGAAAACATGTATTTCCAATTCTTCTCATGAAGTAACCTGGAAACTGGTATACATTTATAGCCGCAATAGTTTAGAATTACTGCAGTACCTCTTTCTTTAATGGAAAACATGCAAGATATCCTTTATAAAAATTGCATTAGTAAGTTGGAATGCTGTTTACTCTATTTTAGTTTTTAGAACTGACACTCTTGTCTAGTCGGTCTCGGGGGGGGGGGGGGGGGGGGGATTCCGGCACATCAGCCGATGGCCTCTTGTGCGTCAGACCCCGGAAGGAATGATATATGAGAGTAGCCTACAGACAGGCAGAACACATCACAGGCGGAACTACTGCGGTCGGTCCCTAACAGATGCAGGCATAGCTGCACTGAGTTCCAGACTGCCACAAAGAGCGCACCACCAGTCAGGTCCGGCTGCTCATTGAGTCCTCCTAGCAGCGCCTTCCTCACCTGAACACCTATTTCAAGAGCGCAAGCTCCACCGTAGCGCATCCTACGGGCGACTTCGCTGACTCTTACAACCTGGAAAGACGGGATAGAGAGAAAATGAAATGAAAGGGAGTGGTTCGGGGATGTAAGGTAAATATCCTTCCCAGCATTCGCCTGAGTGACCCGCGAAAAAAGCCGAAAAATCCAAATTCGGCAGCGGGAATTGAGCCCGCGACCTCCCGAATACGGCCACAAACGTTACCAGCTGACCCATCCCGCTTGGTAGCTGATACTCTTACCAAAGTCTTCCTCCTTAAGAATTCCGCTTATCCTCCTGGACAGTTTCTGCAACATACTTAAGTTGTCAGAATAGAAGCTATTCTATCCTAGAGGTGCATATATGTCCACAACGGCGTGTACCATCGTCCACTGCGCTTTACCCTGTTACTTAAAGCTGAAAATGGGAACTGAAATGAGAGAGAATAGGGAGAGGGTAAGACTCCATTCAGTATTCACAGGACCTCCCAAATGTGACGTCTCACATGTTAAAGCTTGCAATATCATAACTGATTATAGGCTTAATCTCTTTGAATGTGAATAAGCAGGTACATCATTACTCCAAATGAACAACTTTCAGTAATTTAAAGTCGTTTGCGTACATACCACATTCAACAATTTTACAGTTACTTGCTTGACCTGCAGGGTCAAGAAGAGGGCACTGCGGTTGGTCGGTGCAGTCTAACCTCCAGCCATAGGAGAAGAGTTGAAACGTCGCAAGAACACACGCCAAAGTTTTTTACCGAGTCACTGCACGTATCCCTCCTCTGTGGATTTCGGTTGGGTTGGGGAGTTAGGGGGAAGGGTTGGACAATTAATTGGCCAATTGGCAGGCAGCAGCAACGGGCAAGCCCTAGCCAGGACAATAAATCCCTGCAAATTGATACCGCTCTCGGAATGCTCGTACAGGGTACAAATGTGCCTTAATGAAGATATCGCCATAAATCGCTCTCCTTTTCCATCATCAGTATCGGGGCTTTATCATCGTTTTATAGCCCTCGCCACTCTTCAAAATGTAGCGTACGTTTTTCTAAAATACATTACACTTGGCTTATGTTGACCTAGATTTCATTTTCCTCAGCGCTCACCATGGCAACACAATTCTTGATAAGTCCATGGGACAAGGTTCCTCGTCTGGCTTTCACCCTAAAGGGATCGTGCTAGAACTTCGATTAGGGCGAGTTGCCTACAAAGGAGTTTTTCTCATAAAACCAATATGGATAACTCACTGGGGCCACGAGTCACTAGTGCATTCCAACCACTTCATGCACCGTCCCATCTTACTAAAAGGCACATTAAATACTTTAAAAATAAATAAGTGTACCTAATTAAAACATAACAGTTCGATATCAGAAGGGTACAGGGCAATATCAAAGATTTTTATTTTCCTGGACTTCAAGTCGATGTTCACATGTTAGTAAGGTTATTTCGCATTCAGGGCTGACAACTTAACCTATCCACTCACTTTTGCTCCAACCTTTAAAACGTTTACTATTCAGACATGGAATATAAACCTACTTAGCAATTAAATTATACGATACAATTTTTCACATGACTTTATTTATTTATTTAATACTATTTCCTGATTTGTTTATCCAGTGGGATAAGATCGTGCAAAATTGAGTTATCCAATTATCATGACCCAATTACAAGGAATTAATTACTTACCAAGCAAAAGTAGATAATTCCAATAGGTATTCTAAATTCTGTTAGTAAAATGTAACTTCAAGACAAACACCGTTATTTGTACAGTCAGTGAGACGAATTTATAATTTCTTGACGTGAATGTTAACTCAATTCCTGTTTGCCTTAGTTTTCGTAGGCCACAGGATTTCCTGGTTCATTTTGCATTTCTGGCAATGCCACTTATTCGAGATATTTAGATACAAACAATAGCTGTGCAATAATTTACACCAGTTAAAATGTTTCAGATAAATAACAAAAATTCTAATGTTTAGCACTAACATTCATTTCTCTAGTCACTATTCTTATAAAGCTTGTTCTTACAGAGAAAGCATTCACTACGTCATGGCCTTGAAATTCTATTCTATGAATGGCCAAGAGAAAAAAATCTACTTCCCATTTGAAAAAAAAAGTATAAGTCTTTTAAAGCGCAAATCAATAACAAGGAAAATCTCAGAAATGGTAACCCCACCCTTAAAAAAAATGTTTGCTTTAAAGATATCTACATTTTTGTATAGTAAGATCTTGTCCATCTGTTGCGGTTTGCCATTTATGCAAAGGTCATTCACAATGAAGACTTCAAAGGCTATCCCCAGAAAATTCAAGATATGCATTTCATTTGGCATAAAAATATATAAAACATATGGCTATTTAATGAAAATCATTACAGCTATTTTTGAGACATTCAAAATGTTCTAATTTTTTCCATGTAAACGGTAGTTTGGAATCGAAGGATATTTTGAAAATTTTCTTGTCGCAGTCTTGGAGTATGCATCACTTAAATAGGTGTTTAACCGATTTTTGAGCTATTCTATTTACAGACAGACACACAGGCAGGGACCTTTTCCTAAATATATTACTTTTGGTTCAATGAGTCTCAAAGCTCGTATTTCCAGTGAAATCTCGTTATTTATTTATTTTATGGAATACAATAGATTCTCTAAGCACTTAAGTACGTAGTAGAGAACGTAAAAGTTAAAATTTATATTGCTAATGTAATTCTAGGTTAGCAAAAACCAGCACTATTACTCTTCTGCAAAGGTGCTAAATAAAGGAACTAAACCTGAATACATAAGACCAAGTTTTTGAACAAACTTTAACACCCTTTGGAATTCCAGACCACCAAATAAGAACTCTACTCTACTTTACCACAATGTAAGTTTGTGAAGCAAAGAAATATTTCTCTAAATTACTACTACTGCTTTTTAAGTTTTCTGTTGTCAAAGACAGCATACTTATAGCGAATCGCTTATTTAAGGTTTGTTTGTCGCTTCAGTCTCCTGTGTCCCTCTTGTACCTACAACGAAATGTGTAGTAGCATTATTTATGCAAAGCTTCATCCCGATTAACATTAATTAGTAATAAGAATTAACTTTTATCAGAATATATCGTGACGTCGACCGAGCACGGCGGCGCATGTCAAAGGAGCTCACGGGCCGAGCTGCTCCACACCACTGCCAGTACGTGCATCAAAGGCGCCCAAGGTCCAGCTGCCTCCCGCAGAGCGCCAGAACCAAAAGGAGTTTCCGAGATTTTTCGAGAAGTGTGCGGCGGCCGGCGTATTTGTAGAAGTTCGAGAAAGGTCGGTGTTTCGTCATCCTCGCAATATAAGGTGAGGCAGCGAGAGGAAAGAGTTCAGTCATTTTTTAGTTTTGGCGTGCGTGTGTGTGTATGTTTGTGTGTGTGTTTGTGTGTGCATCAGCTGCTCGTATACGGTCACGTCAGAAAACAGGAAGCAGTGAATGAGTGTCGAGTGATTGTATGGTCAGAATCAGCCACTTGAGAGACAGGGAAGAACTGAGACTCAACAGAAAATTGTGTGTTAGGGCTACGAGAATTAAATAGTTGCGAGTTGCAATATAATGAAAGACTGTAAACTGTGTGAAAGTCAGTAAATGAGAACTGTGTTGTTGTGCATCCGGTTAGAAGAAAATAAAGTGACAAAAATAACTGGACTGGATTTTGTCGATTTTGTTATAATATGTGGAAGGATGACTAGAGAAAGTTGTATGACGATATAACACATTAGACTTTTGAATGCGTCTTTTACAATTTGGCAACACTTTTTCTAAAGTGTCACTATCGTGTTCAACTTTGTAATAGTAGGTCAACCACATTATTATTACTATTACAATTACGATTACGATGATTATGATTGATTATTATGATTATTACTATTGCTATTATGATTATTACTATTGCTATTATTATTATTATTATTATTATTATTATTATTATTATTATTATTATTATTATTATTATTATTATTATTATTATTATTATTATTATTATTATTATTATTATTATTATTATTATTATTATTATTATTATTATTATTATTATCATTATTATTATCATTATTATTATTATTATTATTATTATTATTATTATTATTATTATTATTATTATTATTATTATTATTATTATTATTATTATTATTATTATTTAGTATCTGCACATAAATGCCTAAGTTACTCGTATTAACGAGTTGATAAATAGGTATTCGATTTCCAGACAAAGCTATTATGGGACTCGTTCTTCCTTCGGTGTGGTAATAGCCGTTAACGTTTGTAATCACAGTTAATCTCTTTATTACCGCACACCATTTAGTTGGCAATCGTTACTTTATTTCTGCGATTTTACAGCATTACATATCGTTGAGTTTTAATCCTGTTGTAACCCTCCTTTCTAAAGCTTTCCTTTAGCAAGTAAAAGAAAAATGTTTCCAATTTCAAAAAAGGAATCTGGAAAACACAGGGGCATATAGTGGTACCAGAGCTTGCAGTTCTTTTTAACAGCTCTGGAGTAGGATGCACATAAATTTTGATTCCACGTAGATGCATATATGTATTTTTAAGTCGGGGGTTAAGTCGCTAAGACCAGAAAGTAGGGGTTGGAATATTAAAACAAGGGCTATAAGTATGACTTGTTTAACAGCCGTTTCATTTATATAATGTTAATCTTCTTGCCTTGCTTCCTGGACCCGAAGTAGGGAAAGAGGTGGAGTTAGCGATAAAAATAGGACACAGTGTTGTGAGATTATTACCACTTGTACCAACCTTACATGAATAATTAAGCATGATACCGTAGGAAGGCAAGCCAACGTGGAAATTACGATTATGTGTTCCATGTAACATTTACAGCTTCTTTTGGCCTTTCTGTGCCATTGTCTTCTTCTCCTTCTTTCTCGTTATCCGCAACAGTGCGTTGCTGTGAGATGAAGTTGGTAGGTATCTGTTTTTTCGCTTCTCATCCCCTTTGACTTTAGCATCCAATTTACCGTTGTCCCTTTGTTTTCTTTTCTTGTACTAACCTCGATTCTTCTTTCCTTTTTCATTTTTCTTTAAGTTTTTCTACCTACATCAACACATGACTGTTATTTCCCTACTTTAATTTGCTCCTTGTTCTCTTAGCATTTCTAAACCCAGTGTCCAAAACACGACCATTGTGCTGCTATTCTGTGTGGAAGAGGTATATGTGCCATTGTTTAAACCAGAGAGAGAGAGAGAGAGAGAGAGAGAGTGTGTGTGTGTGTGTGTGTGTTTGTGTGCGTGTGTATGTGTGTGTGTGTGTGAGAGAGAGAGGGTGGGGGTTAGTACGTGAAAATATTTTGGAGCTATTCCATGGGCTAGAAAGTTGGTGCTTGAGGGTAAGCTGTCCCACCAGAGGAATAGGTAAATTACATAAATTATGTTAACTTTTCCTACTTGATTTTTAATCCAGTTACCACTTTGAACAGTTTCCTTTCCAAAATTCTATGAGCTTCTTACAAAATCTAACGGTAGCGAAACAATCTGCTCGGTAGCGTTACAACTTAATGAAATGAACGGGGGGAGTGAAATGGCAGTTACATAGTACGATAATAGTACATTATGCAACGGGAGCATAATGGTAGCAATTAAGTTGCGAGTATATTTTATGAAACGAGCGGTAGCAGCATCTTAATTAGCATCTTAATTGCCATTATATTCAAGTTTCATACGACTATTTATGCTCGACCATGTGTCTAAGTTTAAAACATTTGTAAAATGGTTTAATATGGTACGCTGCAAGGCTATTGTCACTGGTATCCAACATTTGAACTACCTATTTGTTACACGATTCGATTGTACATACCAGAATCGCTAGTACCGCCATCAACTTTTGTTTTGTTGGTCTTGACACAATGATACAGAGAGCGCATATAATATAACCTTTAAAAGAGTCAACTTTCAAAAACGAGAAGACAAATTGAATTTATTACAATGTTATTTACAATATTAACACTCCATGGGAATGTGCGCAGACGCTGAAGTATTGATGAACAGGTTGCACCTTTAATTGGTCGATTAAAAATGTCATTATGAACTGGTGCACCTATGATTGGTGGATTAGCAGTGTCGTTATGTATTTGTGCATCTTTGGTTGGTGCATAGCACTGTCATTATGAAGACGTGGATAAAAAGAGGTCCATTACAGCGGCGTATAAGCGCTATATTATGGCGCCATCGAGCATAAACAAAATAATTCATGTTATAACTGTTGGAATCAAGTGAGCGTTTACCGAACGCCAATATCTGTCGTTAGCTAGATGTGCGACCTCAGCTAACAGATGGATTTCAAGGATGAAAGTTATTCTAAAAATGCCAAAAATACAGTAATAGAACTTGAAGCATAAATCTAAGGTTTAATAAGACACAAAACTATGAAAGTTTCTTATTCTGTTTGTGATTGCTACTACACTGGTGTTACTTGCCGTAACAGATTTGCGTGTGAATGAATAACAGTAATGAATACTAAGGTAATTTCGTAAATTCTTCGTATTATCGATATGCTTTGAGTAACAAAACTGTCAGAAACATTATGCTTATAATGCTTAGGCTCTTGATTTCGTATAGCATTAATAATTAACATGCCATTTAGCCTATGAAGTTTCATAACAATCGGCATAATCTTTTATTAATAAGAATGTAACGTGCGCATGCAAATGGAATTTCAAAAGGATAAATTTAGTTCTATGGTAGATAAAGTAAATTATTCGTCAAAAGTGAACACTTACAAAACAATTTCGTTTACAGCATTACTATACATCGTTTTGATAAGACATGTATGTAGGAATGGACAATCATGTAAGACCTTTTAGCCATTTATCAGGATTTTGGGATTGATTTGGAAGGGTCCTCTAGTGGAGTTTTTAAATGTTGTAAAGCAGAAGTTAAGAAAAATCAGTTTATAGAGATGACACGGTCCATGGAGAAGCTGTTCCAGAGAAACAGCCGCTACCCCAGTAGGAAAATGAAATGAAAAATTCCGACAACACAATCAGAAATCGATCCCGTCCGCTGCACCGCGGTTTGCTTCATGCATGCCATAAATATTCACATTTGTATAGTTTTATTCCTGTATATTTTACGTGGCTTTCGCCCAGGGCTAGGTTGCCATGTTTCAGTGGCCGGGATTTTTTCCCACCCCCTCAGATAACTCAATCGATGATGACAGGATTATTGCGTTAAAGGGAAATATCATGGCGAGGCGTGGAACCTCGAAAACAAAGTAGGCTACATTCACGAATCTCAGCTTGACATACGCACTCTGGTTGCGAATGTAAAAATCGCATTATATTCACAAGTGCCATTCATAACCATACTTAGAATTTATATGAACAAAGCTTAGACAAAATTTATAAAATTTAAAAAATATGGAATATAAATAAAAACAAATATCTGACGAGTTACACTCACTTTACCTTAACCACCATAATGCTCATCTAGAAATGAATTCAACTTAGGCAGTGTCCATTTGATCATATCCAACAAGTCTAAATGGGTGACTGGCGGCCACCGTCTTTGACTCGTAGCAGAAATAGGCCTGACAGACCTCGCCCTGCAACGGCCTAGTTCATGCGCTTATGGAGGGTAATAGCATTTGCTGTTCACTCTAACGCTGTTTGGCATGTGTATATTGGGAATAACGTCATGTGAAGTTGTGTTGTGGCTGTATTTACTTGTGTAATTATAATGGTGAATAGGTATTACATAACAATGTTTATTGTGTTATGTTTTGCTTGAACGGTGTCACAGGTGAACTGTCAGCTTGAATTTATACAAAAATTGCCCCGTTCATTACATATCCACAATTTGTTGATTGCCAAAGTTAAATGGACCGGATTTGTGTTAGATGAAAGCACAGATAACCAACATTTCTAATCCATAAAAATTAGACAAATTAGATTGCCTCAGATTACGTGTTTTTGATTATCGTAATTTATGGTCTACTCGCTCTGCACATCCAAATCCAGGGCACTATTATTTGAGGGTCATACTTATTAATAAAGTTTATGTAATAGCTCTCTTTAATACTCGATGAATTAAAAACCAGTACTCGGCGTGCGTTTCCCAATATCTCAGTGCCTTGAGAGCGGCGACCTGCCAGTCGCGTCATTCAAGAGAAATTTATAGCAGCTCTGAGTAGTTCATATCACAAGTAAATTTTTAATACTGATGGGTTCATGCGAAGAACGGTTATGCTCATTTCCTTTCAAATATTCAACAAATCGCACCATAAGTTTACGCATATCATAACAAATATGAAACCGCCATTTCAACAAATAAATATTTTGACATAAATTGTGTATTATAATTTTACACATTTTTTCTAAAGTAATTGTTTACGCATTCGTTATGGTTTATCGGTTGTACTCGTATAACTCCACTGAGAAAGAAGATGGTTTAGTGGGCTGTTTATAGAAAATACAATAAATTCTTTTGATATTAACATTATTTCAGCATCTAACATTTTAACCAAAAACGTTAAGACCTATTTTGAGAAAACAAAGAAAAGGATATTTTATGTGGTAAAAATATTCCAAAATCTACTCCTTGCATCCTCATAAGACGTTTAGCTTAATTAAGAAATTTAAACCTAGCTGTTATCTCCAGTAATACCCTTTGATATTCCTTTCAGGTGAGCTATTTGCAAGAAATCAGGAATGCTGTATGTCAGCATTGTTTTCCTGCGGTATTAGAAAATCTGAAGTCATCTATTCTCCAGTTATCTCTCCATTTTCGCTCCAAAACATGTATGCTGTTTTGCATGCATTGAGGTCTCTTTAGAGAACTCTCTTGCTTGTTTGCTAAAACTACAGAAGGTCATTTGATGATAGTTTCTCGGGCTAACAGCCAGGTCAGATTAGGGTAACTACCCAAGCTTTCAGCGACTAACTCTGCCGCCATCCTCAGCGGAACTGAATCTAGGCTACTCATGTTGCGATATTTATACCTAGAGCGCCTAAGGTCATTTGTCATAAGGTCATTTGTCGACTTGGGACTCTGAGTTGATAAAACCGATTTAGCATTCATTTTATAAAGAATATGGGGTGGGTCGGGGGGGGGGGGAGGGAGATTCACATCTTGAGAGCCGATTATCACGTCTTTAAAACGATGTAATAAGCTGTTTTTCTTTCTTTTGGATAAGGTTCCTTCTCAGAGAACAAAGCTTAGTACCAATAACTCAATTGAAAAAGTCACTGGTGCAGTTCCAGACTATGCGTTATTCAAACCTATTCTAGAAGCTAACCATAGCTAATGGGTTTTAAAGATAGCACAGCAAGGGATACAGGGCGCTAAACAAATGCTTACGATTAAATTATTCAGGAAATCAGAAGAAAGCAGGGAAAGGAAAAAGGCACGATAAATTTGCTAGCAAAGTAGGACGACCGACAGTAAATGTTCTCAGCGATAATTTGCAAGGAGAATTTCCTCATTTTATCTTCTAAACGTTGTCTTAAAGCAATGCTACTGGAACTAGCGAATTTTAGCTATCGAGTACATTTTAAGTCAAGAGAAATACATAAAAGCGAAAATACCGTACTATTAAGGAATCTTCACCGTAAATCGAGGAAAAAATAGCGCATTAACCCGTGAAGTGGCTGCCGTCGTTGAAAAATACGCGAAGCACTTTCCGATCGTCGTTTAGGGTATGCGAGGCAAATTTGTTGAACGGTTTTTTTTCCTCTCTCGAGACGTTGAGTAAATGAGCACAGCACAAACTTTTGCTGTCTTTTAAATCAAGACGGGCAGACAACAGGCCCGCATTCCTAGCCTTGCCCTACGCGAGACTGGAAAATTCCAGACACGCTCTTCTCAACTCTTTAACATACCAGTCACCATGACTCGGCCTAATTGCGCCAGTAGTGGTAGTTGTTGTTGTTCGTGCAAGTGTGAAATGGGATTCCTGCGTCGTCGTCGACTACCATAACCCTTCCCTCCTCGTAGCAATATAACCAACTTTAAGCGACGGAATCAAGGGTTCGGAAACATGGTGAATGTAAACGTAACATTAGATGCGTTCGGATCCAGAACCAAAAGATACAAAGATCAAGTAAGAGAATAACTTTATATTCCAATGTTGTTATGATTTTTAAAGCAAACGGTGATTATTTTATTAACTGATAAACCGTAAGGCATTGTTCTTACTGCACAAAGCATGCAGACCTTCTTAAAACCGACCATTAATGTCAAAATCTTTTTGGCTTTCACTATCTGTGACATTCTTTGTTATTGGGTTCAATGTTCAAATACTTATACTTTTACTTGTAGGTATAGAAGCTATTGCACTCCACTCAAAAATTCTATACCGATATTTCACTACCAATACACGTTTTGAGGCACCTTGAATAAAGAATCCTTTTTAGAAAATGATCCGGTGTGTGTGTGTGTGTGTGTGTGTGTGTGTGTGTGTGTGTGTGTGTGTGTGTGTGTGTGTGTGTGTGTGTGTGTGTGTGTGTGGACAGCTCAAAAACAAAACTCAATTAAATACCAAACTTGGTATTTAAGTTCAGCGACTTACAAGGATACGATTCGAAGATTTTCAAGAAAACCCCCCGCAGCAAGCTGCCCTTTACATAGAAAACCGCTCAAAAATTTTGTTTTGAGTTTTATTAAAATACCATGTGTTTAATACATGTTCATAAGTGGAATTTTATGTCGAAGTTTCTGGGAATAGCCTCTGAAGTCCTGGATAACTTTTGCATAACTGGTAAACCTAAGATATAAACAAAATCTTACTGCACAAGAAATGTGGATCTCGTTAAAGCACACAATTTGCCATTTTTTGTAGAGCTAATCATATTTGAAATACTCCTGGTTATTGGTGTCAACTGTTGCTTAAGCCTACTGTATTCTCCTATTTGCATTGTATTTATAAGTAAATGTGTAATAATACCACTGCTACAAACGTTTATGTCGGTTAACATAGAGTAGGTATAAAAATAAGCACTTTGAGACATTTGATACAAGAATAAGTAGAGGGTTGTGTGATTACAGGTTAGGATATTTTCCTACACGTGTGAGTATTGTACTACCATAGATAATAGATGTGAAAATGAGCAGCAATTTTCCATGATCTGTTCCTAAATGTTACTGACGGTATGGTAACATTTATACCAGCAAATATTTTATTTAGACCGGAAAATAAATATTTTACCTTCATATGTTAAAGCCCTCTGTAAAGACAAGTATCAAATGCGGATAGCTGTTTATTTTTCCTTTCGGAAGCTCTCAGAATGCTTCCGCTGGAGCACTCACGATTTAGACATCGCATCCCTTGAGAATCCACGCTCTTTGCCTCTTTCCTCTATGGAAGAGTATCTACATTTACTCCGGTTAAAGCTCAAGGAAAAAAATAAAGCTTACAACGGATGGTGAGTTAATCTACATCCTTGGAGACATTCTGTCAGCGTTTATCGAAACAGCATGTTAATGTGATACATATCCTTGGGGAATTCCTTAAAACACATTTTGGAATTGCCGTTATTGGCTTCTGCAGAAATCATTTACTTTTGGGAGTTCTGTTAGACTGGTGCACAATTCTTGACTCAACCCCTTTCCAGAGGGGATTTTAAAATGAGCAAAGCTTTCCAATTATTTTACTAAGGTTTATTTTCTGCAGTGTATCGCTATAGTCCTAATTTAGATATATCCGCTGGTTTATTTTGTAAGAAAAGAGTAAACTTCATTCCCTTGAAAGCAAAACCTGTTAGTCTAAGTGAATATAAAATTTAAAGGTAAGCTATAAAGCCTTCAAAGCTTAACTTCATCTCTCTGCCTCTTGGAATAGGGATGTTTTAAATTTCTTGATGCAACGTTAAGAGTGGACTGCACAAGCACTGTGATTTCTTTCAACAGGATGGGACATCGAATACCGTCACAGTGATATATCAGGTTAATCTAAAGTGAGCTTCCATTTTGAAACAGTTGTATTTGCTTGACACAATAACAATTGGGTTTCGTGTTGGTGTCACTATGTTTAGGAGGTTTGGGGCATGTTTTTTTGTTGCTACGGTAACCGTGCAATGTTTGTATAAACATAAGAATATAGACAGCAGTTGTAGGAGCAATGGCTTTACCTGTACGAGTTCGAATTAGCCTCCTTCAGTGCTGTTACGAGTGTAATAGACAATATGCACATGCTCTGAGAAGATATCGAACATTAAATGGATTGAAATGGGGACTCTGCTCTGTAAAATCATTTCGCTCCTCCCCACAATGCTGTAAAAACACTATTACGTGACACAATTGGTGGTCGTGTAGTTATTCGACATTTTCCGAGCAGTTGGCCTTCTAGATTATGGGGTTATCTAAAACAAAAAGGTATTTCTTACCAGGCCCACTGCAGGTGAGAACGGCAGCAATACATATCGGATGCTTATTGATAACATCCATAGGAATGCGGTTGCTAATGCCGTCTATAACATACAAAAAGACTATTGCTTATTAAACATCATATATTTAATTTTACCTTGTTTTAATAAAATCCATTTTCTTTACGAAACAATTGGTGTTTTTATTTTGTTATAAGCTACAAATTTGACACTGTATTACCATTTTAAACCAGGATCTTACTCAAGAATAACGCTTTATGAGGTATATATATATATATATATATATATATATATATATATATATGTGTGTGTGTGTGTGTGTGTGTGTGTGTGTGTGTGTGTGTTTGTGTGTGTGTGTGTGTGTGTGTAATTGGAAAGCTGATAGTAATATTTTAAGCAAAGATACAAAGCAAATATGCCCCTCCCATTTGCCTAGGCCAGTACTCCATTCTCTGCTGCTTTTATAGTTTTCGTACTTATGTACGAAACTTTGTCATATCCTTTAGTTTCCCTTACTATCAAATAGGTATGCTCTTGTGCTCGTATTTCTTAAGGTGATTAGGAAACTAATCCTAGAACAAGTAGTAAGTTACAAGGAGATTTGTTTCATAAAGCTAAGAGATTCCCATGTTGCTGTTCGGCTCATGGGTCGCTGAAAAATCCTGCAGGAATTTCTTTGCTACATAGTAAATTCCGACAGCTTATGGATCTCTGGACCCGAGAAATACAAGAGACAACGTTAAGGGATGAATTTTATGTCCTCTGTTTTCTGGGGGAAGAAACAAAGAGGCCTGCGGTGTGGGTTGGGTAATTTTCCGCACCTCTGCGTCTCAGGAAAGGACTTTGTTCTCCTAGGCCGTAAGAAGATTAAAATAAGAGAGCAGTTCTGTGTACACTTAGGATCTCTTTTACATTTTCATTTAGTTTATACAAAGCCGAGCTCAGAGAAGAAATAGAAAACCTGCAGCATGTGAAAGAATACTCCGTGGATAGAATTAACATTGTCTACTCCACCTACACAAGCAGTCGGGAAACAAATTACATGTCATGCTTCCAACTTTGCAGTGATAACAAATGTCTCCCATGAGCTACGTCAGCAGGGCCCAGGTCATGTGACCTGTGCTACAAGAAAATATGTGGCAATTAAAACTTATTCTACTTTAATACTTTAATTGCACTCTATATAGTTTTTAATCAGAAAATGTAAAGTAAACGTGGCTTTATTACTAAGTTTATAGAAAGTTCAGCTGGGCACTTGAAACAATTTTTATTTTGAACATATCTGATCAACCAGTACAGTGACTCCAATATGTGAAAGGTGGACACTGAGCTGTTCAGTACTAATGCCTATTTTTCCCGATGTGATACTGAACTACTGAATACGACCATTTTTCTACTTTCTCTACCACGTATAGTAGATAGGATAACCATTGTATTCGACCCAAAGATTCGATGTCCAGAGTTCACCGGGTATATATGTTTTGGGGCACTCTGAATAAAAAAATATATATATTTTTAGAAAAAGGTCCATGTGTGTGCGTGCGCGTGTGAACACTATACCGCAAAAACGAAAAGACGGTTAAAAACCAAAGTATCTATTGAAATTTAATATCTTTTAAGCATATTTTGATTTTCTCAAAAATGGCTTTAACGAATTTGTTTAAAATGCTACATGTTTAAGATATCTTATGGCAAAAAATTTGAATTTTGAATTTTTGGGCTATAGCCCATGTAGTCCTGTTTGTTCTTGATTACTTTTGCATAACCGGTAAACCTAAGAGATGGGCCAAACCTTACTATAAAAATGTAGATCTCGTTAAAGCACACAATTTTTGTCAAATGACCTTTCTTATGAAGTGAGTCATTTCGGAGATATTCTTTGTTAGTTGTTAAAATTTTGCAGTACTTATACACTGTTCTCAATTGGGCGGTCGTTATTCATTTTTTTATCTGTTAGTCATGCAAAGAGAACGAAATTTCAAAGTCATCATATAGCGACCACTTAAAATACTTGACTGTCACTTAAAGCCCCTTGCAACCATAAGATAGTTAACAATAACATACTTTTCAAATGTATATCTCGATTAACAGGAAGTAGACAGTGGAATAAGTGTTTGTAAGAATAGTTTGTGCAAGAGTAGAGAAAGTTAAGTGAGTGTAAATATGAGATATTTTTAGTGGCCTCTGTAAAAGACGTTCTTCCTCTCTGTCTATTTTAAAGGAACTGGTTTTGAAATGTCTACATATGGGAAAACAGGTGTAAGTCTAACTGTTAAAGCCTCATTTCTGCACTTTGGTCTTTTGGGGCCACTGTAGGTATAAATTCCAATTCCAAATTCGGAGCCGTACATAAGTGTTCATTTTAAAGTTTTATGTGACGACGAGGACTACTTTAATCCACGCTGAGGTGAGCTGGGGATGGGAGAGATAAGAATACAGCTGCTTCTTGTCTTAGAGAAGAGGGAAAAGAATAAAGAAGTTAATACGGCAGTAAACAATGTGAAGCAGAAAATAAAGCCATGTGCTGGGTAGGAAGAAACACCAAACATCATGATCATTACACAACTGATATTCCAGCCTCAATGTTTGCAACATACTAACAACGGAAGCACGTTTTCCTCAAGCATAAATTATTGTAGATATATTGTTTAATGGATGTGCAATAAAATAATGCTAAACGCTTCTTTGTTGCCATTTTATTTTAACATTTACTTAGAGCATTTCAACCCTAGTTGCATTATATATTTCAAAGCAAACAAACAGTTTATGAAGAAGATTTATGATCCATAATATGAAACATATTTATGACCCATAAACATCATGAAATAAATCAAGCTATATGAGTTTTCTTAAGCTGTAGCAAAGACTAAAAAATACAAAAGCAAGATACTCTGGGATCTCATAACTCTGCAAAAAGGCATAAACACTACACGAACACACGAGTGTTATTAACAGAATACAGACAAAGTTGTGTAAACCGAAATAAAATAAAAATCTCGGTTTCAAGAAAAGGGATGGCTTCCAAGTAGATTATAAACTCACAATCTTTTCCTACGCTTAATAAACAGCTTTATCTATCTATAACTTAATTCACATGTGCAATTTGGGTTTGATATCATTTTCGATAAAAATTATTCGAATTACTAATGATATAATATTTGTGTAATGAAACATTTTATGCTTTCAAATATGTATAAAACTCATGCACTACTATAATATCTTGCTTAGCTGTTATAAAGTACAAGTTATTTGAATATATAGCAGGTTCTTAATTTTTATAAGAGGATGAACGTGATAACACGTGTACCTGAATTTTAAGGAATATTGCGGCATGGGTAGGAACATAAATCATGAAAATGTTATTTTAGAGGAGAAGACAAGTTGGGTATCATAGAACAGCTTTTCCAGCCTATGCAGAACGTCGTTAGCGTTAATGCGAGCCATAATTCTGAGAATCTGGCTCCTTACAGTTACTTTTGATATCACAGCCGTATAGGAGACAACTTACGTGAAAACAGGTTTTACTCTCCATTCAGAATCTCAAAACACCACAAACTTGTAGTTTAGTTAGTAAAACCTACTGTAAATGATTCAAAATGTGAGTGAAAAAAATTAATGGAGAATATTTCTCACAGCCTAAACCATCCGCTGTATGATCATCTTTTGTTAAAAGGAGCTTTAAAGTATCAGCACGCCATAAAAGGTGCAGTAGTAGACGAGTTCTAACTTGGTACTTTTTCTACTATCCTTGTCTAGCAGGGACTTTGGTTTCGCTCCTTGAAATGGTCTCTAATTACCTGTGGTGTTTGCAGGTAAGTGAGCACCAGTGGTGTTGCAATTCCTGCAAGTGAAGTATTGGTTGTCAACGTGACAATGAAGAAATATCACCCGCCATTGGTGTATCTAGTCTTCCTGTTTCGCCATAAGAGAGGAAAGTCATGGCCCCCCCCCCCCCCCCGTCTTGCTCACGCAGTATAACGGAATTTCAAAGTCATTACATAGCGTCAACCCTTAAGAGATTTGACATTTGACTATTGCTTAAGGCTGCAAGGAAATACGTAATAAAACTATTTTTGCAAATCTCTATCTTGATTGATATGAAGTAGATAGGAGAGTAGGCATTGTTTGTGCAACAGTGAATTGAGAAAGTTGTGTGTGTGCAAGACATCAGATTTTTGTATTATTGTTTCTCCCTTTTCCTATTATATTTCTCTTTTCTGTACGTTTATTCTCTTTTACTTTTGGTTTCTCTCCTTTACACCTTATTATTTTTTTTCTTTTACATTTTCTTTCTTCGTCGTCCCTAAATGTCTTTTTGAATACGTGTTTTGTGCTATCTTTTTTTATTTTTTCACTAAGATTCCTGTCTGCATATTTTTATTGTGTTTTACCCTTGTTTCTTATCCTTTCCTATGTTTCTGTTTTCTTGGCATAGCCTTTTTCTTAATACATTTAACTGCATATAGCATATTGGCTGCGAAAGGAGAGCACAGGTCCTAAATGAGCCGGGGTATAAAACGCTAGTAGTAACTGGATTCTTATGCAGAAGATTGCGGAAAAAAGACTGAATAATGCATTAAAATCTCAGTCAGCCTTCCAGTTCGAACCCAGATCCACTGCCTGAGGAGCGTGGTTACTTCCACAATAAACGATATATGCTACAATGAATTTCAAAGTAAATGTGGCTGTTGTCAAGACACTCAAAAGAAATAAAATGCTCCTTCCTGTGGCCCTCTGAAGGGCCACCTTATCCTCTTTCTGAACGGAAAAGTCCTAGTGACCTAGTCATCATTGTTGACTACAAACTTTTCTTATTAGCACCCTCTGTCAATTTACCAACAGCGCCAACATTTTTAAAGTCCTGACTCTGTGAACTTCAACTAAAAATTAAAACGTACTGGCGCGCTCTCTTCCAATTACGATTACACATCGTTACATATGTACTTCCTGCCTCCTACTCTTCCATGTTACTAACGAAACAATTGACTGTTGTTTGTACTCCCTAGTTAAAACTGGAAACGCCGTTAGTAGCGGAAACGCCGGCGATTGATTAAATATTCATATTTTAATTCTGAATTCGACGAGGACGACCTGCCTACAAAAGAGGCAATTATAATGGACATTGCTAGGACTTGTGCTCAAAATCCTTTTTAGGTCGTGTCCCTTTCTGGAATGCAATTAATCAGAGAGACAATGGTGGAGCAAGCTTATTGATCAAGGCAGTCAATAACGGCGTTTAGCGCAATATAGATGTATGAACTGAAGAATATGTAAGCGCATAGCATTTGCTCCACTTATGACACTTCCACTACTGGCTAGCAGAATTTGTGTTGCAAGGTATACGGTATTTTGTTCAAATATGTGCGGGTTTTCCTTAACCCTGTACTACACACAATTCTCCATTTTCCAATAACACATTTCCAATAACCATGTACACTCATCTAATGCATCTAATGAAAATATGACCCGCATGATTGGCTATAAACATGTGTAGAACAATGAACGTGTTGTTATGCTTTTCCAGTGACTTCTGGATAATACACAATAAAAATTGTATCTCTGCATCATTTCGTTGCTAAGAAATAACGTTTCAAAGTGTGTGAACATCAATTTGGGACACTGCAGTTTGTCGAAATATAAAATAAAAAGATCAGTTGCTCCTGCTGAATCTTGTTTGCCTACAGGTTAGGCATCATGCAGTACATAACTTGGAGGTAAGTGGAGAACTGCTTGTAAGAAGAAAGACTGGGTCTAGAGTTCTTATAACATTCTGATCATTTTTAAAAACATTAACAACTTAACAAGTACCTGTTCGCTGAGTAAGAATAGAAATCATTAATCGTTTTATACAAGGATATTATAATGGATAAATAAAGGCAGAAGTGTTGATGTGGAAATTAATTGTCTATTGAGATAAATGATGTTGATGTTTTAATTAATCATTTGTAATGACTATCGTTTGGACATAATTACTATATCCTAGGTTTTGTTCCATTTAGAGTTTGGTTTCTCTCAGGTTACAGTGCTGTCCTCCATCGTCTAAGGGTAACATACTTGCCTCTGGTTCGAGAGGTTATGAATTCAAATCCGGCGGAGGGCCATGGATTTTTTTCGGGTGTAAAAATCCATAGATTGGCTTCCTTTAGAAGGGAAGTAAAGTCCGCGTCGTAGATTTACAGCACGTAAAAGAAACTCGGGCGTGATAATGAGGCGGTCTTTCACTCCCAATATAGAATGGGCCCCTAAGAATCCAGTAGTTAAAGAACTTTCACAAATAAAGCTAAATTTTACAGATCTCGGTGCGTCGAAGGTTCTATTTTTGTTAGTTATAATGCAATCTCTTCAACCTTTTCATTACATGAATTGCACTCGACGTGAATAACTTAAGTTGTAAGCTATATCTTATTCTTCAATCCGCGATGCTTTAAACCTTATCTGTCAAGGTTATACTCGTAGATTGCTTTTCTGCTAGCTTCTTCTGTTCATTATACTACTTCATTTCGGCTTCTTGACTACTTGACAATAACTTACTGATATAATAACCTACTTGATAACACATTAAGTAACTCATATTTACACTCGTTGTATTAACTGCAAGTCTATCCATGTATTTATAACTATTTTTTGTTTAGAACGCTATTCATTGGCTTTGAAATCGCTATTTGAAGATCACTGTAAGCGATGTATACAGTTTCTTAATAAACTACAGTGTTTACGATCTATCAATGCAAATATTATTAAAATAAAGCGATTACAGTATAATCATCTTATAGTATTGTTATATTTGAGCACATATTCATTTGTAATTATAGTGAATAATTAATTATGTAATTATTTATAGAGAAGTGTATTTTAATAGTGATAATATTCTCATGCAAACTACAATAATTTTATTAGCAGCTTCAGCATCACAGATTGGAGTTTTACCGTTGAATAATATATTAGAGAGATGGCCGCAAGGACAAAAATTCGTTCTGATATGTGAAAGAAAGAAAAATGTGTCCATATATACTAAATTATTTTAGTTTATTTATGTATGTATGTGTGTGTATTTATTTATTTATTTATTTATTTATTTAGTCCCAAAGTTGTTGCAAATGTTTTGGTTAAAGGTCATACAAATACTTAGACAGTGCTTTTTGTTTTTCAAGAACAAAACCAGTAAATAACATGAGCATCTTATCCAAACAGTACATATTGCGACACTTGTGTGACCACAGGAACGTCGTTTTGCTCCCCCTTTCCCTTCACTCACCGAAGCGTAGACCATTGTTTGCCATTGAGTCACACTGTGCCCATAATACTGAAGATATTAATGGTCTGCACGGAGCCCCAGACGCACCTATTGTTTGCTTTGATGGCTTTCTCAAGATTGAACCCCATCTCCGGGACCCAATGACCCATTCCCAGCCTACCAAATTCGGAAATTATGCATCGCGTTAGCGGTTAATGTACCCATTTGTCAAACACCCAATCCCATATTCTTCATTTATTTCTCGCTTCGTCCTCATTGGGCTACCTCTTCAACACAACCGGTATATATGAGGACATACTTTTTCCATGTTATACGTGAAATATTAAGTGATGTATATGCAACAAAATTATGGTATAACGTATTAAGACTTAATAGTTCACTCTTGTATACAATTTATGAAATAACTTTCATAACACATATCGCCAACGAAGAATTCATATTATTCTGCGGTTGAACTTCTGGTTCTTTGTCGTTTTAGTAGCTAAGAATGATAGGCGTTGAGAGGAAAATTATTTAAATATTTGCATAGAATAAGCAAGAAGTTAGGAATAGTTTTAGGGTAAATTTTCTTCTATTTGTAAATCAAACAAGAAGTTAGATACAGATGACCTATTGGCCTATATCCTTCCATTCGTCAATTAGAAGAGCCTGTCTTTATAAATTCGTAAACCTATCGTGCAAAAATCGTATACGTTACAATCACCCCTATACTCACCCCTCTACAAAATATTGCTCCAGGGTGTCCGAGCTTCGCTCAGCGTTCTTTTTTTCTTTTTTGTTAAATTATGTTTTTATTGGAAGATACTTATTTAGACAAGCTTGAAAACCAAATGCTAACTAAATATAAATTTTCATCGTAAAAATTGTTAAGAGTCCTTTCTGATATACAAGATATATACCAGGTGGCCCACTGGAGCTGCCCCGCCGTCAGTAGA
Organism: Tenodera sinensis; assembly: GCA_030765045.1. NCBI lineage: Eukaryota > Metazoa > Arthropoda > Insecta > Mantodea > Mantidae > Tenodera > Tenodera sinensis. The sequence goes on from CM060964.1 coordinate 312,479,424, forward strand.
TAACCCTTCGTGCGTTAAATCATTTGCAGAACTCCTCGGCGCAAGAGAGGCCAGTGGCAGTGGCTCTCTGCGATATGTGCGCTGAGAGGCAGTTGAGCTAGCCCGTGCAGTCTGTGATAACAGACAATGACGGTACCACATTGGTAATTACCAGTTAGCAGGAATAAGGAAAATTTAGGAAAAAACATCATCAGAGACGACCAATCTGGTGGCATTTGAACCACGAACCTCCCGGTAACGAGCACATATCTTAATGACTTCGGCCACCCGTGTTGGTAGTAACACTTAAGAACCAGTTGGTTTAGGAGATAAGACATGTCCATTTCTCTTAGAAGAGCACCAGTATCTTGTAATAAACGAAGTGTGTTGTATGCTATTTAACTGTTTTTAATAGTGTCATGATCTGGGAATATGCATCCGCAGTTTTTGACCAACTATACTGAAGTGCAACTACTTTAAGGAATGATGTCACATGTCCCTCACATTTGTCCATACAGAACAGTCTGGGCGATCCTTGCTTCATGCCCTTTAGTACCCATACAAAAGATCTAGGTTATAAAGTTCGTGAGCTTTCATAATTCCATGGTGTGTTTTGGGCAGCGATGAAAGAACTTATAAGGCAACAATGAATCGAGAAAACTTCTTTGGAAAGTTAATTTATATGACTAATATTACACGGCAGACCACCTGTCATGCGATGTAATATGTATATTTAGGAGATACTCAGTTTTTATTATGACATTCCATACATTCACTGAATTTACGGTAGGAGCATTGCGGCATCGTAATACTGGCAGATTTTGTGGCAGAGGTGGTACATAAATAATATGTTCACATTCCACTATGAAAAAGCAGTTGCAGGAAGTAGGTCAGTTGACCTGGGTGGTAAATGCGAAATGTCAGGTCATGGGCAATCCAGCGGTAGGACAAAAGTTAATTCAAGCAATTCAGTTTTCGTATCATGTCTCAGTGCAGCCATTCATTCACGCGTTATCCTTCTCTTCTACTAAATTCATATGGACTGTGATAAGTAATTTAGTATTTTAGCTCTGTATTTTAATACTTCAATGCGTGTAAGGTGTTATCTGTTGTTCTTCTCTCCTTCTTATTCACTGAATGCATTATTTTAAAAAACAATTTACTTTCAATACATGCTGTAATGCATATAATATGGTCTGTTATCAAGTACACTACCACGATGCAGTCTTAAGAATGTGCTAAACCAATCAGCCAATGTTTACGTTCCCTAATCGCTTGTGCTGCCTGTGAAAATTTCCACAAGTTTACTGTACAAACTTTAAATATACCACTTGAGTCAGCTGCACCTTATTTTTTTGGAAGGTAGGCCACCCATCAAGCGCCATGCGAGCCTTAGTCTAGTTTTGCACTTACTAAAACGTATTTCCTGACGTTCTTAGACAGACGAATGCGCAAAATTTAGAGGAACAGCAATTTAAGAGACAGAACGTACTCCTCACTAAAGTACACCTCAAAAACATACCACTCGTTTACTGAGAGCGAATTCCGGGTTTCCAGACGATTTTACATACTTTTTATGAAAGTATACATAGCAACGCAATTCAATAAACGCCTTTGAAGAAAATGGACCTATCATATGAATACATTAACATGTTCAGGTAAATAGAACATGGAGGATTCTTGTACTTAAAGCCGGGTTGGCTGCAAAAAAATTACAGGCACCATGGACCCGTAGAGTCAAAACGCACAAGTGATTTAATGTCAGCTTATTTAAATGTTGGCGTAAACTACGTGTTGTACAACTCAAATAACATGCATAATAGCTTTTGCCATTTACGTAATGATATTGAAACACCCAACAAAAGTTTAAAACTGTCTTAAAAGGCTAAATTCCGCTCGAAAAGTCGCGAGGTGTCAATAGCATAGCACTTGATGTACTGACGTACGTTGATATGTCTTTGACCTACGGAGAAGCAGCAGTCACAGTGCAAGCAACTCAAAATCTGTACCGGGAGAGATGTCCTCATATGCAACAATACCATAAAGTAGAAATAAAACGATTAAAATTGAAATAATAACAGCTTTACACATAATAATTGTGCGACTAACGTTATTTGTAAATATTACGCAGTAAAAAAATTAGGACATGCAGGATAATCGAAACCCCTTTACAGAAAATGGATTACTTATGAATCATGCGCTCGTTCCAACTCAGCTACCTAGTAATTTCAGAGATAACCAAAACAAATATACCCATGTTGAATACTTGAGTGGAACCTAGCATAGGGGCCGCTGTTTTCATGTTAGAGAATAACATGCGGATTGCATAAAACTGGAAAATAAGGGGTAGCTGACTCACCTGGTAGGTACCATCGATTTCTTATAGGGGACAGTTGAGCGAGTTTCTAACAAGGCAATTCCAGAAATATCGTACGTAACGTACATTGCATATGCGCTCCCTTTTTCATGGAGAACTACAGCGTGTTCGGAAAGTCGCCATGCACTTACAACACATGTTGGAAATGTCGTCCATAGACAATTACATACAAGCCTGAATCCGTTTAATTGCATTGCAAAACCTTTTCTGAGATGTGTTTGTTCAATTCATGTACACAGTTATTTCAGTTTTTAAGCCACTAAGCGAAAGTTGATGACTGCGTTACACTACAGAACTTGCTGCTCCCCACACAAAAGGATTTGGCGGAGGAAGATCCGGCGAGCAAGGAGACCATGAGCACTTAGAGATGACAGTTCCCCCCAAGAAAAACTTTTCCAGAGGGCGCATGGTCAGCTGTGTGCCCAGTACCACCATCTTGTGATACGTAGTTGATTTCGCCTTTCTCTAGCTTGCCAATGAAATCTTGGATCATTAAATAATAACGTTTAAAGTTCACGGTTTGTTCTAAAAATAGTTTAAGTGGTCTTTCAGTTTGTTAGGCACCTAACTCTGAGCCTATGTCTCGGAAATCCCAATAAGTTGACAACTGTATTATGACGAGGTACAGCTCCTTCTTTACCTGATTACCCTCCCCTCACGTAGGACTTAAACCCCCTAGGACTTAAAAGCCGAACAGAATGAAGACCTGGAAGCGGGTGGTCTGCCAAGCACCAGGTATGATAGTGAGGAAGAGGATGGTATAAAATGCAGGAAAAATGGATGAATGGAAAGGTGATAAGGAAAAGCTACAGCTGCCTCTGGGGATTTTTCAGCAAAGCCTCCTGCACTAAATCTATAATTGTCACTTTGTTCAGCAAGAAGAATACGTTCTTAATTGAAAACGCCATAATATAAAACGAAATTTAATATTTAAACACTACAGATGGATATGATTAGCTTTTGTTAACTGATTATTGAACTGGATAATTAAATGTTATGCACCAAAGTAAAAACATATGCACGCATCTATAAAAAATCAATTGTGCCAACTTGTGTTAATAATCTATGTAGGAAAAAAGAAACAACCTTTTGGTTCGAACTTCCAACATAATATATATCCATAATCTAAAAGCATAAGGACTTTCCGAACGCCCTGTATATTGTGAGTGTACAGTACAAGGCAGCGCTATTTTGCTACGTTTCCGTATTCGTCATAATTAATGACAGCATCTTGGGAGTCGAGAGAGGTACAGACTACAGATACACGTTACATACCTACCGAGTAGAGGCAGACCTGTGTTGACGACCCCACGCACCACATGTGAACAACAGGTTATTATATGTATAGTCCATTTTATATTTAGACTGACACCGCAACGAAGATGTTCACAGCAGTAAAGCGCAACCGGCTCCTATCACGTAATTCACTCCACGTGAGGGAAATAAAGATGAATCAATTCCTAGTATAGTGAAGATGATGGTGATGATGATGATGATGCTGATGATAAAGTCTGAAATACTCGACCCCTAGTTTCCTAAACCGAAGTGTGCATTCCAAATCCTGATCACTTTACCCAGTTTCCATCTAATGCATGTAAACATATTATTTTCCAGATATGTAGGTACATAAAAATGAAATAAAATAACAGAAAAGAAATATAGCAAACCAAAAACAAACTCAGCTTGTAGCTTTTGAATCGATTCCTACTGGATGGAAACGGAATAGCAAGGTCTGTATGACAAACTGAATGCACTCACTCTATCTCCTTCAACCAAGAGCGCAAACATGCATTTCGTTCTACACCATTTTGTAAACTTGGTCTTGGTTATTGGTAAGGTTATTTACCAGAAGGAGTAACACACCCTAGCACCGCGGCCTAAAGCAACCATTCAAATGGCCGGGCTTCGTACAACGATAAATAATGTGACATAGACGCGAGGTACAGTGAGATTTTCTTTAGTTCTTCGTGACTCATATACATTATCAAGTAGGAGAAACGAAAATATCCAACAAAATCATTCCAAAAAGCTCAAAGAAAACAAGAATTGGCAGCTCAAATTTAAGACTGATACCAACGATCTCATTAGAACAGCAGTAAAGAAGAATAACATACGATAACAAAGAATATTGCTGAAAAGTCCCACAAACACGAGTGTGACACAGGCTGCAGTTTTTCACGAAGTTGCGGTTGGCAGCCGTACGCCTGTAAATAATAAAAATAACTCCACCGCCATTGAATTACACGGTGGAATAACCATGGAGTTCGAACTAGGGAATTTACTAGTGCATCGATGTAGAGCGGGTTCCGGAGGAACGGGTGGCAATTTATTTTTCAACAGTTGGCATATCTGAAAATTCTCTGTCCAACGGCCATTCCTCTTTGTCATCACAGGACGTTATTCTCTCACCACTATGGTAAAAACAGTCTTAATATTGTTCACTTATAATACAATCTGGGTCAGAGCTGCCAAATGAACGAAAAAATGAGTATTCATGTGATTTTTTTCTGCCCACTCGCATACAAACTATTATTACAACGAAATAAACGTTTTTGGAAGCTGCTTCATTAGGCATTTCCTTATAGATACAAGAGAGATGAGACTGAAACGAGTGTCAGTTCTTTAAAATGTAGGTCACTAAATGCCTACTTAGAAATTCCATGTTTTTAACCAACACGAGGGGAAAAAACGAATCTTGACTTAGCATTTATGTATGAAAATTAAAGGGAGTAACAATGAATTCCTCGGAAACAGCTAATGCCATAAACACTGACAGGAATGTTGTGTGTTGTAACGGGATTCTATGAGAGTGAATAAGAAAGTAAATTACGCTTCCAAGTTGTGGCAATTTATTAAACTACACACACATAGGCAACACGGCTACAACGTAACTTCACTCTTCCACATAGTTCCCAAGAGACTGTAAGCATTTATCAGATCGGGCAACCAACTTTTCGATTCCTGATGCGCAGAAGTCACCTCCAGTGCTATATAACCACCTCGATACAGCTGCTTTCATCTCCCCGTGGTGTGGCGAATGGTTGTCCACCAACGTCCTGTTTCACCTTACCGAACACATGGTAATCGCATGGCGCTATGTCTGGACTGTATGGAGGATGTTGCCATACTTTCTACTTGAATCGCTGCAGCAATTCTGACATTTGGCGAGCCGTGTGAGTTGCTGCGGTGAGAAATTGCACACTTACAATATACACCTGTGATTTCACGATGAATATCCATGCAAGTGAGCCATTTAGCCCATAGAAACTTGATCGTTGCACGCATCTCCAATTTGGAGTGAACATCCAGTTGACGTGCTACTGAACCTAGCTTGCTCTGCACACACAACACGACGGGGTACCACACCACCCTTTCTGTCGGATGTGTCAGCCGTTACTGTAGCTTGCTACACATTGGTCACGGTCACGACACACAACGTGCTCTCTCGGCGACCGAGTGTAACTTACTTTTTGATTCGCCCTCGTCCATTATTTCATCTATGTAGTCAGCTTTTGTCTGTCTCTAATGGTATACCAGTTACATAAAATACACGCAACTCATTTTATTTGCTAATCACAAAAAATTCAACACGTGCGTGTTATTTTTCATTTAAATATTTAAAACATTTCCCATGTTAATCAGAATCGTTAGGAAAACTTATGAAAAAATGCCTGTATAAAGGATATTTTGGGATTGGCGATTATGTAGAATATATTTGCGTCGCATCCTTGAAAAATGCTGAAATCAAATACCAGGCTTGGTATTTATCGTATTTCCTTTATTAACTTATGCTGTTCACTTACATACAAACTCACACATAAGCACGCTTTTCTCTAAAATGCATTTTTTCGGGTAGGGGAGGTGCCGGTGTTCAGGAACCTCAAAAAAGTATTTCCGGTAAAACACGATGTCAAATATTGGTAGAATACAATACTTCCTGTATCCCATAGGTAATTTGAAGAGAAAGTAACAATTATGGAGAGGTTTTTCAAGGGAATGTTTAAACAATAACTATCTATTATAGTCACATAGTGGAGTATTTTATGTTAATAAACGAGAAGACAAGGCAGAATCAAAACAAGCTGAAACGTTTACCCCTAAAATATCCCTGTATTTGAAGTAACTTGACACAATACTAAGCAGCATTCATTTAAAGCGATTTAAAAATTATCTACAAGTAATTTCAGAAAATCACTATTTATAAGTAAATGTAGTTTCCAACCCCAGTAAGTTGTCGGTGAAGTTATTGTTATTGTTATTATTATTATTATTATTATTATTATTATTATTATTATTATTATTATTATTATTATTATTATTATTATTATTATTATTATTATTATTATTATTATTGTTATTGTTATTGTTATTGTTATTGTTATTGTTATTGTTATTGTTATTATTATTATTATTATTATTATTATTATTATTATTATTATTATTATTATTATTATTATTATTATTATTATTATTATTATGATTATTATGATTATTATGATTATTATGATTATTATGATTATTATGATTATTATGATTATTATGATTATTATGATTATTATGATTATTATGATTATTATGATTATTATGATTATTATTATTATTATTATTATTATTATTATTATTATTATTATTATTATTATTATTATTATTATTATTATTATTATTATTATTATTATTATTATTATTATTATTATTATTATTGTTATTATTATTATTGTTGTTGTTGTTGCTGTTGTTGTTTCGTTATTATAGCTTTTGAAAACTTCGCCGTTTCTGCTGCTTTTTTCACGAGGGCTTAGCTGACTTCAGGACTACTAGCGTTATACCTATCACAGGTCTTGCTGAAAACGACATTTTAATAAGGCGGATTAGAAGAATATTCTAGGAAAAACTTCAAGAAGCGTAAGGGCATTCGATGATACACAGAAGGCCTTTGACACGGTAGAAGAGCACAAAGTTGTTAGGACTCTTATGAATATTATCGTAGAATGGAGAGCGAGAGGGCGTCTAAGTAATTTGAATATAAGGATTGCATTCCATTTCAGCATACAAGATATGTGAGAAGAAAACAGAATATTGAGAGCGATATGACAGAGTTGTCCATCATCAGCCACCCAGATGAACAACTACTTGCCGAATTTTGTGAAAATTTGTGTCCAAAAGAGTGAAGAAATGACATTAGAAGGATGAACTAAATGCATAGCACTGGTGAGGGGTATTGGATGAAATCGAAAGATTATGTCATTGTAAGAAATGCATAGAGGATACACTTGCCAATTCGGTTTTTAAATACCTGGGATGTGTCATAAGCAGAAACCTCAGTTGTGGTTAGGAAAAAAGCACAGAAAATCATAAATTGTTCAAGGAGATATTTTTTTTCAGTTCTGTTTTATTTACTGATAATTTGAGGTGGTCTACCAGCTTCGACCAGCTTACGTAGTTAATTTTTATAGCAATAAGCGTAGAAGGCGATAGACCCATAGATCTGTCAGAGTGGTATGTAAGTTTATTAATGTTTCGTTTCCTTTAAAAAATTAAAATTACTTTGCTGTGGAAAATAATTTCCATGTTTTACTATTGCTAGATCTTGTCGTTGGTAACAAACTATTTCAGTTATCTGTTTTCCTGAATTACTGGCATGATTTATATGTGCTACATCATCTTGCTGCCTTAACACATATTGTATATTACATATGAGTCTGTAATCTACCCTGATGTATGTCAGTGTATATTCCTTCAGTTGTTCACTACCTATCCAGGATCAAGGGCGATTGTTGTCCATTATGATTCCTTTAAATGATACCATTTCACACCAAAACGGAATTCTGGGAGTGCCAAACAGCTATGGTTTGGCGTTTCCTGGCCATATGCCTCAGTATGAAGAGAACTGAAAGTACTGCAGAAGTATGTACGTATTATACCAGCTAAATTTTTAATATATTTACAGAATTCATTGACTATTCGTTTTGTTCATATCTACTATAACTTCAAGAGTGCAAACTAATGTCACGAATCTCGGTTGACAGTAAAAATATCAGAAGCATTGTTTACAACATAAATTTAGTTGCCTGCAGCGTCAACAATGGTTTGCCAAAGCATCCCTACACGCGTTGCACATGATGCCATTGCATTATGTGATTATCTGGAGAACTTAAGCGAGCGTAACTTCGTTTGCGGCAAGTGATTTATCCGAGGATTGGTTTCCAGCGAAGCCAACTCTATCAAAGACCAGATGTAAATTAATCGGAAATTTATGTTGTCATTACAGCAATTCGTCACAGCCAAAGGGACACTTGCTGGCCCCACACAACGCACGCACTAATCCCATTACATAGCCGCCTCCGCCTTCTCTCGGCCGACTTTGTTCCATGTCTGTGAGGCAATCTCGATATTAACGTCCAATATCGATAGCCTGGTACAAAAGACACCATGTGTTTGTCCGGACACCTGCATCATCAATCACAAACGCTCGTGTGACAAGATGTGTTTCTGATGCATCATCCTCATTATTATAATCACCAGTGAAGCACAATGGGAGCATGCCATGCTGTAGAGAAAGGTGCAATGATAATTACAACCAGGTGGCATTCATCTTCTAACTAAAACCCACAATTTGATGCCTTTGTTGATACGTGAAATAACTACATGATTTTTATAAAAGTTCATATTAATAAAATGTATTCCAAATGTGTCACATAATTTATATCTTATACTAAAAATAGTCCACTTGTCTTGGTTATGAATTGTCCTTCAGTGGTGATGACTAAAGATGAAACATTTGCTTCAATGAACGCGAGATTGGCTATGCATAAACTATATCCTGTAGCTGACTCTGAATTTTGCACCTGGTCAGAGGTGAAGACTAGGTTTCAGGTGCACAAGACATTACAGAAAACCCCTCCCTATGACGTAATGTGCAGATAGTGTGCTTTGACGTTACGCTGATATCTTGGTTACGAAGGAAATGTTTCATCTCTAGTGATGACCAAGTGCAGAAAAAGCTTCATCGATTTCAATATGTGTGGAATAATTCGGTGAGCATTGAAGTATCAGCTGAGAGAAGCGACTGGACTTCAATCTTACAAGACTATGGCTGTGCCAATATTGACGTATGAAGCGAGACATAGGTGAATAAAACAAACTACCGAAACAATATACAATCCTCTGAAATGCGGTTGCTCATATCTCTGAAGGGATATTCCCTAAAAGACAAAAGAATGCAACGAAGAGATAAGGCAAACGCTATGCATATCGTTGAATGACAGAACTTCTTGGAACAAGAGAAATTAGAAAAACCACATTTTTAGGAATTCCGAAGCTTAGCCTTAGATAACCTACAAACGACCCATGAAGAGATGGGGGAGTGGAAATGAGGTCGGAACAGATGAAAAATGAGATGGGGGAGTGGAAATGAGGTCGGAACAGATGAAAAATGAGTCCTTGAAGAGAAAATAAGCAACAAAAATTATTACGCGTTACATTCACATGATTATTCCAGCCAAATTTGCATACTGCACGGTTGTTGTACGTACAAAAGGTAACCCAAAGTGATACAATAGTCAAATATTTCAAATGCTATATGCTGGGTTTTAAATTGCTTTACATAGCACCAAGAGAAACAAAAAGAATGATGATTTAGCACCTCAAAATGCATGATGAAGTATCCGAAAATGCAAACCAATTACAAGGAACACCTCGAAAATGGTTGATGCAACAAAAGATAATTTAAAACAAGTTGTGTCTTTTAAAAAGTTCTAGAGTTTTTTCTTAAATAAGCGTATGCATTTTTCTTATGGCTACCAGTTTTTCACCTACATTTTGTTTTGAAATGATGCTGCTCATAGATGCGTGCGCGGACCTTATGCGAAAAAAGAGTTCTTTCTAGATTCAGGATGTGTCAATGGGAAAATCTCCATATCAAATTTTTAGATGGAATGCAATATGTATTCGATACGGTGAGCAAAAAGAAGTAAAAGCTCTGTTAGTTTCTGTTCTTCATGTTAGAATCAAAAAATAATCTACGGTTTAACAGCTATGCAAAACTCATCAAGAGTAAAAAGGGCCACATGGGCTATAGCCAGAAAATTCAAAATATAAATTTCATTTCCCATGAAAATATCTTAAGCATGTGGCATTTTAATCAAAATGTTTAGAGCTATTTTTGCAAAAATCAAAATTTTCGAAAAATTGTCTATGTAAAGGGGAAATAGGAATTTTCTTTATAATTTAAACTTAAATACCAACTTTAGCTCTTAACTGACTTTTTGTTTTTATGTGCTCTACTGCATATAGTAAGTATTGTATTTAATAAAAAAGTTCCATGTCGAGATTTCACCGGAAATATATCTTTTGAGGCCCCATGAATCCAAAATACGTTTCGCGCGCGTGCGCGCGCGTGTGTGTGTGTCTGTGTGTGTGTGTGTGGCTGTGTGTGGCTGTCTGTACACAGCATAACTCAAAAACATAAAGTCGTATATGTCCTTAAACATGCAATTTACGTCCATATTAATTTTTCTGTGGAGAGAACCATTTCGGAAATACTCCTTGTTATATGTGTGATTTTAGCAATAGTTATACTTTCCACAAACAGAAGATCGTTCTTCATATTTTTATATCGTAACCGTTCAATGAGAACGGAATTTTAAAGCTTTAGAAGCTTTGAATATCACTCTAAGCCATATTGCTCTTGCACCTACAAGAAAATTAGTAATATAAGATAATTTCTACAAATGTTTATCTCCACTAACATGAAGAAGATAGTGGAATACGTGTTTGTAAGAATGGTTAGTACAAGAGTAGAGAAAGTCATGTGAGTGAAACAGATCAGATGTCTGAGTTATGCTGTTCA